>JAJTUB010000054.1:14212-257587 GCA_036971345.1 Dactylellina drechsleri
CGTCGTATATATGGAGGTGTGTTCGGCTATATTTTCGACAAAACGTTTTCAAAAAAATATAAAATCAAAAAAACTTTTCAAAATCCAAAATTTTTTTGAAAACTCTTGAATTTTCAGAAAAAAATCAATCAATTCGTATTTTTCGTTTGTAAACGGTTTAGCGCTTAATTTTATTTACTTAAATTTAATTTAAAAACTCGGTAAAAAAGCACTAGTCGTTTTAGCGTGTTTCAAGATCTCCCACACCTAATTTTAAATTATTTTCATAAAAGAATCGAAAAAATTAAATAATAAAATTTTGGTGATCACGTGATCTGATTACATAATCTGATAATTCTTGGCAAAACCGGTGCCCACCGGTTTAACCCACCGGTTTCTTGGCAAACGGGTGCCCATTTGATTTTGACCCGGCGGGTTTTGGGCGCAAAAAAAAACCGGTTCTTGGCAACCCGTACGGTCCGGGTGCCCGCAACGCAAAATATGGGCGGGCACCGTAACCGCCCAAATACAAACTCTGACGAGGTTTTAGAGGTCTTTAGCCTTCTGAAAGCTTTTAAAGGTTAAATATTTTATAACCTTACAAAATTAAATGATTAAAAAAAAAGTTTTAAGTTATAATAGATTAAATTTTAATAATTTTAATTTATTATAATTTAAGGCTTTATAGAGTTTAAGAAATTTACAACTTGTTATTTTAAAATATATATATATTTTATAAAAAAATTATCAAAGTAACTAAAATAATAAAATTCTAACTTATAAAACACATCTGATTAGCATAAAAACGCATCTGATTAGTATAAAAATTAGTATTCAAAAAAATAAGCAATATGCACCGCCAAGAAGTACCTTTCACCAAAATTTGTGTTGGAGGTACTTCTTGGCGGTGTATATTGCTTATTTTTTCGAACACTAATAAAAATATATCTGATTAGGAAAAAAATATATTTGATTAGTAAAAAATAAGGTAAAAATAAGTAAAAATACTTATAAAATAGTTTATATCACCTAAAAAATAACTATTTTATTAATAAAAGATTTATTTTTAGTTTCTATTATTCACTTACCACTAATATTCAAAAAAAACTAAGTTAAATAATAAGTAAAAACTTTCTAAAAATCTATAGATTTATAACTTCTTATAAATTTTTTTCGAACTTATTTGTGTGGGTATAAAATAAACCTTAAAAAAATATTTATTCTTTTTTAATATTTCGCAACATGTTTTTTAATTTTATTTTGAACTGTACCAGATCCGTGTGTGAATTCTAAGCGTCATAGCACTACCAATCCATTAATTTTGTAACGTTGCGTGATGGAGTGCAAGCAACTAGGCCAAAAAGCCGTCCAAACAACTGCGTGCCAGTTGTTTGACTCCATTTCATATATATTCGGGAGAACTCGGGTAAGCCCGAGGCTTACCGATTCGATCCGAAACAAGGTTAATGGTGCGGCACAATAGCTATTGCTCACTATTGCGCGCATCATTACAAATTTAGATTAAAACCACCAAATTTAATTATAATTTAATTTAATACTGTAAATCCGGTTGGTATCGTGGATCCGGTTAGTACCGTGGATCCGGGTGCCGTAAATCCAGATCCAATATGTATATAATATCGACAGTGATATCGATGGTAATATCAATAATAATATCAATAGATATCAACATTTTGATCAATTGAATTGATCATCAGTTAAATAATCAACTGTTTTTAATCTCCGAATCCATTAATTGGCCTGATATCGATAGATATCAACATTTCGATCAATTGAATTGATTATTAGCTAGATAATCAATTGTTTTTTAACCTCCAAATCCATCAATTGGCCTAATATCTATAAATATCAACCGTTTTTAAACTTCCGAATCCATCAATTGACTTAATATTAATGGATATCAACCGTTTTAATCCATTAGGTGATTATGTGGTTTAATTTTAAATTTTTAATATAGTGTAAATTTTGCTTGTATCCTCCCAAAATATATGGACTATTTTTTGAAGATTTATGGCATCCTCTGAAAGTCTATGGTTAATCCTCTGAAAGGTCCAGATTTTTTGCTGATGTAGTTATCATTTTTATATTTATTCTTTAGTTTTATTGTATTAAACAGAACGTGTCTGCAGAACAACTAAAATATTCTAAAAAAATACAATATAAAAAAAAAAATAAAGAATAGTAAAAAGTTAAAAAAAGGCTTATGTTAATTTAATATTATAAAAAAGCTGTATCAGACTCTGAGAGGCAAATATCCACAGCTAATTACTTTAAAATTTTGATAGAATATACTAAGATTAATATCAGCCTCCCATTGTCATACAACGACCTCCCTACATCCCTGTTAGCCTCCTGTGCTCCACATAATGACCTTTGGGAGGTTCAGATTTTTTGCTGATGAATTTATAGGTAAAAAAAAGCAAAATATTAGTTTTATCAGAATACTAATAGGAAGAAGTCTAAAATAACAAGATAAAAAATTAAATTATTATATTTAATTATTTAATTTTATAGAGTGCGACATGGGGCGGGTTGGGTTGGTTTCTAGATGGTCGAAACCACCCACGGGTCGGTTTTTAGATGGTACAAACCACCCACAGATTGGTTTTTTTTTTTAAAAAAAAAAACCAAATACGGTTTAAAAAACCATCAATTTTAATAAAAACCACTCCGCCAAGAAACCATTTACTAAAAATAGTAACAAATTTACTAAAAATAGTAATAAATTACTAAAAATAGTAATAAATTTACTAAAAATAGTAACAAATTTACTAAAAATAGTAACAAATTTACTAAAAATAGTAACAAATTTACTAAAAATAGTAATAAATTACTAAAAATAGTAATAAATTACTAAAAATAGTAATAAATTACTAAAAATAGTAAGTGTTACACTTCGATCAAGTCCGTCTGACCAAACACTGATCTCTCACTCTAAGATACCGGGTTCTCAGAACTTATGGAGTATGTATGACAATGATATCAAAGAATGATATATAAGATGTGTAACAACAATAAAGGTTATAATAAACTATAAGTCTGTATTGTATTTGAGTTAACCAATGAAGAGTAAGAACTATTCATCAGTCCTAACGATAGTCTTATATACATAATGAGACTTCATACAAATGTCAATAATCGCGTGTTCGCATCTAGGTGCTCGCATGCTCGCATGTCACGTGATGCGTACAAGTCACGTGGTACATGAAGGTCATATGACAGGGTGCCATAACAGAGTAGGTAAGCACAGGTATAAAAGACGGGTATTATATAACAAGCAGAACTAGGAATAATATGGCATAAAATAGAGTACAAATATTTATACTATCAAGACCATAAATCTATAACACTATCTCCTTCTTTCAAAAGACAGGTTCCATACAAAATTGACTTCTATAAAAACTTTATTTCTATAAAAGATAAAGATCTATGTAAAAATTAAGTTCTATATAATCAAAACTACTTTATAAAATTAGTGTTTAAAATAAGCATATTTTTAATACAAATTATTATTTTATATAGAACTTCTATCTTGTAAAACTATATGGGATAAAAATAATGTAAGCAAACTATACATAAAAAAGATAACAATTAAATTAAAATAATAACTTAAAACTTAAATTTTAAAACATTCTTATAAAAGAACAATTAACACATATCTAAAATCAAATATAAATACCAATCAAACAAATAAATAAAAGAAACAAAATGTCTTCTCATCAGTGTTAAAATTTTTAAGCTGATTGTATTAAAAAATCTGGGGTTCCGGCTTTTAATTCTTATAAATATTATATAAGGAATAACCATTTATATATTATCATATTTAGCTATAAGAATTATACGATTTATACCAGAAATAGTCAAAGGGATTATATTACTAATTCCCATAGGTCTTCCTTAGGTAATCAAGGTGGATTTTACTAATTCCTTTTTAATCAAGCAACTAAATCATTAATTAGATAAACAAAAAAAGGAATTAGAGGATTTAAAAAAAAAGTAAACTATAATACAACAAAAAGCTACTAAGCTTCAAACAAAAATCAATTATAAAAAAAAAAAACTTTGTCAAATTAAATAAAAACATTTGGAGGTAATAATTCATAAAAAGGAATCCTTAAATACTAAAATAAAAAAAGATTAATTGAAAGTAAAACAATCTTCTAGAGAAATCAAAAAATTTAAAAAAAAATTATCAACATTAATTCCAGAATTTTCCAATTTTAATTATATTAAGTTCTTATAATTTTAATTTTAAAATTAGATTTTTTTTTGGTTTTTCATATTCTTATTTCATAAATTATAATATAGTTTTCTAATAAAAATAAGTTTAAATAAATTCTAGGGATATATTATTTTTTGGAATTTAAAAATCATCTTAAAGTTTATAAGGTAATAACTATTATATAAAATATTCATTTTTTTTATTAGATCCATCAAGGATTTTCTCGAATTTGTATTTAGTATAATTTTTGAATTCTAGTTTTTTATTATTTAAATTTTCTTTTAAATTTCTTAGAACTAATTCTAAAAATAAAATATAGAATGATTAATAAATCCAAATAAATCCTAGTATTTCAAATTTAAAAGTATTATTACTAAATTTTTTTATAATTATAAATGATTTATGTTTTTGGTAATCAAATTTTTTATTTTATTATTTTTTGTATTTAATATATTTAATAAGTAAGTATGTTTTATCTCCTTCTTTCAAAAATAGTACTTCTATTTTTTTCTAATTGTAGTAATGTAATATTTGTTTAATTATAAATTAAAAATCCTTTTGAAGATTTTTATAAAAATTTTTTATATTTTTAATATGTTGATTTATTTTAAATATTACTTTTTTAGGTATTAAAAATAATAGTACCGCTGTCAAATTCCATTTTCTAAATATTTTATAAAAAATGTACTTTATGGTCGAGTATTTGAAAATATTATAAATAAATTTGAAGCTAAAAAGTAGTTTAACCCAATTATTTTATATAATATTTAAGAAATTGTATAACCACATTTTGATTATTTAAATAATTTGTTCAGTAGCTCCATTTATTTATACATATTCTTTACTAGTAATATTAATTTTAATTCCGGTTTAATTTCTAACCAAATTTTAAAATTTGCTAATGAATAAGATGTTTCTATTATAAATATATTTGATTTATAAATTATATTAACTAAATATTTATTAGTTATATATTAATTTTAGTTTTTGTGTAAATTATTTATTATATTATAGTTTTAGGATAGCGACTTTATTAAATTTATTTATTATTACTAAAATTTTATTATAAATAGTATTTATAAAGAAATTTTGTAAAAATAATATTTCTTAGATAAAATTGTAAGAAATAACTTAAAAAAATATAAATAATATATCATAAAATTATAATTTTTTATAGAATAGATGTTAACTAGGTTTATTTTTATAGCACATATTACAAGTTTTAATATATTATTTAATATATTATTATATTTAAAATTAAAAATAATTCTTAGTTAAGAATTCTTAAATTTATTTAATTTTTAAATATTTATAAACAAATATATTATAGTATTATTTAATAAATTTTTATTAAAAATTCTTAATAAAAATATAATAAAAATCTTAAAAGAGAATAATTCCATATTCAATAATAAAATATTTTAATATATTTAAATTATTAAATAAAATTTGAATAGTTATTAAATATTTCTTATAACTTTCTTTTAATTCTTGGGTAAATTAATTATTAAATATATAAGAGATAATATTAAGAATTTAATTAATAATAATATTTTTAAATAATTTTCCTTCAAAAATTATTTTTTTATTTAATTATACTTTTATTATTAGATCAGATTTTTTACTAATAATATTTACTCCTAAATTTTCTTTATTTTTATAATATACAATTTATATATTATATTTGCTAAAGAATTCCCACCAATAGATTTGTCATCAACTAAATTCTTTAATAATAAAAAAAAAGGTAAAATTTTTATAATTAAAATATATAGTAAAAAATTCTTTTGTTTATAGGTATATTTTCTATACTTTACAAACATAAATAATTGCTATAAGTTCTTTATCATAAATCAAATATCTAAGTTCCATAACATTAAATTTATAAAATAAATATATAATAAAGTGTTATTTATTATCAAAATATAATTAATATAGATATATATCTAATATAGTGTTTAAAACATTAGTTTTAATTTTGATAAATAATTTTAAATTATATAATTAAAATATAGGTGTTGAAAGAAATAATTATTTTAATATATTAAAAGTATTGATCTATCTAAAAGTCATATCAAATTAAATTCTAATTTTAGTAAACTCAATCAAAGCTAATAATATATAACTATATTATTTAATAAAACATTAATAATAATTACAAAGTTTTAAAAAGAATTAAATATTTTTAATTATTTTAGATTCCAGCCAATCTTAAATAGCCTAAACTTTTTTAGGGTTTATTTTGATTTTTTTAATTATAACAATAGTTTCTAAAAATTTATATTCAATAACTTCAAATTCTATTTTCTTAAGTTTAACCTTAAAATTATATTTATTAAGGGTTTCGAAAATTAGAATAATATGTTTTTAGTGTTCTTCTAGATTTTTACTATAAATTAGTATATTATTAAGGTAGACAACACATATTTTATCAATGTAATTTTTAAGAATATAATTTATGAAAATCTAAAATAATATTAAAACATTAGTCAATTTAAAGAATATAACTAGATATTTAAATAAACCATATTTATATCTAAAAGCTATTTTCCAAATGTTTTTAAATACAATTCTAAAATTATAATAAGCTGTAACAATATTAAGTTTAATAAATATAATTATTTTTTAAAAGCAATCAAAAAATTTATTAATACATAACAGTCCAATACAATTTTTAATTATAATATTATTAAAATTTTAATAATTTATACAAATTCATAACTTTCTGTTTTTTTTAGAGATAAATAAGATAAGGTGTTCTACTAGAAATTAAAAAAATCAAATATATTTTTTATATAAATTTTCTTTAAGATATTTTTACAATACCTCAAACTCTTTTTGGGTGTATGTATAAATAGGTATAAATTTAAAAATAATATCTTCTTTAAAAAATATTTCATAAATAAATTTATTAAATTTTAATAATACATTTTTATCAGATAATTTTTTGAAAGTCTTAATCTATTTTAAAATTTATTTAAATATTTTAAATATAATATCCTTAATAATTTTTTTAACAATTTTATAAATATCCTTGGCTTTGATCCATATTTATTTAAAAATATTAAATTTATTACAAAATCAATAATAAATTTCTTTATTAAAAAAATATTCCATCAGTTATAAGTATACTTCTTTTCCTTAAAATCTAGATTTAAAGCATTTTTAAAAAATTTAATAATCATATTTAATAAATTTAATAATTTATAATCAAAAACTAATTTTAAGATTATATTCTTATAACCAATTATATCCTAGAATAAAATTATTATTTTTAAAATTAAAGATATCAACTATCCTTTTTTCAAAATAATTATTAATAATAAGAGTGATAATAGTTTTATATTTAACTATTCTAAAAAAACTTCCTCCAAATACTATAACATTATAATAAGTTGATTTGAGATATATAAATAACATATATTTTTTAATATATTTTTTTAATATATAAATAATTTCTACTTTATTATTTATAAAAACTTTAATAAAATTTCCATTAATTATACAAAAAACATTAAAATATTATTTTATAATTTTATTAAATATCTTATCAAATTTTTTTTTAATAAAGCTTAAACTAAATTATTTAAAATACATCAGAATCCAAAACTCTTTTAATTTAAAAATTTATTAATAAAATTTATAATATTTTATATAATTTTTTTATTTATTAGTAATTTATAAGTAATGTACTAATATCTAAATAAATTAAATAAAAATCAAATAATAAAATAATATAATTTTTTTTATTATTCTAAAGGTATTACTAAGGTTTTAAAAAATGAATATACTTTTAATAAAATATTTAAAATCCAATAAAATCTCTTCTTTTTATATTCTCTGGTAATTATCTAGTTCCATAGTTAATTTCCAATATAAGTTGTCCATTCTCATACATAATATTTACACATAGCAAGGTATCCAGTATATGCTATATAATTGGGCCTTTATCCACACATCATACATTTCGTAATATTACTGTATTGTTTAAATTGGACGACCATTAGTTTTAATTTTCCTATAAAAGTTTCTTCTTTTTCAATAGTATTCCAATAGTCATTAAAGTCTCTAGCGAGTTCTACACTGTATTTAACAATTATAACAAGATAAGTAGTATGTTGATAAAATTTATAAGGACTTTGTCAAAATCATTCTACAAAATGAAATCTTTCCATGGAGATATCATCTATATATAGAGTGCAAATGCTTTCAGATTTATCGAAATCATAAATTCTGCATAAATAACATCTCTAGTTTCCACATTCCATAAAACATATCTCAAAGATCTATATTTTCGAATCATTATATTTATAGAATCTATTATTGTCTCTTAGTTCTGAATGCTGATTACATCATCCTTCTAAACATTATTTAATTAGTTCGTTTTCTTCTATAAAAATTTCTTCATATAAATTATTATCTAAGATATCTTATTAGCTTTCTTTATTATAAATAGTTTAAAATTATTTTTTAAAATAGATTTTAGATTAATAAAGTTTAAGATCTTTAAGGATAAATCAACTTCATATTTCATCCTAATATTAGTATTCTTGTCTTAAATTATTAATAAAATTTTAAATATATTGTAAATAGTGTTCTAGAGGAAAATTATTCTAAATCCAGTAATATTTTTCATTAGTAAGTGAATTAGATTATTTGGATAATATAATGTATTTTTGTTTTATGTCTAATATTTCAAAAATATCTTAATCTAAGGACATAACATCCATTTACCAATCTTCTTCAATTGATTTTTTAAATTGAATAGTGGTTTATGTTTTTTTTTTGCTTTAAGTTTATTAACTAATTCAAATGTTATTTATAACATTGCGAATTTGTTGAAGAGTGGTTTTGAAGAAATCTTTTCCAAGGATAATTTGGTTAATAATAATATTGAAAATTTTATTAAGTTTTTATTCTAATTTGAATTCTTGATATTTATTTTTGTATTTTGATTTATTATAGTTTTGGTATTATTTATATAGTTTTTCATAGTTTGTAATATGAACTTATTTAAGTTACTATTTTTTTTAAGATTAATTTTATCTGCAATTTCTAGCTATATGTCTTTCCTTATTGTACTTAAAATAAACAAATTTATTAAATTTTAAAATCTTATTATACTATAGTTTATATTAATTCTAAGTAACTCTTAGCTCTATAAAAGCTAATCCATAAATAATTTTAAAAATCCATTTTTGGTTATTTTATTGCTATTGGTTTTGGGGTTTATTATTAAATTGGGGCTATCTTTAATTTAATCAATAATTATTTTGATTTTTTAATTTATAATAAAAACAATTATTTTAATAAGATTATTAATTTCTAAAATTAAATTATCTTAATATTCTAAATTATAATATATTAGTTTTGTTATCTTTGTATAAAACATCATCAAGTTTAATAATAAGAAATTATATTTTCTTATATATAAATTCTTTATTAATAATCTTTTATTATATAATTTCTTATTTTTATTAAAGCTTGAGTCCTTTTTTAGTATAATGAAATAATTGTTCATTATTATAATCTATAAAAAAAATATATTAGTTAAGTTCTTAAAAATAGTTTTTAATTGATTTTTTTTATCAAAATTTATAAAATTTATAAAAAATTTTTTCTTACTTATTCTTATATCCACAAGTTTATCTAAAAAATTTAGTAAAAGCAGTATAATTAATAAGAATTAAAATAATATCAAAAATTTCATAATATTATTAATAAGAAATACTTTTATTGTATTTCTTACAATAAGTATTATAAATATTAAAAATAATTTTTTTAAAAAAAAAGAATATATAGTAGACTTTATATTTATTATTAAAAAAATTTTTAAATTAAAAATAAAAAATATTATTAAATTATCTAAAAAATTAATCAAGTTTTATAAAGAATTTTTTAAATTTAATTAACTCTAATAATTTAATATTACTACAAGAAATACTTTATCAATTATTTTTATAATAAATAAATTCATCATCACTATTAAAAGTTAAATTATTATTGCTAGAATCTTTATTAAAATTTTATAATAATAATTAATATTTTTTACCCTTATTTTTAAGAGCAAACCTAAAGCATATCTTACTTTTATATAATAATTCTAATTAATTTAATCCTAATAATCCAAAATTTTCATTTTCATCTATAGAAATGTATTCTTTAATTACTGCGTAAATTCTAGTATAAATATAAGTAACTATTATAATTTATTTTAATATTTATATTATAATTTCTAAATTTTTTAAATATCTGGAATTATTTATGAATGTAATATTTATAGATTTTTTTTTAGATTCTTCTATTAATATAATTAGTTTTTTGTTGACTTAAATACCAGTATTAATATATAATTTATCGTTTTTCCAAAAAATGTCATTTTCTCCATTTAGTAGATTTATAATTAGTTCTAATTTTAATAAAGATGATATTTTTTTTAATTGCCTTTTAGAGTATTCATCAGTTTGGTTAATTCAATAAATAATAAATTTACTAGGATATAAGAATACATTATAAAAGGATATGTAATCTCCTTCATCATCTGTTATTTCGTATTCTAATACAATAAAATCTTTAGGATCAAATTCTATTATTGACATATATATACTTCTCCATCAAATCTAAATAAAATCAATCAAAATATTATATTTTGATTAAGTCCGTCTAACTAAACACTGATCTCTCACTCTAAGATACCAGGTTCTCAGAACTTATGGAGTATATATAACAATGATATCAAAGAATGATATATGAGATATGTAACAACAATAAAGGTTATAGTAAACTATAAATCTGTATTGTATTTGAGTTGACTGATGAAGAGTAAGAACTATTCATCAGTCCTAACGATAGTCTTATATACATAATGAGGCTTCATACAAATGTCAATGATCGCGTGTTCGCATCTGGGTGCTCGCTTGCTCGCATGTCACGTGATGCGTACAAGTCACGTGGTACATGAAGGTCATGTGACAGGGTGCCATAACAGAGTAGGTAAGCACAGGTATGAGAGACGGGTGTTATGTAGCAAGCAGAACTGGGAATGATGTGGCGTAGAATAGAGTACAGGTATTTGTGCTGTCAAGACCATAGGTCTGTGACAGTAATAAATTACTAAAAATAGTAATAAATTAAATTTATTACTATTTTTAGTAATTTATTACTATTTTCAGTAAATTTGTTACTATTTTTAGTAAAATGGTTTCTTAGCAATACAGTTTTTATTAAAATTTATAATTTTTAAAACTGTGTTGGGTTTTTTTTAAAAAACAAAACCAACCTGTAGGTGGTTTCTACTATTTAAAAACCAACCCATAAGTGGTTTCGACCATCTAAAAACTAACCCATAGGTGGTTTTGACCCTCTAGAAACCAACCCAACCCGCCCCATGTCGCACTCTCGTAAGTATATTTTAAAATTATTAATATATATTTATAATTAAGTTTTAAATTAATTTTAATTTTTTGTATTTTTCTTTGATTTAACTATCTAACTCTTATTTTGACTCAAAATATTTTTAAAACATTTTTAATACTATTTTAGGGTAAAAAAACTTGAAAATTTCCCCAAAAAAACCTTTTATTTATTAAAAAAAATCCAAAAAATCTTATTCTAATTTGAAAAATATTTTGACTAGGGTAATAATATTTTAAAAATTTTGAGTATTTAGGGACAGTCATTTTCATTTTTTTTTCCCAGTTTTAGCCGGGGAATTCCCCGTCCCGACTTGATTTTTCCCGCCCCGATTTTAAACGCTAATCATGTATAAGGATGTTTATATATACATAAGCTCAAAATAAGAGGTTGTAAGTGGTATCAAATAGTATTCTAGTCATAAAGCATATAAACAGATCATAAGATCCAAAAATCCCATATCCATGTGGTTGTCACTAGAGTTCGACATGGGTCGGTTTTAACCCAAAAACCAGCGGGTTGGTTCGGTTTTGGGGGGGTCATGGGAAACCGCCGCTGGGTGGTTTTTTTTTTTTTTAATGGTTTTTTTAGGTTATAAATTTAATTGAAAACCATAATTTTAACTATTTTTAGTAATTTATTACTATTTTTAATAAATTTGTTACTATTTTTAGTAAAATGGTTTCTTGGCAGTGCAGTTTTTATTAAAATTTATGGTTTTTAAAACCGTGTTGGGGTTTTTTTTTTAAAAAAAAACAACCTGTGGGTGGTTTTGATTATCTAAAAACCAACCCAAACCGCCCCATGTCGCACTCTAATATGAATATAATATTAAGATTTATTAAAATAAGTATTTATTTTAAACCATCGTATTATAATACGTTAAATTAAACCGTTTATTTTTTATTTTTTACGGTATATTATATATTCCGTTTTATATTTAAAAGTATATTTTATTATATTTTAATATTTATAATTTATTTTAAGAAATATATATAAAAGCAGTTCCAATATTTTAATACCGAAAAAATTTTAATTTAATTTATTATTATTTTTTATTTATTTATTTGGCTATTTTTTCGTTTATTTATATAATATTTATCACGCGCTACACGCCACGTCCAACTTAATTTTATAACAAAGATTATTATTGGCATTTCTTATTATTTTAAACTAAACTAATCATCCTTCCTTCAAGTTTATATAGCGGATAGTACGATCGGGGTAATTTTATCAATAAACTATAAATATCACTAGTTTACACATTAAAGCACTTCGGTATTAATCATATAAAATTAAAAATAAAGATTACATCAAAAGTACACATTATTATATAAAAAAAAATATATAAATACGAAATAAAAATATCAAAGAAATAATAAAAACGAATATAACACGTACAACCCGTAAATATAAACGATACGATCAATAACATATAAATCGTCAAATAACTCGTCAACCGCCAACCGTAATCCGTTGATTATTGATTATAATCCGTCAACCGTTGATCATAGCCCGTTAACCGCTAAGGGTTAGGGTTAGAGTTAGGCTTATAACAGGCTGGAATTATGTGTCGCTCTGCAAGAAAAAGGAATAAAATAGTCGGAACCAGCCAAGTGCCATAGCTATAGACGAAGGTCCGAAGATACTCCGTGAGATTACGTTAAAGAAAATCTCCACTACAATATGAGAGTACCCGGTCTACCGGAAGTATTTATAAAATATCAATCACTGACAATAAAACTCCCACCAAACTCGAGACGAACTCCTCCAAACCTAGTCTAGCCTCTAAACAAACAACTTTTACATCCTCAAAATCGTAAGATATATATCTTCAATCATCCGAATCTCAATTGATTGAGTCATGTCGTCCAACCCGCTGTTCGAAATCAACGCTCGGGCTTCGACCGACATTTGGCGCAAACCGCCCTCCACAAAGGCCTTCAACGCACCCACCACATGCCTGGGAAGCAAGCAGCTCAAGAACTTCAAGCGGGCCAGACTCACCTTCTCCCTACCACCTCGATCTGAATTGAACAAGTACGACCAAGGTGGGCTGCTCTTTCATATTAAACGAAGCGAACAGCCGAAGGAAGAGTCTCAATGGATCAAAACTGGCATTGAGTTTTACCTCGGCGAGCCGTGGGTGGGCACCGTCTGTTGCGACAAATGGGCGGACTGGTCTGTAACACCTCTGGGAGATGAGAGCGAGTGTCCCACCGCGACTATCGAAGCGGAAAGATCAACCGACGAGCTGGGAAAGAGCTTGTGGATTTATTTGATCAAAGGAGAGAAGAGGATACCGTTGAGGGAAGTCAATTTCATTTTTGCGGACGAGGAAGGAGATCAGGTCAACGGCCCGGTATGGCTTGATGTCAGTGCCTACGCCGCCAGGCCCCTTGAGAAGGAGGGGAAGGAGAAGGAGGGGCTGGCAGTCAAGTTTTGGGACCCATTGGTGGAGTGGAAGCCAGAAGAAGAGCGGTTATGAATGTATTGACATAGTATATATTTCCGTTTGATAGCATAAGTTATCATGATAATGGATCTTCGTATACGTCTTGAGAATTATATATCATTATATTATTTCCAGTATCTACCGAATAGTGATCCCGATACGGGGCAATGAGAAGAGATGCCAGCTGCCGAAGCGGTAGTCGCCGTCGGCTGTCAACATGTCATTACTTAGCTAGCTGAATTGAATGAATTGAATCCCCGCTCCTTGACGGCCAGCCATTTCCTTTCGATCGGTACCTGGCAGATTAATTGTATCGATCGGGCATAAACCTAACTAAACTATTCTCCCATATCAATTTTACATCTGTTTATTCGGATTATTCTTTATAAAATAATATTACAGCTCTTATTAATTTATTTATATTGGAAGCTTTGGCGCGGTCGTGCCGAACAAACAAATTGATGATACTTCTTTTGTCGAACGCCAAAATCAATAAACATCGTCGTTTCTCTTCGTTTCGGCGCTCGCTTTTGCTTCATCTCGTGACCGCGGACAACGACGCCCTATAAATCTCTCCTCCCACCGCTATCCCCTAGTGCCATAGCTTGCCCTTGCGATACCCCGTTCTGCTATATCCTTCTCGTCTTTCAACCCTGTATTGCACATCTAACATCATCGATATCCTATCGATCGTTATCGGCGGAGGCGGTCCCGGCCAGGACGCACCACACGCCAGCTCCCGCTAAACACAGCTTGCAATACATCCCACAGGCCTCGACCATCCTCTCCATTCAACTCCATCATGGCTACGCATCACGTCCCTACCGCTAGTGGTACTTCTCCTCTAGTACCTCGATCTCAGGGCTCTAGTTGGGCCTCCATTGTCTCCGGCCAACCTTCGCGGCCTCGCATCTCGCCTTCTACAGGCCTCCGCTCCCAGCGAAACGGTAGCCTTGCAAACCTTTCGGAGATAGGCTCCCAATCCTCCCGATACTACAGTGCCGCTCTCTCTAGCGCTTTCAACACGCAATCCAAGATCTCGCAACTCCCGACATCGGTACCGAGCTACCTCGAGGACTCGTTATACTGCGAAAAGCTGACAGCCGCGAGACATTCGCTGTCCGGCCCGACCACCATACCGTCCAGGATACCATCTTACACATCCGTATCCCTGCAAGCACAGCAGACTAGAAGTGGCGGCGGCGGGTTGAAAATCGATGTAAAAGACACGACTTCCACACCGGACGATGATCTACCCCTACCTTTGCCCACGAGGTGGAACGAAAATGACAAAAGCACAGGTGTCGAAATATCCCAAGATGGCCAGGATGTGAAGTTTTTAGGTAGGGACATAGACATTTTCTCACCAAAACCAGTCGATTACTCGGATGGCTGGTTATCGCACCTGGCTAAGCAAGCTAACATTTCCCTTGAGTGACAACAGGACCAACGAAAGTCAACGAGTACGACTCGGCAGCCGTAAGAGCCGACCATTACATGCCGAGATCGTGTGGCGTTTATTATTTTGAAGTCACTGTTCTGAATAAAAGTCGCGAAGGGTGAGCCGACTATTTAACAGAATTAACCCCTGGTCGATTTATATCCTGATGAAAATATTTCTTCTAGCCTGATAGGAGTGGGCTTTTGCGCGAGGGATGTGTCACTAAGTAGACTACCCGGCTGGGAACCTTCGTCTTGGGGATATCATGGCGACGATGGTAAATCTTTCTGTTGTTCTGGTGTGGGGAAGCCTTACGGACCTCAATTCAATACGAAAGATGTCATTGGATGCGGTGTGAACTTCCGAACAAACACCGGATTCTTTACACGGAATGGCCATATGCTAGGTACCAAATATTTACTCTAATAATCGTTATTTCCCGCAGCCTTTTAATATTTCTTATAGGGACTGCTTTCCGGGACATTCCGATAGAAACGAAACTCTACCCCGCTGTGGGCCTCAAGAAGCCTGGGGAGCACATACACGTGAACTTTGGTCAGGAAGAGTTTTCGTTTGATATTGATGGTTATATGAAGGTAGTCAAGGCTCTCTTGTATAGGTTCAGCCACGGAAAACTAACTATCTTTGTAGGCGGAACGACAGAGTGTGTATGACGAAATCAACTCGACTCCTGTCGACAGCATCTGCCCGCCGTTAGGTGAAGCAGCGTTGATACAATCTCTTATTGCTTCATATCTTCAGCATGATGGTTTTGTGGAAACAGCAAAAGCATTCGCGCAAGATTTACAGGCAGAACAGACCGCTCTGAGCAGCAATACAACAGATTTAGGGAGGAATATAGATTTGATGGAGGATAAAGATGCGCTTCGCAGGCAGAGTAAGTTATAACTTAGATAATATTCGAGTATATCTCAGAGTTGCTGACTTAATTGTTCGATCAGATATTCGCACGGCGATTCTTGATGGTAATATCAACATGGCACTGAAGCTGACTCAGACATACTACCCACAAGTTCTCCTTCGCAATGAACACATAAATTTTCGCCTACGGTGTCGTAAATTCATTGAAATGATGCGACAAAGCGCAGAATTGTCAAACGGCGGCCGTAAGAAGGTACCATTGACATCGACGTCTGCCGCTAGGAGCAAACACCCGCTATTTGAAACCCACGATAATGATAACGATATCACCATGGGCAGTGACGAAACCGGCGAAGACACTAAGAGTGACTGGGACACGGATGGCAATGATGGCGGGGATTTCTCGAACGGCACCAGCGACTTGTTAAGCCAGAATGAAATGTTGGAGAAATTAATGGAATACGGACGACAATTGCAAGAAGACTTTAAGAACAAACCGGAGTTGCAAGAAGAGATGGATGAAGTTTTCAGTCTCTTTGCGTATTCGGAGCCGACAAACTCGCCGATGGCTCATTTGTTATCAGTGGAAGGGCGCGCACCAGTCGCGGAGGCGCTGAACTCTGCTATTCTCGGTGAGTATATTTCGCTTTAGCATGGGTTATATGACGCTAATCTTTGAAATTGTAGTGTCTTTAGGTAAATCCTCTAAGGCACCATTAGAGCGGCTGGTTCAGCAGACTACCGTGCTACTTCGCGAACTCGGCGAAGACGGCGGAACGGCATCGTTTATCAATCTGCACAATTGGATCCACAATATTGATTATCTTCCAAACTCATAATCATGGGAGCTTTTACCAACCAACTTGGCCCATTTCTCTTTTTCTTATCGTGGTCTCTTCTTGTTTTTTATAAAATATATTTTTGGGTGTAAACTCTTTTTTGAGGTAACCGGCGACAAGTTTTGTTTTCGATTCATTCTTCCCTCTCCCTTCCATTGGATCTTTAGCTTGTTTCCTTCCCTCCTTTCCCTTTTCTTTTGGTGCTGCATATATTGAATACCAAGGTGTAATATGGCTTTCCGGTCCCCTTTCCTATTTTCCTTTTTACAAATAACGAGCTTCTGCCCCAATCGTCTCCCCTCTGTCTTTCAAGTTTGGCATCAGACTGTGACCCCTCCTCAATATGACGAACCCCCCACCTCTCCCTCTTCCTGCACTTACCCACGAATATCTTGAAGCAGACTGAACTATTTCGCTCGGTCCATGATATTCCCACCCCGCCCTGCCCCTTGCCATCTCTTTTGTTTTCATGCTAGTTTTCAGCTATAGCTATAGGGATGTATCTTGTTCTATTATTATTATATACAGATCGATAAGCCTACAAGTAACGTTTCTTGTGGTGTCCTTTTTTTTCTTCCTTTTTTTTCTACTTGAAATGTGGTAATGGAGATGCAAAGTTTGGGTGCGGATTAAGATGCGTACGTTTTTGAGAATATAATTGCATGAGGCCTCTTGTAGGTTATATATTTAGATTTTCTCTTGTGTTTAATGGAATCGGATTTTATTTAAGATTACGTACGTATCTCTTGGTGCAACATTCTGGTGATGAATTTAGGCCTCAGGTTGAGGTGTCTTTATATGAAAAGATAGCGATGGAAAACAAAATTTTATCCGCCAATGAAATTGAAAATGAGAGAAAAAGAGACGCCTGCCTGCTTAGTATACATGATATATGGTAAAGTGAAAAAGAAAAAGAAGTCATCAAAAGCAGTTATATAACCAAACCAACCCAAAAAATCCCTTCTCCTCAGGCACAATAGACGACGTGTGTATGTATATATCTTACAAAAAAAAATATAAAAAAGGCAAGCAAGTATATTTACCATATGAAACGAAAGAAACGATAGTATCATATACTCAAGTAGGTATGGTACTACCGCAGCATCAACTCCTGGGGTACCTCGCCGCCCAGTTCCTGAACTTGAGCGATGAGATTCCGTCTATCTTCTATGACTTGGCGCATGTAATCCACCGCTACTAACCGTTAGAAAATGATATAAAAGTTACTTTGTAATCAAGGAATAGGACGTACTCTTTCGAAGAACTATACTTTCACTCCTACCTTGTCCTTCTATACCGGGCACCAACTCCGTCAGCCTGTCGAACCCATCTCGGATCTAATACCATCGTGCGAAATTAGTAAACTGTTCAACCCAAACCAAAAGAATAATATTGAAAAAAAGAGGAGATTGCAACATACCGCCATCCGTCTCTTCTGCTCCGATGCAATATGATTATTCTTCTTCTCCTCCTCAGTCAACCTCGGCCTCTCCTGCCTCTTCCCATCAGGACCAATGATACTCTCCCTCCTATCCGTTCCCGTCTCATCATCCCCGCTCGAAAAGCCCCCATCTGTGTTACTCCCCCCTCCACCACCGCTGCCGTTAGTGTTCGTAGCGGTATCCCTCCTCCGTCTTTTCTGCGCGGGTACATTTGTAGAATTCGATGTGGTAGCGTTCGCACCATTCTTGGGAACCTGGATATCGTCATCGTCTTGATTTTCAGTGTGTGCCATGAGAGGGTTAGAGTTAGCGTTAATCATATCCATTGTTTCATTAAAAATACTAATGCTGCTGGTGCTCCCGGGGCTGTGGTTACTGATTGTGATGCCAGTTGTTACAGGGATGTAGTCATAATCATCTTCGATATCGATATTGACATCGATATAATCATTATTATTGTTTTTACTTGTATCATTTTGGTGGTGATGTATATTATGATTATGATTATTTTTCTTATATTGGTGGTGTTGGTGATGATGATGATGTTGGACATGAGAATCCAACATCATCGCTGATGGTGGTATGGAAGCAGGAGGGAAGGATATAAAGGATAGTGGGTGTAAAGGTAAAGGTAAAGGGTTACCCATTGCGTCAACATTACTGCTCCGTTTCTTATTCCCACGCGGACTCAAAAACCCCATGTTGCCATCGGCGCCTGCTAGCGGACTCGCTAAAGTTGGACTTGTTGGATTTCCTGCTGCTCCTCCAGCGTTCGAGGCGGCGGTGTCGATATGGTAAGGGTTCATGATGGAGGATACCGACCGACCCTGACCCATTCCCATGTCGGCCCACGCGGCGGCGAGGTCGGCGGCGGATGCAGAGGTACCGTGGGGGCCGTTGATGGGTGTTGCGCCGCCGGTGAAGAGCATCATGTCTTCCTCGAAGAAGGAGAGCGGGAAGGCTGTAGTTGGGGAGAAGGGATGGTTTGTCTCCATCTTTTGTCGTCTCTCGTTTCTCACTCTCCTCTTGTCGATTATCGTTTTCGAGATTTTGTAGTTTCGTTTGGTTTATTGTATTGTAGATATGTCGTGTGCTGGTGGTTTTTTGAATTTTTTCGAGATGGGGAAAGTGAGAAGAGATGAGAAAAAGGTGGCAGGCGCACGAGGATGGGGTTCTAATAGGCTCGGTCCCTTTACTAACCGAATCGTCAACCCCCAGATGGCCCAGTGCTGCAATGAGCAGGGTAATGCAGCTTCAGACGAACAGCAAGAAGCTTGGTTGATGAACTAGGCTCGTTGTGGGGTATTTTGCGGGGAGCGAGCAGGCGTAATTAGCTGCGACAGCGGGTTTTCCTGCGAACGGCGACGGTGCAGGCGGTGGGAATGTGTTGCAGATGACGTTGAAAAGAAGGGAAGGTGCGAACTCGAGTGTTCTTCGTTCCCATTTCTCGGAAGAGTTGATGGTTTGATGGGATATCGTGTGAGTTCAATACACTCGTCGAAGGTAAGAAGATCAGATGACTTCTTTTATTCCTTCCTTCTTTTTGGCTTGCGTTCCTTTCTGTTGAGATTGTCGTATATCTCGAAAGGTTGCCGCTGGCTAGCTACAAGCGAAGCGGGTAGGTGCGAATTCGCGGTGTGCTGGACGTCTGGGTAGGTACAACTTTTTCTTCCTGCCTGACTAGCAAGACCGTGACATCTCAGACACTGATTGTTTCTGAGACAGCTAATGTGTCTTGTTTCTGAAATGGTAGATTTAAAATATATATATATATATCTTGAAAGTGGTTTGTAAGAGTGAATCTGAGATATGAAAGTTGATATCAAAAGTGATCTATGATAATGATATCGCGCAAGTCTGCCAGTGGAGCATCACCGGATTATAAAAGATTCAGTCTATGATATAGGTATTCATCGTGTCTGCGGAGAACCCATGTCATTATTTTCTCCAAGTTCACTTCAATTTCTCCAGTCTATTTAAAAACTTTCTCAAGCCCATGCTCGTGCCCGCGTGCATGCATGCGGTCTTCATGCCTGCGCCTGGTGGTCTCCCCTTCTTATCACATGCAAAAGCCTTATGGCGCATATGGCCCACCGCAACCGAGCCGCACAAAATTAAAAAAAGCGAAATCTTGCAACTTTTGAAACTTTGTAGTTCGCAGAGATACTATAAATTACTCTTTTTCCCGAGTTTAATTCTTCTTCAGGGGTGAGGGGTTAATCCATGTTTGGCAGAGGATCTACCCCATTGTCGTAGCTATGTACACATCCGTATCGTATATACAAGAAAATGAGTCGGAATACCATATACACATTGTAATATAAAAATGCCTCCGTTGGTCCGTAAAATCATCTCGACTGCTAACATAGCATGCCCGTCGACGAAAACTGTGAAAGAAAAAAAAATTAAAAATTTGAAGAACCCTCGGTATCTCGGCCCAATCCACTTCGGAAATATATCAACCCAAAGGAATATTCTTTCCCCAATCCTCCAATTCCAAGCTTGTGCCTGCGCTTTGACCAAAAATACCCCAAATTTCCGCCATCCCTCCACTCATTCGTTCATTAATTCAATCATACCTATACTCTCTCTCCATCTTCACAAGCAATTCGTACAACTCTTCCACCCTTACTGGCGTCTTCGCCTTTGTATATGCCCCACTCTTTCCCCCCTTCCAAAAATCACACGCAACCGTCCCCGTCTTCACCTCATTATTCCCGATCACTAAAACCACATTATACCCCTTCTCCTTCGCTAACCTCAAGCCCTTCGCTACCCCTGCCGCCTCCACATCCACCACAAACGTCCGCTTCCCCAGTTCCTGTCTCCTCATGCCCACATCCCCCTCCTGGGGAACATAAACACTCTCCATAACACTCTCACTAACACCCGCAAGCCGCTCCCTCACTTCCCTCACGTACCGCATAATCTCCTTCGAGGAACTCACAGGAACAATTGCAACCTGCCGCGGACTGATCCAAAACGGCCACCGCTTCCCATACCGTTCAATTAGTAAAGCCATAAACCGCTCCAAGCTCCCAAATACAGCTCTGTGAATAATCACCGGCTTTGCAAGCACGCCCGATTCAGCGGTTTGATACCCCAAATCGAAGTTCTGGGGAAGTTGGAAATCAAGCTGTACAGTCGCAGTCTGGTGTTCCTTCCCCGTCGAATCGGTGAGTATGATATCGATCTTTGGACCGTAAAACGCGCCATCGCCGGGGTTCAAGCTCCATTCTTTGTTCGACTTTTGTAGACTCCACTTCAGCGCTGTTTCTGCCTCATCCCATTCCTCGATCGTGCCAATAAAGTTGGTAGGACGGGTGGAGAGGACGAATTTGTAGCGGGCGAGGGCGAAAGTGGAGTACACTGTATCTATCATTTCCAACGTCGATGATATCTCCTGCGCGATCTGATCCGGGCGACAGAAGATGTGAGCGTCGTCTTGGTGGAAGCGGCGGACGCGGGTTAGGCCTGTTAAAGCCGATTTAACTTCATCTCTATAATCAAAATATGATCACATGTTAGCATTATTTTTTTTTTTTCCTTTTCACTTCGATAATGAAATGTTACGGAGTTTTAATATGTACCGATGTAAAGATGCAAACTCTGCAAACCGGATGGGTAGTTCGGTATACCCGTGATTCCGCATTTTGTACAATAGACAATGTCCCGGACAATTCATCGGTTTGAGACTATACTCCTCCCCGTCTCCCCCTTCTCTTTCCCCTTCCGTGGTCGCATTTGTAGCATTCTGCGGCTGGTTCTTCCCACTGATGACTTTAAACATATCATCCCGAAAATTCTTGAGATGACCGGACTGTTCCCATAATTTATCTTTATATATCATCGGGGTGATTACCTCCTCGTAGCCGTATAGCGCATACTGCGCGCGAAGAAACTCGATGAGACGATTGAAGATGCGTACGCCGTTGGGGAGGAAGAGTGGGGAACCGGGGGAGTATGGGTGGACGTCGTATATATCGAGTTGAGTCGCGAGGGAGTGGTGGAGGGTTTTGTTTATGTTTGTAGTTGTGTTTGTATTCGGAACGACGGGTGTCGTCGGGGCCGTCGGAGTGGGTCCATCTTGAAAAGAGGGTGGGTTCGGAGTTGAGTCGTGAGGAGAGGAGCAGTAGTGTCTATTGCGAGGGAGGAGGAGGCACTGTGAACGGCGGAGGGCGGCAATTGGAGAGGTGCGGTAGTAGCGCGGGATGCTCGCGATGGTTGACGGTTTTATACGCTTCATGGTGGTTGGTGGGGAAAATGGGATTTTATATCAACGAAATTTAAAGAGCTTGGACGGGCGCGGATAACGTTGGCTTGACTCGGACATCCAACGACACCACATGCAAGGTGCGCTCGCACATATCATCATCTTTACAATAAATATCTTGATAACCCCTTGCAAAAATAAAGAATCAGCCAAGTTCTTACTCAAGAAAATACCTATATACACTCGAGGTACATTAAAAAATAATTTTAAATAAATATGGTCTGCGCCAATTTGGACGAACTCCTCGGCGTCATTCCCCGATACCTCAGAACCGAACAAGGCTGGATGACCTTCCAAGGAAGACAACGCTATACCAACGACGACGCAGGCTGGCGTGCCTTCCGCCGACAGATATATCTAGCAGCCTTTTCAGAATATGTCATGGATCAGCATCTGAAAGAGCGGGCGAGAGACGAAAGCAGGATGCGACAATGGAAGGGATTTTCTAGGTCACTTGTATCCCTGATTGACAGGATTCGTGCTGCCAATTCGAGCTGGGATAAGAGCTAGAATGTATGAATATGCATTCTGCATACGAATTAAATGCATAAAAAGAGTATGGATGATTCTGATATTTGATATTTTCGATTTCTCAAACTAGCGTACATACAATGGACTCGAATATCGCATATTACATGTCTTGCATGATCTATATGGAACAAAAAAAATAGTGATTAGTAATTCTCCGTCGGAGAATCACAAAGAAGGATATACGAAGTAAAAATTTCGAGCCAAAAAAATTCAAATCCAAGTAAAAACAAAAATTAAAACTCCATTTTAGCTCCATGTCGAGAGGTGTATATTATATGTCCGATCCGATCCTGCCAAGTGTGTATAAGTAAGTGTATCCATTTCTCCAAGATTTTATTTTACATAAAAAGATTCGCTCCTGTTTGCTGAAAAAGAAAGGGAAAAAACAAAAGACAAAGGATATAATAATATATAAGAAATTTGCGTGTGCGTGTAATATTTAAAAGTCGAAGAAAAGGTGGAGTGGGAATAATCGCCGTGAGGTCGAAACATCTGTAGAAACAATACGGTAAAGAAAATGTCAGTAGCATAGAAAAAGAAACCAATATCCAGCACTCCTATGAAAACTCCTAGTGATGATTTTTTTATTAGCAAAGAAAAAAAGAATATACTAGATCAGCTTCGTCAATTATTCCCAGGCAGACGGTGTCATCACTCCCTGGCGACCCCATAGAGAGGCTCCAACCTGAACCCTCGGGCCATCAAAGCAGCCGTAGCCTGACTCTGCCTCGCTGCCTGCTGCAAGCTCTCCTGCAACGCCAACCGATCTGCCTGGCTGAGTATACTATCCACCTCCTCCTGTTGAATCCCATAGGCGAGCATTCGATCTTTCACCGCATCCGCATGTTGCTTCCTCTCCAGATTCATCCTCTGAACTTCCTCCCAAGTCGGAATATCATCTCCCGTGGTATCCCTAATCGTTGTCCCCGTCCGTCTCTCAAACTGTTTCCGTTCCCTCGCGGTGCCCCACCACGTCACGACACTGTCGATCTCGCTCTCGCTCAAACTTAGATAATCGATTGCTTTGAAGAAACTCCGATGCCACGGCCAGCGGGATAACCTCGCTCGGATCTTTTCGTCATGGTAGTCGAAACCTGGGTACTGTTTTTCCAAATCGGAGCCCTCATTTCCGTAGAATGAGGCTACCTCGTTCTTGAGCTCCATGACGAGGGTGGATACGATTTGGTCCCATTGGACCACGTCGTCGTCTGCGTTGCGTTTCATCATCCGTGAGTGGATGGCTTGGTGGATTTGGCGACGGCCAACCATCTTTTTTTCTTGTTGGTGCTTACACCAAGTTCGATTCGATTTGGTTTCGGTCTCGGGACGGGTAAGTAGGAAAATAGCGTGAGAAATATGGGAACACAAGGTCTGTCTACCTATATCGCCTATAGATGGAGATGCTGAAAGAGATGCCCCTGAGAAAAAATGTGAAAAAAGGTACTGAAATGCCTCTCTGAGACTTCCCTTTTTGTTCCTTTTGAGTGATCAAGAGTGTCCGAATCACGCCGTTCCGTTTGAAAAGTGTTGCGGTTCCTCTCTTCAGGCACCGAGCGAATGAGGCGGATGAGTCGGATTAATCTGGGCACCGTTCGGACGAGATATCAAAGAATAGCGGGTTTTCCTCCTTCGGTCAGTTGAGCAGATAAATTAGCTCTCCTTTTACTGTTTTGTTTCCTTCAACCTTTGAATTTGAATCCTTCGATAGAGTACCGGAAAGGCTGAGATGTTTGAAAAGAAGTAACGATATCGTCTCGGATTTGTCCTTTTTGTTATTAAATCTTTGACTAGGTGGTATGATTTTATTTATTTTTCTCAACTTGTGTGTTTCCTTGTTATTTGCTCGTATCATTTATTTAATTTATTTCCTTTTGATGAGAGACTGTTTCCTTCCCCCGGCCGGTTGGTTGGCTACTAATTTGTTACGTGTGTCGGTTTCCTCTCTAATGTAATGCGTATTTCCTTTCACCAATCTTTTTCGAATTAGGTTTCGTGGCTAGTGGCACGCAAGGGACCGGCAGCAGCTGGCTGGCAGGCAAGCAAGCACAGGGCGTTTCGAAGGTTTCGAGGTGGATAGGCACACACACGTAGGCCGCCCCAACAGCACAGCAAAACTGAACGAATGGGAACCGGGATGGAGTGGCACGACGGGTTTCGTTTAGTCGGTCAGGTCCCGAATTTTTGTTTGTCCGTTACTGATCGATGTATTGAGGTCCGAGGACACAAATGTATAAAGACGTAAGTGATAAGTTGTTCGAGAGTTGGTGTCTATATATACTTGGATATATGCTTTTCGGACGTTGCGCTGTGGAAACTTTATCGAGAGAGAATCAACTGACGACGGTGAGCGGTTTCCCGGCCAGTGAGGAGGTTGTGGAGGGGAAAATTAGTTCGACGGGGTCGGGATGTTAAATATGTTTTTGTTTATGTAACAGGTTGACGACGGGTCAGGATGGAACCGAAAGTAAAAGAAAGAAAGAAGGGTGGAGTTCCGAATTCTGCGGAACTTGAAGCCTTCTTGTTTAATACAAATTCTTACTCTTCGTTTATCTCGTGCCTTCTTGTTTCTACTTTATATTATTAATAAGCAGTATGGTAACGTAGCAGTACGAAAATCGTCGAGTTCTAAAACTAACATAAGATGAGAGGGAAATCCGTAACGAGAATCTTCGACCTGCAGGCCTGAGTGAGAGGTTTTTTGTAAAGCAGCTGGCAATCCGGTACTGGTTTTGGAAGCTCAACAGAAACCCCAAAATGCATTTTTTTAAATATGATGCTCCGGTTCGGGATCTTCGTCTCCGAGCGAAGATATTATATGGCATCACAATACTATAAAGGTATTGCTATTAATATATAGCGTTAATATCGCTTGTCAGTGAAGTCAGGTTGCATCGTCAGCATCGCACAAAGCGCACAGGCAGCACCCAAAAACCCAGCGAGGGATCCAAGTGAATCATAAATCCATTGCATCCTAGGCTGGTGGCTGGTCCTGACCACAAAGTGCGTAACGAATGGGATGGATCTTCCCTCGTCTTCGATTCCACCAATCTCGCCAGGGGTTATCCTATTTCTCTGTACATATCATCGGAATGGAGAAATACGATGCGATGGGGAAAAACGCCCGGTGGAGTGCCCGGCGTTGAGTGGATTTTGAAGAGAGAGAGCTCGTTAAAGAACGGGTTCGCGGTGGGGAACTTTCGAGCGAGGAAGGGAAACCTGTGCATTGATTGCATCGGGTTCGTTCATGATGTTGCTTTTTCCCCCTTCTCCCCTCTCGACTCCTTCATATCAGGGTTGCTCTCGATGCTCCTGGACCGAACGTATATCCGGGGCTAGACTTTTCGATCGAATGACGAGCGAGGCCATCTCTCGCTGAATGCTGCTAGAAAACGGCTTAACTTCATTGCTTCTCGGCCGGCCTCCCGCTCACTTGGGTGCATCGATGTAATGGACTAGTCTTGGGGTAATGAACCAAACTTGTCGCTTGCTGTGCCGTTCCCAGCTCTTCGTTTCAATAGATTAAAGTCCGAGGCCGGGAGAAAAAAGTAATAGACTCCAAAAATAAAAAATAAAAAATAAAAATAAAAAAAAGATTGTTCGACTGCTCGTTTCAACTTAAGAGCTTCGGTGGGACCACTCGAGCTACCTCCCATATTTGCCCGCCTCGTTTGTTAGTTGTCGCGGCTCCGGTTCGAATTCAAGTCCGGAAATGCTGGCTAGATTGCTGGTTACATCGGCAAGGTTAATATATAAATTAACATGAAAAGGTTTCAAAGCAGGAAAGAAAAGAGAAGACAAAATTAAGCCACAAGCCTCGAAAGATCTGCTCTTGATCCACTTCTCATCCGTGGATAATATTCATGCATTGTAAAAAAATAGTCGTCCGTCCCATCAAGCTTGCACTGCTTCCCCCTGTTCGTTTATTTCGTCATCAGACTCGATATCCCTGCAATGTGGATAGCTCGCCTGGCTAAAACGGCTTTCTTTGGGATCTGTGCATCTCTTTTAGCTCCACTGATTGGCCTCTCCGTCTGAGCTCGATCTTTCAAAAGCAATCACAGGTCAAGACTTAATTACGCCTGATACAACCTCGTATTCAAAATAATACTGCATTGGTCCCCGTGTGAAAGTATGAAAATATTATGATAGCTGCTCTTTAATTCTAAGCTTTTGAATTGGAGATTTAACCCGTCGAAACAAAGCCACGGCTAGGACGGGCGAAAAAGCCTCCTAATATACAAGAATCACCCCTCCAATTGATTATACCCATCCCGATATTAGAGTCTAAAACCGATCCCCTTAGTAGTAAAATAAAAAGTAAGTATCTCTATCGATCATGACATAGCGGTATCCCCATCATCATCACCCTCCCTCTCTGCCTCCTTCTTCACACTATCCACAAATATCTCCACCCCGCCCTGCGCACCCGCATTCGCCAAGTCAAGCTTAACCCCCAAACTGTCTGCCACACCCCTCAACCCACCTTCCCTCAGCGCCACCGTCAACATAGCCGTCGCCTGCGAAAATTGCGGACTGTGTAACACCCTCCTCAACAATTCCTTCTCCTCGTACTCGGACTTGATATCGGTCGTTAACGCGGGCGGAAGGTTGGATAGTAGTTTTTGACGGAGTGGTTTCGATTCTAAAACAGTGGATATCGCGGAAGGTTGGAGTAAACTCGGGAGGGTGAGGAAACCTCGTTGTTGGGAGGACCCGCCTGCAGCGGCTGCACCTTGCGGAACCGAGATACCACGGATCAAGGCCTCGAGCATTTCGGATTGTGATTGTGATTGGGATTTGTTGTCAGAGGGGATGGTAGTTGGAGGTTCGAAGTCACTTCTAGATGCCGTCGGCGGTTCAGAGGGATGAGTAAGCTTTATGTGATTCCATTTAAATCATGCTAAGAATAACATTTTTGTGTAGACCACTTTGTATGTGAAAGAGAAAAGAAGAAGAAAGTTTGTGTGAAAAACCAGCCGACCCTTCATTGTTCAATCGCTTGTTCTAGTGATATCTTCAAAACAAAATGTTCTACACTTCTCCCCTTCCTTTATACTCCAAAACACAGGAAAATTCTATATTGAATCTTCTGAATATATGTTTGCTCCTGTTTTGTTTGTTCCAGCTACAAAGCTTATAGGGAGATTCTGCAGTTTTGAAGGAAGTTTCTTGTATAAAATCCTCCTTCTACGAAAGAGCGAGGCTTGAATGATTGAGTAGGGGAGGTTTATGAACGAAGGAGGGTGGAATACCGGAGCAAAAGATGGGCATATGCCCTACGGATTTAGGTTTATAGCTCCTCTGGTGTGTGTAGACGGTATACGGTATTATTCTTATCAAGGACAAATGAATGGACCTACGCTCGACCACCATCTGCACCTCCCCGTCTGCTGCTCTCCCCGGCGCTCGGCGACGCGTCATCATCAAGCTCCATCTGTGTCACATCGGCGAGTAACTGCTCGTCCGTGAGACCTTCGAGATCACCGCCCGTTTGAATTAGACTATTCAAGAACACCCCCCATATCAGTATATTCTATAGTACAACCCCCCGAGTAGAATCCAATATAATTTCGGGAAAGAAAGCCCCTACCAATCAATCTTCCTCATATCTAACGTATCTTGTGAAGTGAAAAGCCCCGGTTCCAACCCATTATTGAGCTTCTGGAACCAGAAGAAATGTCTCTGATCACTGCTGAGGAACTTGAGGACTAATATTCGGCCGTCTAGCTGGATGCCATCTGGGTCATAGCGGACAAAGCTAGCGTCGCCGGGGAATACGATTAGGTCGAACTCCTCGCCTTCGACGGTGCGGCCACCGCGGGGGACCCATTTGAAGTGCAATAGCTCTAGTAGATGGCGTTTGTTAGACTCGTGATTGGGACGTGAGTTTGAAGGCCGCGTTTACCTTCATCACGGGAGAATACGATTTGGATTTCGCCGGGGACGTCGGAGGGGGTGATGCGTCTAGGATTGTTTGGCTGGGTGATATCGTCAGCGTGGGGTGGTAAGCACTGAGTGGACAGCTGGCGAACTCACATCTGGAAAACATCGACCGGCTTTGACTTTTATTTTCGTCTCCATCGTGAGATACGAGATGTGGGATTCGAAATGCGGGGTTGAGGTTTGGTCTTCTGTGATATCGTGGGTTAGGTTGGATGACGAGAGGTCGTTGGTTGGCAGCGAGACGAGCTTGTTTGTAACTAAAGCAGCTTGCAGCTACGCGTCGCCCACCAAGTTAACACAACTCACAAAATTCAACATTCTGAGAATATAAGGATATAAGATGCATGCTTAGGACGCGAACTAGTCCTAAGAGAGCTGCGCAGATGATATCAAATGCTCTCTGAGTAGGGCTGGAACGGTGAAGCAAAGTGCTTTCCTTGAGCACATGCTTTCTTTCGTGTATTCCTTGTTTCTGGTTACATATTCTGGGTGGAGAGAATATTCTCTTCATCTATCATATACAAACTCATTCCCTGCACTGCATATGAATCTATACAGCCTCTATAGAGCCGAGCTTGCAATTAAAAGATGGTGAGTTTTTACTTCAATAATAACTCAAAAAAACTCGCATATTCTAACTTTACGTCTAGTCCACATTCAACGGTATCGTGAAAGGTTCGCCTCGCCATATCTGACGCCGAGTTCTAAAGTTAAACGACTGACTTTGGCGTAGAATTCCCTCAGATCCAATGTACATGTTCCCGGCGTCTCAACTAAAGTCGACCATATAAGACTGATATTAAATCAATCTAGTTGACTACTTTAGAAAAGTCGATGGCGAACAGCCCTCACTCGCCAACTTTCTATCCCACGTCCACTCGTCTGTTCTCATACCCTAGTGAAGTTAATCGATGGGGTGGCATACTGACCGTTTAAAGGGACCACCTCACAGGCTTAGCTGGGAAGAGCTATAGAGCCCCGTTCATCTACTGCTCCGCCGCAACCAAGAACCTTCTGCTGAAACTCGAGCGTCGGCTGCATAGACTTAACTATGCCAAAAAGCTCGTTGAGAGTCATGAGTATTCATATCTAGATTTTGCGAAACGGGATAGGATTCTTGTAAGCGCACTTTTCGGCTGTACGGTCTTGCTGAACTCACAGAATTTTCTTAGAGAGAGCTTCCATTGGAGACTCCGACAGAAATCGAATTGTGTCCTAGTTGCACCATCCGGGTCACGCTATTCGATGTACGAGACATCTACATTAATGGAAGATGGAAGAAGATGTCTAATTATAATTTTCATAGGCAAATCACTGTCCTGGGTCGACCATGTTCCTAGTTGAGGGTAACGACAAAGCAATACTGTACACTGGAGATATCAGAGCAGAAGCTTGGTGGCTCGAAAAGCTCAAGAGAAACCCGATTCTCCTTCCTTACTTTCGCGGAATCAAAGTTCTCAATTGCCTATACCTCGACACCACCCATGCTAGCTTTGAAGCGTCTCATATGAGCTTCAGTCCTAAGGTACGCTTTCCTAGATGCCCTCCAATAACTCCTGATTCTAAATTAAGCCTAAAAGGCGGATGGTATCACCGATCTCTTGAACCAAATCTCAAAATATCTACCCAATACAACGTTTCATCTAAATACCTGGACCCTTGGTTACGAAGAAACCTGGGTCGCTCTCGCATCTTATTTTAACACAAAAATACACCTTGACGACTACCGGCTACGACTCTATAGTTCTATCGGTACAAAGGAAACTTGGGAACACGGTCCTTTTTTGCTAGGCCTTGCGTTTAGAGATGCCATTCTCACGGATGATAAAACCGTCCGATTTCACTCATGTGAGAGATGGCTGGATTGTGAGGGGAGAGACAAGGCGAAGAGAGATGGAACTTTGGTAGAGATCTCGCCTTTGGTTGGGAAGTATAGGGATTCTAGTGGAGTTGAGTACGTACTTAGAGAACCGGGAGAGGGTGGGCAGAACGTTGACGGTATATATCAAGTTGATACATTTTGGTTCTGGGAAACATTAACTTACCAAATCTATAGCGAATGCTGTTGGCGAGGTGTCCGGCGAACTACTTTTGGAAATCGGGTCGATAATTAAAGATGCAAAACTATTGGAGCTGATGCAGCAAGCTGGTGTTAAGCCAGGATTCAGCTTACCATTAGATGCATCGACACCGGAGTCGGACATGAAGATCGAGGAGTTCATAGAGGTACTCAAGAAGAATCTCGAGGCTTTAATCCTCGCAAGGCAGCAAGACCAAGTAAAGTCTGAAAGTCAGCCCACCTATCGTGATCAAAACTTGCCATCATGGTTTGTAAGTATTCAAGTCCTCATTATCCTTAGATATATTATTAATGATAATAGGGCTTCCCTGCCGCTCGTCATTCTTCCTTCTTCGAGCTCCAGGAATTTGTCAGTGCCCTCGCACCGAGGGATGTCTACCCGTGCGTCGCAGCAGATGGCTCATGGTACCAAAAGGACTCGATCCGTAGACTGTTCGGAGAGTACTGTACCGGAACCGAATTTGCGTTCGATATTGAACGCGACCTCGATCGCCTATACGCACAGCGTGGACACGAAGAGGATGACCTTGCTGAGCAAAGAGCGGTAGGCATGGCAGAAGAATCACAACAAGCGGGCTCACAGCACCTCGTTCATTCATCCCAATCGCAGGAGCACGATGTCCAGGGAATAACTCAACCCGATGATACGACTTTACGAAACCTACTGCCCGATATACATGTCCCTCCTCCCACCATACCATCTACTTACCCTCATGCGCAAGGGGAAACTCAAGTGGATAGATTCGATCCTTACGACCCGAGTATACTTGCTGGAGTCGAGAAAGCGGTGGAGGAAGGAAGGATTCTCTCAAAGTCTATATTGGGGTCTGATTCTCAAAACCAGAGGTTACCTACTCATAACTACCCATTTGATTCTATGAAGATAAGGGGTTCTACACAAGAGGATGGAACTGAGACGGTGGCATTTCGAACCTCCTCAGGTGGAGAGTATCGATCTTTCGCCGGTAAGAAGGAGAAGAGGAAGCTAAATGATTTTGCACCACCCCGGCAGGAGCTAAATAGGGCTGATGAAATGGATAGCTCGCAAGATTCATTAGGTGATATTGCTGACGACCTCGATAGAGATAAAGTTCGATATATGATGAGAGTTGTGAATGAAGGGAGGTGGTCTGAGCAAAGCAGAGAATTGGGCTTTAATAGTTTGAGGTGGAAGTACCAGGAGGAAGAAGAATTGTGAATTCTATCAACTACCTCGAGGCCTTGAGACCGCCAACTATATATATATGGAGTGGCCTCGAGGCTACATATGGGGTTGCAATTCAGAATCATAATTAATTAATGTATAATAGAGAGACATCTATCAGAGATAGAGATACATGTGTTGCCTGATGTTGGAAATGAAGGTGTTTGTTCGAAACCCTAATCGAAACTGCCTATTCCGTCCCTTGCCCTAAACCCCACCATCAAACAGACGATCGCCCAAACGAACCGCCAAGAAGCATCAAATCAACACACCACGGAAAAGCTATCGCCAATCGTTCCACCTTCACAGTCCCATCGACATATACTCGTACGTACCCCTTTAGCGAAATACGGAATCCGACAAACTTGAGGTTCCTCGACTGACCTTCACTGCTAGACATCGGCCTTCTTCTCATCCTTCTTTACCTCGATAATTCGTTATAATGGCACCACCAAAGTCAAAGCCAGGCAGGTCGGCTATCGCTGACGTTGTCACCAGAGAGTACACGATACACATGCACAAGAGGGTACGGAATTGAAATTCCTTGTTTTCTATTCGTTTTGAATGTTATGCGGGATGGAGGAATATGAAAGGGTGGACGGATTGAAGCGTCGACGACAAAGAAATATGCTGGGTGGAGATTAATCGAATTGACGGCTACAATGTACTGGATCGTGGCATTCGACAAGACCAATCTTACGACGACTTGATTTTGATTGCGCCAATTTGACACCAAACTCGACATCTCTACTTCACCGGGTATCAAGACGCCAATAGTGACGACAAAGTAGATGAAAATTGGACGCTATGGAGGCGGCTGGCATTACATGGATGGGATATTTAGAATACATGCTATCAACACGGCTGCTGACGGCTCATCTTTTCTTCAATAGGTTCACGGAGTTTCCTTCAAGAAGAGGGCGCCAAAGGCCATCAAGGAAATCAAGGACTTCGCACACCAACAGATGGTATATACCACCTTGCCGCACGCCACATCTACCGCAATCGACTAACAAGCACCATAGGGAACAAGCGACGTTCGTCTGGACCCCCAGCTTAACAAGGAAGTCTGGAAGCAGGGAATCAAGGGTGTCCCATACCGTCTGCGTGTTAGAGTCTCGAGAAAACGTAACGACGAGGAGGGCGCCAAGGAGAAGCTCTACAGCTTCGTTGAGGCCGTAGCTGTCAAGAATCCAAAGGGACTGCAGACCACTGTCGTACGTTTTATTCTCCCTCTCCCACTTGACCGTCAGAAGTATAGTATATATCTGCTGCAAATGCTAACGTATCTTGAAAATCTACAGCACGACGGATAGTTTTGTTGTTTTCCGATTTCCTTGTTCTTTGCTGGCCGGTTTTTGAATGCAATTCTACATTATTTTATTTTTCACGAACATTTTATACGGGTGTTATTCTTTCTCCTTTCCTTCTGCCGTTGTAATATCATACGACTACCGCCATCACCTCTTCCACCACCACCTTTTTTTCATTCGGTGTTCATATATCCTAATTTCGAAATTTCTCTCCGACTCTCACGCATCACACACCCACATATCATCTACATCCGACCTGGTTCGACGCAGCAGGGATCGGTTTCTCCTAGCACGACGAATATATACTTTATTATAGATACCTCTCTCTCTTTTGTGCATAACAGATGGAAGGAATGATAAATGAACTTTATCCGAGGAGTTTTAGGGATATTAGTACTGTGATGTTGTATGCTTCGTATAATTTCTATCGATTATGCACGATTCTCCTCGAATTTGGCCCGTTAACAATGGTCTGCGCGAAATAGTCAATTATGAACTGATATATGATGTACAAAAGGTGCAGAATAATTGGAAGGAGACTAGTGCTTTGGACATTAAACATATATTCTAAGAAAAATGCTAAAATTACGGAACGAAAACGACAAAATTAATCTTTAAAAATCAGATCCATTTTCTCATAAAATCACAATAACGCCTTTTCTTTGTCCCTCACTTGAGCAGATATATGAATATCAAGTGACTTTAATAACACTCACAAACATGCAGTTAATGTGAATCATCACCTCATCCACCAAACTTCCCACCCCGACAATGCGCCATCGGTCTATGATCACACATACACGGCATCTCCGCATCGTGTCCCCGCGCCGGCACACACGTTTTACACTCATATCTCTCCGCGCAATCCTCACAATCAACCTCCGCCGCATCGCTATTATGATAGTAATACCGCTCCGTACAAGTTCTACACAATCGATCAGATGTGATATGTTCGACAGCTCGCGAGCAGGAAGATGAAGAATCGAGTAACGAAGTAGCCGTGGGAGAGGTTTGTTGGGTCCGAGGTGTAGTTTGTGATATAGGTGATATCTCGTGGTTTGTGGAGGTAGGAGTGCAGCAGCAGAGATATTCGCGCTTGTCGGTGTGGTTACAGCCGTATGTCGTTATTTGGATGCACATTTCTCTTTTGTTTAAAATTTGCTCAACTAAGCAAGGTGGTTTGGAGGATTCTGAGTATTATAGAGTCTGTTCTTGGGTCGAGATTTGAAGGATCTATTACTTATAACCCTCCTTATTATTATGTATGCATACCCGCTATTGAAGTGACTAGATGGGTGGTTTTTGAGAGTGTAAGTGGAACTATTGAACCCAGGAATCGGGATGTTGGTAGCGCTCAACTTGTTTAAAGCACCCGCATTGTTTTGATCCCCACTGTAGAGTTTTACCATGGCAAATATCATTTTGAATGCTTTGGCTTCTTATTGCAGAAGCCCGCAATTGCATGATTCAGGTGGTAAGGCCGGAAAAGGTGTTCGCGTTCGTGAATGACCGGATCGGAAAGTAGACGGTATGCGTTGGAATTGTTGCATTCTATCAGTACAAAACGGTGAAGAAACCGAAGAAAATGTAATAAATGTGACCCTAGAAGAATATATTAATACTATCTTTTCCAAAATATATGTTCGAAAGTTTTGTGCCACGAAATCTTGGAACAATATATGCGTAACTTACAAATATACCACTATTGACTCTCTTGGTCCTGAAAACTCCAGACCGGACGGAACATTAATGACGTCGTCCAGCGTCTATATCCTTCCAAAGACCGAGTTCTGGTATAGTGCTCGAGTGCACGAATTGCAATGGCGGCGTAAGCTTCGTTTTCGATGTACTCGCACGAATTACATTTGCGGTTTCGCCGTCGTGTGGAAACGACCTTTTTACAGCGTCTACGCCTGCACGGTATGTTCGGAGCGTGAGTGGTCGTCGTGTGATGGCAAGTGAAAGTTGTAACTTTGTTGCACATGTTTGGGATTCGCCTTGCGATGGTATAAATATGTAAGTAAGGTCAGGTAGTTCGGAGTTGAAGCTGAAGCCTTGCAAATGTATTGACCATTGTGGCTTGTGATCTTGGTATCTGATCGGCTTGATTTTTGGGTTTTAATGTTCATAGGTTTGATAATCAATCGATCAGAGACGTCTTTTGGTCTACATAAAATTCTCGATTGCTTGCAATAGTCCCGTATATATCCGCGATGTCTAGTATCATCTTGCATGGCTCTAGATGACCACTTTTGGGAATATTGCGTAGAAAACTAAAATTCTCTTGAAGCTCTAGTCCAACAACTACTATAGTCTTATAATATAAGACTCTGTATTAAATTAGATAGCGGTATGGTCACAACGAGAGATGAAAGTTACTACGGCTCCTCAGACACGAATTATTAAATCATTATACCCTTCTTATTTGACCCCGAAATTTCACACAAGTTTTATTGTCTATTCGAGACTGGGTTAAATTAATGTCTTTAGAAAACCAAAGATTTCGTAAAAGCGGATAAATCGACTTAAATCGGTCTCGTAACTAGGAGCGGAATGCCTCAAGCTTAGTCCCAAAGTGTGTTGGTTGTTGGAACTTTCGAGAACCGCGCCACATTTGCGGCGCGGAGCTTTGTCAGCCACCGAACCTCAAGAAACTCGCCTTTCTGTCTTGTCGCTTTCATCGACACCATCACCATAGCATCATCCCTACCCTCAACATCCCGCGAGAACAAAGCGACACTTTGATCCCACAGTCCCTCCTATTGAATCGAAGTCGCGCTATTTGCTGCATCTTCACAATGGCCAACTATCTCGCCTCTATCTTTGGTACCGAGCAGGACAAAGTCAACTGTAAGTTTTCACAAATCCATAAAACACGTCGCAAGACCACCCGTATACTTACACGCCTACTATTGAATAGGTTCTTTCTACTACAAAATTGGTGCCTGCCGTCATGGTGATCGATGCTCTCGTAAACACGTCAAGCCGTCTTACTCGCAAACCATCCTACTCCCAAACATGTACCAGAACCCGGCCTTCGATCCCAAGATCAAGATGAACGGAAACCAACTCCAAACCCACTTCGATGCATTCTACGAAGATATCTGGTGTGAAATGTGCAAATATGGTGAAATTGAAGAGCTGGTAGTGTGCGACAACAATAATGATCGTAAGTACTGCGATCTTACTACTTTTCGTTACTCTAACAATAGAGGTGCTAACACGGTTTTAAGATCTAATCGGTAACGTCTACGCTCGCTTCAAATACGAAGAAGACGCGCAAAAGGCCTGCGACGACTTGAATCAACGCTGGTACGCTGCGAGACCGATATATTGCGAACTTTCACCGGTTACGGATTTTCGAGAAGCTTGCTGTAGGTTAAACTCAGGCGAAGGATGTCAAAGAGGAGGGTTTTGTAACTTTATACATCGAAAAGAACCGACAAAAGAGATGGACAAAGACTTGGAATTGAGTACTAAGAAATGGCTTAGGATTAGGGGTAAGGATGAAAGAGAGGTCAGCAGGAGCCCCACTCCACCAGCCGAGGAGCGAAAGAGATAGTGGGTTTATTTAGTGCATGCGATATTTGGAGAAACCAGATTGTGAGACGCATCTCCAATTTGATTTTTTATGGCTCGACGATTCAATTATTGCTATACGAAGGTTTAAGGTAATGGCGAATTACTTGCCACTAAAATTTTGTTCATTTGTATGATAGAGCTGAAGTTATCGAATTATAGGCGCTTCGACGTCACGGATACTCTTCCGAATCTTTTTGAAAATCAATCGGTGAGAGCCGAATAAGGCAACGTGAGCATTGTCTTTGCTGACAACTATAACCAGTTATAGGCAAGACACGAGCGCCATCAGCATCTCCTTTGTTCCCTTCCCTTCCTCAGTCGAGTCGTCCAACCCGTCAAGTTGTTCTGTCAGGTTACCCTTGACATCCTCTAACGACTTTTTTGACTTTCCTAGCAGCTCTGTTACGCGTTTTCGCGCGCCGTCATCCTCAGCTGCTAGCCAACTGATAACTTGGTCCAAAATCTAACAATTAGGGTTGAGTCAGAACACTTAAATGAGGGCAGCGTGGTCAATATTGGGTCAGCTTACCTGAAAACAAAACAAGCCTGCATCCAGTCTTCTCAGATCCCACTCGTCTTCCCTTTCCTCCCTTTCCTCTTCATCTGCCTGTGCTTTCTCCTCAGCGATCTCTCTATCAACTAGCGAGACGCGTTTGGAATAATCAGCCCGTAACGACATTATTTTGTCAAGCTTCTCATAATCTTTCTCTACAAACTTGGCAAGCGTCCGTATCCGGGGAGCCGAGTCTGCTGGTAGATTACGCAGAAGACTGGCAAATATACCTAGCTGGTGCTCTGTAGTTTGTGCATCTTGCTGTATAATACACAACCTGTGTTAGTTAAATCCGGATGATAGTGTCTAAAAAGAATAACCTACCTTCTTCATAAAAGCCCCAAATAGAGTCTTCAAACCATTTGCTTCCACGAACTGTTCGCAAACCACTCTTCCGTAGACGCCACTGCAGGCATGGTCCATCAGTCGCAGTGCCCTCGCCTTACTCATCTTCCCATCTCTTAACATAATTAAGCAAAGTTCTACTCCTTCCGATTCGACAAATTTCTCTTTCCCTTCTCTCTCGTCTACCAAGCATGTCAAAGTATCAAACATGTTTTCGAATAACTCTGCTTCTTCTCCTCTCTTTGCCGGATCTCTGTTTCTGTACGAGCTCAATAGCTCTAATAATATATCCACCCCATTAATTTGAATCAACTTCCTCCTATTTTCCACCGAGGTTTGCACCAATATCGATAATATTTCGGCGGAGTATTGCTTATTCTGGCTGACAGGCGATTCCTTGACCTTTATCCTCTCCAATAACCACCCAAGAATCTTGGTTTCTTTCACTACTCGTTCCGATACCGTTTGATTTGACGCTAGATTTTCGAATACAGAGAGTGTATGGTATATCCCGTTCCGATCTTCGTCGACCTCCTCCCTCAGCCGTTCCAAATTCTGTGTGAGCATATCCAGCATTTGTGCCTCGATCATAGTATTCACGAGAACATTCCATTGTTCCGGCGTAGCTTCTACCTCATCATCCGTGAGTTCGTCGATAATCTGGACCACTGCGATCGCTATATCCGTGTTCTCATGGGATAGCAACCCAACCAGTGACTCCAAGCATCCCATATTTGCGAATTCTTCGTATAATTCGGGGTGCTCAGCTAGGATCGCCAAATTTTTGATTTCAATATCGAGCTCGGCTTCCGATTCCATAAACTTTGACGCATCATCTTCGAATTTGGCGCGCATTTCGCCGTTCTTGCTGATTTTCTTTTCAAATGTTAGGGCGAGTTTTCGGAGGTATGATATATCGATTTTCTCGGGCTATGGAATCCAATTGTATTAGCTTATGCTTTCGCCTTGTTTTGGATAATTACAGGTATAGACGTACGCCCTGGTCGTCTTCATCGTCGTTCATGTAATCTAGAATCTCCTTTTCTCGCTGTGTGATTCCGCCGCCGAAAAATCGCCCGCCCTCTTCGTCCTCAAGCTCTTCGTCTGCTTCGGCTGTAAAACTCTCCTCGGCGTCCATGTCGACATCATCGTCCGGCGCGTCCTCGACGGTGGTCGCGCAACTCTTGTCCTTGCCGTTAAGCTCGAGACGAGTGGCTTTATATCTGTCATCTGGTGTCGGTGAGTCAATCGTTAGCTATAAGGTTTGCGTGTGACGGGAGCTCGCGCGGTAGGATACAAACTCGGACTTTCAATGGGAGGTTCGAGCTTTCGCTTTTTAATGCTTGGTGTGGGGATCGCGGGTTTCTAGGTGGTGATGTTAGTCCCAGGGCGCGTTTTAGTTCCTTGAGGATATTATCTTACCTTGAATAAACTCTCAAAGGCCGACATTGTGTGAGAATGGGTACTGGGGATATTGGATATGTCTGGCTTGAAGTGGTGAAGGCTGGCTTGCGCGATGACTCGCCACCAGCACAATCAACGAGATTTAGGCGCACAACACTCCGCTAAGTTGCAAAGAGAAGTGACATCTTCCCTTACTTGAAGACGGAAATTATTAATTCCCATTTTATTTGTTTTTTTATATTATCACTTAATATTTGGCCCTTGGAATTACATATGCGACTACTGTCGGGCCAAATTTTGTTAGCTTGTTAGTGATACATGCAAGTAGCTGATGTCAACAGATGTGATTTGGTTAAGACGTTACGGCGTGAAATCTCTCAAATGAATAGGAGAGATATATCTCAGCAGCCATATCTATAGCACCCATGGCCAAGTAATAAGGTATACGAGCATAGCTATTAGATTATATTTTACCTTATAAACGAGGCCGACGGACCCCAAGCTGTTGCTAAATGCTCAGAACCGTTACAAACTATACAGATGTATCTCGATACGTAGCATTAACTCTTCACGAAAACTTTAAAAATAATAACTCCACAGAATCCAGAGATATATTTTTCTAGGTGGTCGATCTCTATCTCCGATCCCGTAGTAGTATGAGGAGCGTCTCTAGGTCGATTCAACGCCTTCTGCACATGAATGAAGCATGTTATTTCAAATTCATGAGAATATTGACAAATAGTGAACTATACTGTATCCCGAATTTTTGTCGTCGGTGTAAATCATTGCTACAACGAAAATTTTGAAAGGGTTTCTACCGTTTTACCAAATTGTGTATATCTCGAATTTATCATTTCGGCGTATAGATGATCTATAAATAATACAATATATAGATCTATTCATATAGGATTCACCGGTGGGATTTGTTAAGCATACAACGAACATGTATATATCACCTAACCTTAGATTATTACCAAAAAAAAAATCTAGAGATTTCGAGATCTCCAGAGTATCATTAGGTCTGATAGTTCGCTGCAACTTGCTAGATCAATTGAGCTGGATTTCGAGCTTGGAAAATATACAACAGTATCAACACACGATATGATAAGTTATATCACCCACTTCACGCAAGTCTGGCTTACTGCGAGACCACTTCACGCCCGATATGTGTGAATTAAAAGTATAATATTCACTACAATTAGTACAGCTACAAATCCAAATTCCTCCAAAATATCATCTCCAGAAATTTTCGCAATCTAATTTACAAATAATAACTGAGCAGAGTCTTAGAAAGCAATCTTACAAGCTATTCCTTTAAATTGCCGATCGTGATATTAACGAATAACATGCAATAATGTATAGGTAGTAACTATTGGTAACGTTATTATCACTTGAAAGAGAAGATTGTTAGTGTATGCCCTAGCTGTGGAGACTATTTAGAAGATAAGTCATGAGAAACATACTTATCGCGTATTGTGCTAGCAACATTCTAGAAATCATGCAATATCTGTCAGTCATCATCATGATCGCTTAGATTGGGACCTGAATTCTCATTCCGAAACACATTACTTACGCAGATAACTGGGACATCTCGGGTGCATCTTCCGGCGCATATAGTGTTGTGATATAAACTTGACTGGTAGCAGCCGGCACTGTTGATTCCCACAAATCCACGTCAGGCTCGACTCTTCATTAGTCAATGACCGTGGCAGTTTGTCATCTTACTTGCTCCCGTGATCGCGATAACTAACTGCATCATCTTTTGGTCATCCTTGATGAGCGGTGTATGCTTCAATCCTTCGATCCAGATTATCCCGAGAACCGGCCCAATGATCAACTTTAAAATACAAGTGGCGACAATAGTTATCCAGAACCCCTCCGGCAAATGCCGCACCCGGATTCGTGAGAGCGCAGCTCCGAGCATCGCGAGACCCATGACCGGCGACAATTGGCCACCGTAGCTCGCAAACTGTATTACGAAATCGAGCGGCGGTTTGCCGTCCGGCGCTGTCGGCATGTTGACTCCCTGGGTTTGCACAAAGAGAGCCCGAAGGTACGGCACCACGGAAATCACCAACGCTGATATCAATGTTATAGATGGTATCGTGATGAACAGTTTCAAATGGTCAAGGATCTTTTGGCCCCTCGTACGACTCGCTGGCGGGATCTGAGGTGGCGCGTTAATGTCTAGACTCGACGGCCTGGTGAGCGGGACAGTCGCCGTACGAGACGAGTCTTTTTCTTGGTACTCTGGAGGATCAGAGACGCTCGTTGATGCCTTGGGATCCCGATTACGGTCTTCAGACGAACCCGACGACGGGTCATCCTGCTTCTTGTCGCCACTTTCATCATCAGCCGGCCGGAGAATAAAGTCTCGCTGGATCATTTGGATGCCACCCATGCTGTATCTGTGACGCGGTCAACAAAAGAAGCATCAGCCAAAACATAATCTTTGTCTGTTTCGATTCAAGATGATCAGAGTCATTGCTGAGCGCAAATACGTAGCATTCCAAAGTCGCTAGGCTTACAATGTGAGAAATGTGAAGACCGCAAAGATGGAAGAGTAGGATACTCCTTTTTCATAATCTGTCGGACCGCCAAAAGGGCTGGTCTGTGAGAGCGAACTGATTACTCCAATCACCAAGTCGGAGCTGTTGGACCACATATTATTCGCAACAATGCCTGCATCATCGATTCATCAGTATTGATGCCAAGATATATCGAGACTATGCAGGAGCTAGTCCAATGATACTAATTGAGGCTGGGATTTGAGGACGAACCCATCTTCCACTGCCCAACAGGTGTCAGAAAGCGGCAAAGTAGTCCAAAGATGAGACCGAACGCTAAAAAATTTTCAATTGTGAAGTCAGCATACAGCTAAACTGATGCATGGAAAATTCGAGGCGCGCTTGACGGTTAAGCCCCTGCCCTGCACTTGCCTGTAAAGAATGCTGCACTCAGAAGCACAGTACCGGCCTACGAAAAGACGCAAAGTTACCTTGCTGCAATGGAATGCAACAGTGCTGCGACCAGCGCCAAGATTTTGTCTAGTTTATGTGCAAAGCATAGGGACGAAGAATTTTCTTTTTTTTTTACCTCGCTGACGTTTTGCAAAGAAAATGATGTTATTGTCGCTTCGAAGATGAGCATTGGCAGGAAACCATTGACGACGACCTGCGGAATGTAAAGGATAACATTCTTGGGTCAACACGGTGTGAAATAATAATAACGATAACATCAACTGGACATCTCATGGCTCTGTCTCCGGAGTTATGGGCCTCTCTTTTAAGTTTTTTGAGGATTGTCAAATCTTACCGAAGCCATGGATTTGCAAGTGGCAGCATCGAGAATGCCTGATAACCGCATTGTTTAAGAAAAAAGCGATTGATCGAGATTTAGCAGTCTGATCGGGAAATATTTAAGCGCATTTAATATAAAATTACCCTTTTTTGCAAAAAGCGCGCCGCAGCCTAAAGAGAGAGAGAGAGAGAGTGCGTGAGAGAGGTTCCCGAGTTTCAACATGGCCCGTTCAATTGTGTATAAAATTGTTCATGCAAGAGGCTTTGCGTCATGATGTGCAGACTCACCTGCAAGGGCCGCGACTTTAGTCAAGGGCTTGATCGAGGTAAAAATCGCTACATTAGCACTAGTGTATTAGCTTCATGGACTATCTTCATCATCAATCAGTACGTGTATGTGTGTTTGTCTGAGGTCTCCTGCGTATATTCGCCAAGTTCATCTCGCGAAAAAAAAAATCCAACATTTTTGGGATTACTCGCAGCGGCGGCGGGTGACTTTTGGTGTTTGACCTGCACAACATTCCAGACTAGACTCGACTAACCTTGCCCAATGGAAATCTGTGACATGTTGGCTGCTGATATGTATGTACCAGTGTTTTCGGTCCTTGTTGTTTCTTTTTGTATATATGTTTCTGATAGTTTTTATTTTATTTTTAATTTTGGTCAGTTGCAATGGGCGAGATCCTGGCCAGTATCCGGGCCTGATAATGGTTGAGGCTGGTGGATGGTCTTGTTCGGTTCCCCCTGGGATTAGGCACTCTTCTCTCGCCCTCAACAGAAAGACAAGTAAAACAAAAAAGTCTTAAGAACCTGCAACAAGCTGGTATGGAATTCGATCACCGTCGATGTCCTAGAGCGGCTGCATATCTGCTGGATTTGAATTCTCGTGAACTGCAAGAGAAGAAAACAAAAGGTTGAGTTCGAAGTGAAAGGAACAGCGAAGATATCCTCGGGTAGGTTGAATTCATTTTCACGTAGCCTGCCGATATAGTGGCCGGTCGCCGGATGTATGCGCTCACCAAAATTTGGAACATATTACTAATTGACAAATCGATTGATTCGATGCATCTCCAATTCAATTCAAGATTCGGTCGGTTAGGATACTTGATCGAGAAAAGATCCTTCACGAAACGATAGTCTCGACGCATAATAGAGCTAGTATTGTCGTGGGCCGAGAACTGTCCCTTCGCTGTCGGTCCGCTATCAACCAGCGAATGGCTAGCAGTCCCACTTATCGATGAGTGTATCTGTGGTGCATCCGTTCTGGCGCTAAAAGTTTCCCGAATCGCTCGCCGAACGAGGACTTGTCCTTCGAAATTTCGCGTCGATGCCGAATTTGGGCACCAAGAGCCTGGTCACCAACTGAGAGATCTCGAAGCAAGGACCTCTCCCGAGCTAACGCACGACTCGGACCCAACGCACCGCCCAAAAATGCCACACTGGCCCTCTCCAACTAGCTCTCTGAGAATGTCAATGTCACCAGGCCACTCTTTTCATCATCCCCAAAACCAGCCACTGCTTGGCTGGAAAAGGCCAACGGCTCTGCCATAGCAGAGGGCCCTTCGAACCGCCAAGCCAATGAAGTGGAAAAAGAAGCTAGCATCTTTTAAACTTGACGGATCCAGTATCAAAGCCATACCCTAATTAATCCAGTTTATAATAAACAAGGCAAGGAAAAAGCACATAACAGCGGAGATATATAAAATCCTCCCAACTGGCATGATTGTTGGCACGTGCGTTTTGTCACGCCACTCCGGTGCGCAGAGTAAACCTCTCTCAACTTGCATGAATTTGATGCAAGAAAAGTGAAAGAAATCGAGATCGATTTTTCCCCACCATCTGCAAGGCTTGACGGGCCCGTCCTCAAAACTCGACTCGGCTTCCTATGGCAATCGAAAATGACCTTGGGGATCGAACGAGCAAATGCATCGAGGAACAAATATCTCCCAAGAAGGATGAAAAAAAAGCCATCTTTCGTGACACGATTGCTATTTGCTAATTAATACACTCATGGTAATGTAGTCATAAGCAGCTAGCTAGCCGTCAATCGGATCGAGAAGGCTTCCAAAGGAACAAGGTTGGTCGATATGCAATGTTTGCGTTGCCTTGCGAATAATACCACACTGCAAGTCTTCAAACCGTGCATATGAGAATATGATATCAACCCTTTTTTCTTTGATTTTGCACGTTACTAGCAAGAGAACTCGAAAAAAGACACAGCGAATTCATGCGAAGGGGTAGTTCGTAGGAAAAGCCTGAAAAAGTCTGGGCACCGAAGACAACAACTCCCCCCCCCAAAAAAAACCTGGATGATCGATCCTCATGAGATAGAACGCCCAGCATGGGAATGCGAGGAATAAGAAGGGATGCATACTTTCAAATCACATTGTCCCGATGAACATAGGTCGGGTCAATTGCTGACTTTCTAGAGTGTGAAATATCATTAGTCCCGAGATGGGCGCCCCCCAGAAACCTGGGACCTTATTAGTTGAATTCTATGCTGCACCACAAGACCCCTTGCTTCGAAGTAACTATTATGATCAGCCATCGCGGAGAGGTACTCCTGCCCATAGAAAAATAAGCTCAGACACGAAAGCATGCAGAGTATTGTGCAGAATGCCTGCACTGATTTCAGTCAAGAATTCTTACTTCTTATTTTCGTCCTTCAAATATTTTGTTCCTTCTCCTCCATCGATTCCTCAGCTCTACGAAATGCTGTGGTGGAATGCACCATAACAATACACAGTAGAACCTACAAATTCACAGAAAACGGTAAGTTTATTGCTACGTTCGATACATCTTCTCAAGCCTCTTCTTCGTCGACCCGGTACGCAGCGGACGAATATATGAAGACCTTCGTTCCGTTTTGTTCCCAATTCCTTCTCCCTCGTACCATTCCATCTACGTTCAGCTTTTCGAAGCAAGCCGCATCGAGCAGAGAATTTGTTTTCACACTCTCTTTACTATTCTTTTCACACAAAGCAATTCTCACCTTTGCGTCTTTCGATTTCGCTCGTCTTTTGTCCACATCCGAACCTTTACGGCCCAGAGTACTGTTCGCGACTTGAAACGAAAGTATCATACAGATCAAGTACCCTTTGTGAAATCGTCCGAACTTTTTCTTCTGGTTGTCCCAAAGACCTTACATTCATTTTCGTCAAAAGATACCTGCATACGCTTGCCTTACTTTCGTACATACTATCATATCCTCCACACCACTGCCCCGCCTAATACATCCTAACCCAGACACTTGTATTCCCTTGTCACGAAGTTACGATTTGCAAAAGCAGTCTCAAAATCATTTTTATTTTTTGATCGGCTCGGATCGGTTTTTATTGTTACGAAACGAGGATACCCCAACTTTGAGACACGGCTGTCCGGCTCGACTATTTCGTTGGACACCCCCTAAAGTTGAACTTTGACGCCTTCATCGAAAACGTTCGCCTTTTGCTAGCCGCACTTAGTCTGATAGACATTTGCATTATACTAGAGCATAACAGTATCTAACCTTCTACCCAAACTAGTACTTAATTTTTAGTATCCTTCTAGGATCAGAGAAGAAAAGACTTGATCAGAGAAGAAAAAAAGGAAATAAAAAAGAAACACAAGTGTGATAACAAGAGGGCTATCTTGCGGGGTTGGATTTTATATTACAGTAAATCCCATACTACCTCAAGAAGTTATTGTAGATGGAATCTTTACAAAAGTCCGATACTCATCACTACCTCACAAGTCAAGGCTATCCTTGCGTGCTCGAGCCATCGCTAGATCATCACTCCAGTATCAACCGATTCAGCCGACATTACGCCGGGATTAAGAAACGACCATTAGTGCATACCAGCAGCACCAGACATCTGTATCCGACACTCCTGTCGAACGATCATTTAAGCCCAACTCTTAACAGTCAACGGTATACGTCGTCACCAATGAGGAACAGGACAAAGTCAATCTACGGTGTTGAGGAGTTACAGGATCCTCAGGAATCGTACAGGGAGTATCGCCAGCGACAGAGACGAGGAGAAAGTACTGGCGCCGATGGAGAATCTGTTTGGGATGATGAGGTCGAGGAGGCATTCTTTGAAGGTATGCGGAGATTCTTACCCACTGCGTGTGATATGTTGCATTTTCGTCAGAACTTGACTAACAAGATTGAATGTTTGCAGCTCTTGAACTTTTCCCTCCTCAGGGTCGCAGAAAGCTTACTGTTGACGGTAAGCCTTGCGGTCGGAACGAGCTCATCGCCAAGTACATCTTCATGAAGACCGGGAAAGAGAGAAAGAGAAAGCAGGTCTCCAGTCACATCCAGGTGCTCAAGGGCCTGTTGAAGCACGACCCCAACTGTAAGCCAGCAACCGAGAACTAGCATGGGAATGCACGGACGACGATGCTAACAAGCGAGACACAGTTATGAGACTTGTCGTAGCCGAAGACCAGGATACTATCGACCGCAACTTTGATGAGAAGACGCTCAGCCAGCTTGCGATTCTGTCAGATTCCAGCCTTCCGTCTGCCCAGGCTAAGTACAAGAGATACTCGACTTCGACCATCGCTAGCAGCTCCGCTTCCCCGACTGCATACAAACCTTCCAGCCAACTCTACGACTATCATGGTTCCCCCACTTCGTCTGCTGCTCTTTCCTCGTACGGAAAGCTGTTGATCAAGCCATACACTCTCGAGATGTGGTTGGGACGAGATTCTGCAGACAAGACAAACTACCCGATCCAGCACCTTCACGACTACACCAAGCTTTACCCGCACGAATATGCTCTCAACCCCACTGTCATGTCGAGCATTCCCAGGTGGGAGAATAAATTCCCACACTTGGCCAAGTTGTCTGGAGAAGGACAGCTGAGATGCCCTGTCGTTCACATTTCCAGCACCCTGCGGACCATGACTCAAAGACCAGATAATACAGTCTTCTGGGCTCAGTTCGAGGCAAGCTTCTGTAATGAGACTTACTATGATCACGGGTTCACTGTCGCTACCAGACTCTACCTATCCGGTGAAAGGCTAAAGACATTCAACGAGGTTGAAGAGCCCGCCTTGATTGTCTCCGATCCACAAGGTGCAGCACCAAAACGGGTCAAGATCTCCCTCAACCCTAACTTTTGGTCATCGTACTTTGGAAACTTTGTCAGTGCCTTGATGGAACCCTTGAAGCCCGGCGAGGATTACGACCAAGAAATACGACGACGGGAAAAACATGCAGGCGACGCAATCTGCAATCTGACCATGATTCAGGAAATCTTCGCGTGGCCATCTTCGGAATTAGAAATGGCTATCAGCGAGAACAAGATCGGGTCTGGAGCTCATGATTTTGCCAAGCAGCGGGCTGCCCTGTTCATCTGGGACTTCAGCAAGGCGGAGCGGGATGAGGCAGGCGTCACTTTCTGGAGACCGGTTGTGGTTGACGACGGTGTAAGACAAGACTACGGTAGCTACAACAGACACCCCTTTGATACTCGCCAACTGCCTAGCTACACACCAGCTATTGGCAACTGGTCCAACAGCTCTCCTGTCGGCAGCTACGCTCCTTCATATCATCAATCAACTCCACCTCTGGGCTATCCGCAGACCCCGTACGATGAACCGAGCTTTTCTCAGACCTTTCCGGATATGTCTCTGCAGTCTAGTCTGCGGTATTCTCTCGGACAGCAAGAGCAACCTCAGGCTAAAACAGCTGTCGAAGATCTTGGGGTCGATTATTTCCAAAACTACGACCAACTTCCTCCTTTCTCCTACACCACGGTTGCAGAGCATCCGGAACTTCTTTCCCAGTGGCCCCAGCTTCCAGTTCTAGCCGGCGAGGAACATCTTGAAGGTGGTATGGGCAACATGCAGTAAGCTATCACTCTCAAAATTCCGAACTAGAATCAAAGATGAAAAAAGAAATAAAAAATTCTTGTTTGGGTAAGAAAGGGGACAAGTTTTCCTCCTAAAAGAATGCTTGTGACTCTCTTTTGCACCATCCTTTCTTTTTTTTATTTTATTTTTCTGACTGCACATGCACGCCATGGTAGGCTACCACCTCTGCCACCACACCCGCACATGCACATCTTCCTTCTCGTTAGCCTCTGCGCCTTTGAAGTGTGCGAGATGTTCCGTTTTCGACCCGCCTTGTCGCTCGAATTACATTCTTCTAATTCTTTCCCTTTTCTTCTTGGTTTGTGTGTTTTCTTTTCTTTTTTTTATTTGCATAATCGGGAGCTCGCTTGACATCGTTTTGTACAACATCTTAATTATCATTATAGTATCATGTCTCATTTATACCATATCCTCACAATAATGTATTTAGCAATCTTTGGTGTATTTTTCCCTTTTTATTCCCCGAAATTCTCCTAGCTCGCGTCAACGTCTTACTAGCCTGGTGCATACACACACATCCTTATATCACCTACTCGTGTCATCTTGCTCCTTCCCTCAAACCTCTAAACCAAAAACATTTATTGCTCACACTCATATCGCGCTATCTCCCATCATCGCGGTGCGGCGTCCTGGTTTGTGTCACATGCTATTGTCTCTTTCTTTTCTTACTCTAGATACATCTTTTCCATACCGTTGGTGTTTTGCGGGGTTGACGTCCGTAATGCTCTTTTTCTTTACATCTACGGAGAGGGTTTTTTTCTTCATTACAAACATTTTGTCACATCATAGACATATTGCCGTCGCCGGCTAGACATGTACCATTTTCTCTAATTTTCCTTTTCTCTTCTTTCCTAATTGCGGGTGGTGGCAGTATACGGCGTCTTACCTCCCTTCTTTTCTCATCTATTTCCTTTGTAATAACTGGCATAGATAGAATAGAGCCTTGGTGTTTTTTTTTTTTTTTTTGCAATCAGTATCTAACGAATATAATGACCTTTTACAAGCCATTCTTCTTACCCCGTATCCCAAATTTATGTCCCTTAATAAGATGTAAAAACTTTTCTGGTCTTTTCGATCCCTAGGTGCAAAGAAAAATATTCCCAAAAGTACACGGAATTCTTCTATCTCTTTATAGATGTAACGATATCATACAAACAGAAGAAAAAGAACCAGCGAGGCGCTTCACAAAAGGCATGATTCGTACTTACTTACGTGTACGGGACAAAACAGGACAGGAATGTTAGTTTGCATCACAGGTCGTAGAGTTGGTAGATGGATGCGACGAGAGGGCGATGCGGCAGAGTCGGTCAACGTTCTCAAATCGAAAGCGGCCTGTGGGGTCCCTTGATACCTGGTAGTTGATCACCGACCCTACCAGTTTTCTTGGGAGTTCCTAGTTTCTGGTTTCTGGTTACTGGTTTTTTAATATTTGGTCCTTTTTCATTAGCGTGCGGAATAACTAGGCAGACGCGAATGTGAATGCGCTGGATATTCGGTGTTGCCTCGTACGAGATGGAATGAGCCGTGAGCTTGGCCTGGATGCCTTTATCGACGTCAAGTCAGCGGGATAGATAATCCGGAGATAGAGAGAGGTCGGCCAGATTGTTGAAGACTCCTAGGTTTATTCAATTTTGCATCTCCGCGGTACCGCTACATTGGGCCATCGCCATCTTGTTTTGATATTCAAATCGATGGAGGAGACGATTTTGTTGGATTTCAGGGGTGGGATGTGTTGCGACCAATGTCTGCTTGGCGGGGTGACGTCGATTTTGAAGGGGGGCACATCTTTTTCGCGCGTCTCGTTTTTTTACCCCTCAAATTGGAGCCCACATCAAATCAAGTAGTTACATTAGAGAGCCCACATAATAATAATAATAATAATTCATCCCGGTGGTGCCCTGCTCAGCTCAGCTCAAAATGACCCCGCTCTGGATTTTCTCATCTCCTTTCCCTCTTCTTCCGCTACGTCTCCCCTTCCCCTCCTCCATCAACCCCACCAAGCATAATCACCCGAAAAAATCTATCCTGCTGTCAATCGGTGATATCATCTTCACTCAATTAGCCCCCATTTATTCTCATTCTAGACCCATCTTTTATCTTCTCAAAATGGCCAATTGCTTCTTCGACATTGCCATCAACGGCGAGCCGGCCGGCCGCATCATCTTTAAGCTCTACGACGACGTTGTCCCAAAGACGGCTAGAAACTTCCGTGAGCTCTGCACTAAGGAGCACGGCTTTGGCTACGAGGGCTCCGCTTTCCACCGTGTCATCCCCGACTTTATGCTTCAGGGTGGTGATTTCACCAAGGGCAACGGCACCGGTGGCAAGTCCATCTACGGCGAGAAGTTCGCTGATGAGAACTTCCAGATCAAGCACACCAAGCCAGGTTTGTTGAGCATGGCCAATGCCGGCAAGAACACCAACGGTTCCCAATTTTTCATCACCACTGTTATCACCAACTGGCTCGATGGCGCTCACGTCGTCTTCGGCGAGGTCGTTGAGGGTTATGATATCGTCAAGACCATTGAGGGCCTCGGATCTAAGAGTGGCGCTCTTAAGAAGAAGGTGGTCATCGAAAAATCCGGTACTGTCTAAATAGAACCTCTCGTTGCAAAAAATAATCGGAAAACAGAGAAAGAAATGTCTTGGAATTATTATTTTAAAAACTTCAAAAAAAAAAAAAAAAAAAAAAAAAAAAAAGGAGGTTCACTTTTCGACTCTCGACTCTCTGATCATTTCATCACCGAACCTACCGTTTTAAATCGCGACAATCGAACTCACGAATGAACCGATTTCTTTTTTCGATAACCTCAGGTCTTTAGACGCGACAAATCAATACGATGGAACGGGAGGATGCATCAATGTTGAGGGATCTTGGTACATAACATAGAACTTCTTTTCTCTTCTCTGATTAAAAAAAAGTCGGTTCTTATCATATCACTTTTTTTTCTCTTAGTTTATAAGGAACAAGATAAGGTCCTTTTTGACTAAAATACATTGTCCCTCCCATACGTAGTTTTCGCGTCCGTCGTATGCGTCCCAGACTCCCGTGATAAGATGCCGTAGATATATAGACTGCAATAGAGTGAGTGATATAAGATATATATACTTATATATCCAACCGGTGTGATATTTTTTCACATTGGAGGAGTGTGGTAAATTGGCGGCCGGTGAGTGGCCAGTCCTGATTCGGTGTTGGTTTGTTAGTTCCCGCAGTTTGCTGCAGTGCGTAGCTGCCCGGCTCGGATAAGGCTGCCCTGAACTGTGAGATTTCCAGCTGCCTCTTTATCCCATATTTCTTTGTCCGCTGGCTGTTAATTTTTGAGTGCCGCATCACTTTCTGTGGGCCCTTTGAGACGCGGGAACATATGCTGGATTAATTCTTCGAGCGAGGTTGAGGCGGATGGAATTTTCCGGCCGGCTTCGCTGTAATTATTGTTATTTCATAACAATGGGAATAATAATATGCTGCTGCTGGCTGTGAAGGCAAAGAAAAAAAACACCACAACCTCCATATGTCATCAATCGATCAGTCCTGCAGCGGCTTCAATTTCATCTATCCTCCTCCGACAATCGTATTGAGTAATATTATTCATTGTCACTATTCCGGCGGTTGCGAATTTAGCGTCCTTTCATCGCCCTGCGGTAATAATCACAGTAAACGATGACGATGGCGGGTCTGGACTTGTAACATCACCGAAAGCCTGTTCACCTAACTGCAACCATCCAACCAAACCGACCGACCAAAGCTGACTTCATCATTGCATTACCGTCCGAGGCGACCTCCTCCTCCTCCTCCTCCCAGCCTCCCCTTCCTCGTTCTCTTCTAGACCGACCGATCGACACTCGCACAGGTCTCACGGCGGCTTCTGCGGCTCTCGTCCATATTTCTTCTCTGCCTCTCATCGGAACATACCATATCTCTCACACCCACTACTCTCTGTGCTCCCCTCTGTTCCTCACTCTCGGATTCCCACGTTAGGCCCTTAGGCTTCCCTCGATGATGTCGCTCCAGCCACCGCTGCCCAAGAGGCGGCCGACTGTTCTGGTACGCTCTTATTCCCCATATTCTCTCTTCCCCTTGCATCTTTCCAGTGCTGCCTAGGTACTCATGGTCACCATTCATGTCGACTAAAATCCGGTATCGTGACCATATTTGCTCTCAATTCCTCGGGATTTTTTTTTTCTTTCCTTTTTTTTTTTTTAACTCCTTCTCTCACCAACCATTTTTATTTTATTATTTTTTAAACAATTTTCCTTTCTTTTTTTAATATAATTTTTTCCAAGATGAATTGACTAACAAACGAAACGCCAATTTTTTTTTTTGGTTCTGCTTTTCTCAGGTAACGGACTCTCGAGATCAACGTAACCGTCCCCAGGTTGTTCGCCGTCCAACCATCCGGCACGTCACAATTGACAACATTCTTCAACAATCCAGCGAAATTCCATCCGGCCAGTCGAGGGCACCTCCCCCTCGCCCGCGAGTAGACTCGAACACCCCGTTGCCCACCACCCGAAGACCCAGCGGTGTGCCTCGCCCCGTCAAAAAGCAGAAAGTCGTCAATCAGACAAATCTACCCTTGCGGTCTTCCAAGCTCACAGAGAAGCTCGTCCTCCTCCCGGACTCACAAAAGCCGCGTCCAGATTGGGATTACGATGAGGATAACAATCAGGCACCTTTACGAGACGATGAAGCCTCGGAGAGGAGCCTGTCACGTGGACCCGATGGCACACCGAGAAAATCTTATGCTGAACGGTTACCGAAGAACCGACGTGCCGAAAAGTTGGCGAGGGTGACCGCATTTTGCACGTCTTCATCGTGGAGATTACAGGCCATCGCGAAGTTTATGAAGGAACAACATCAAGCTAGGACGAAACTATACGATGAGTGTCTTTATTGCGCCTACCATCTGCCTTTGTTGCCCGGGACGGGTGGTTATAGGGTAAAGAGCAGTCCTATATTGAAGCACCCCGGCGGGAAAGCAGTGCTGGACATGCAGATTGAGAGAAATGAGCAGAGGGATTATCACGAAGAGTACTTTAGGGGTCGGACGGGCAGACGAAGGGTGTCCGATGATATCGGGATGGTGGATCCCACGCAGATTTCGGCTCTTAGTGACAGTCCGCCTATTGGAGATAATCCACTGAGTCCGAAAGAGTTTGAAGAAAGGCGTGGTAGTAACGGCCACTCGAGGAACACCTTTTCACCGGAACCGCCAGATGCACCTGAAGCCAGCTCGTTCGCTGAGTTGTACATCTTCTCATACGGTGTGGTAGTGTTTTGGAACTTTACGGAAAGACAGGAAAAGGTGTGTACGAAATAATATCTCATTTTATGGTGTACACTGCTAATACCTATGTTTGTAGGACATTCTTGCAGACTTGGCTTTTGCAAAGACGCCACAAAAGGCCTCGTTTATGATACAGCCATTACAGGTGGATGAGTATGAAACGGAGCAGTTCCACTTTGAATACTCCCCGAGGACCACACGGCCCCGTATTTTCAACGACATGATCACCTTGAGGTCTGGCAATCACATGATCAAGCTAGCCATGTCTCACGCAATCGCTCAGAGCACAAAGTTGAGTCGGTTCGAGGAGCGAATGGCTTTGACCATGAAGGAGGTTGAGGATGTGCCTAAGAGTCTGGCGTTGAACGGTACGCTAGGTATGAAGAGAGAAGACGTGCTCAAGATGAGCGGCAAGCTATTCAAGCTTCGTGTGGATGTCAACCTCTCCAGTAATACACTCGACACACCAGAGTTTTTTTGGGATTGTAAGTCATACATGCGATTTTTCGCTCTATTTTTCGGAGAGCGTGCTAACAATTTGGTGTTCAATAGCTGAACCTGGGCTCCATCCACTTTATGCTGCCGTTCGGGAATACCTCGAAATCAAGCAGCGGGTGTTAATACTCAACGAGAGATGTCAAGTTTTCCTCGACTTGGCGAGCATATTGGCAGATTCCATCGCCGATAGCAACATGTCGAGTAAGTTTTTTCCGCACAGTCAATTGGAATGATATACGAATTTTGCTACGAAATGCGTTCAGAAGACTAATAATCTCGGTGTTTGCATAGGAATTACGTGGATTATCATTATTCTTATTATTGTATCCATTATGGTTACATTAGGCGAGGTGACTTTGAGGTTCAGCATCCTCAAGCGGGAACACCCGTAGATGAGCGGGGTAATTTTCATTTTTTTCGGCCCCTTTTTACTTTTTAATTTTTATTAAATTCTTTTGTGATTGCGATACCAACCAATATCAAGCGCGTGGGCCGTCGATTCAGGGTTTGTTACCAAAATGTGGGAAAATGTTGTGTTCGTGAGGGGGTGAGTGTTAGTCTTTTTGCTGATTCGACTATTCCTTCTGATTTTTGATGGCGCCTTTTTGCAGGGATTTTGAAGAGAGGGAAAAGGTTTGGTGTGTTTGTCGACAGAAGCTGCTCCTGGTTTCTATTCCTTGTAATATATATATATATGCTGATATACTTCTATAATGTAATCTTTCCCTTTTTGATATATATCAAAATGACGAAGCCTCCTTGCTTTCTTTCCTTTGAATATCAGTAACGAGATGTTGTTTTGACAAAGTGAACCTGATCATCGGAGTATCTACGTTATTATGATGATTTTATATCGCCGGTTCTCAGTGTCTTTTGATATCATTTTAAAAACGTCAGTCGCCGACGAAGCAGAAGGACCTTCCGAGAATCTACGTGAAACAGGCACTGTTGTGCTCAGTGTGTGAAATTAATATTAACAACATCCCAGCTGGCCGAATTGCATTGCTGGGGTTCACTTTGAGGAAACCGGGCACGCTGGTTGCCCCTTGTTAATTATTGGCATTTGGTCTGACTTGGCCTCGCATTGGTCGATGCAACGCCAACCAACCCAACTCGACCTCACCCCAATTTTTCCCATCGTCAGACAACAACAACCGCCATCGCAACTTTGACGACCCTTCATCCAACCCCTCCTCAGCCCTCAGACTCCATCCAGCCCGACGCTGAAACCAGCCTCCTCGCTTCCAGTCGATATCAATTCTCTCCGTCTTTCGTTTCCTTCGATTCAAGAATCACTTCCGACGGTTCTGATTTCTCCCCTTGGTTCCCACTCCAATCAGGGGCGCGTCAACGTTCCGCATCCGCTCTGACGCCATCAATATTTTTTAAAAAATCCGCAAACGGCAATCCCTCCTCCCAATCTCCAGATTTTGTCGCTATCGCGAACCGAACGAATTGAGGACCGTGCTACCGTCCTGCGAAATTTTCGAATATCAATTTTCGAACACTTGCAGAGGTGTCTTCTACTTCATCATGGCTAGAAATACGGACAGCATGGAGATTATCGAGCGGGACAGACTACCCACTCTGTTCGAGGTCCTGAGCAGGAGGACCCGACCTCCCGTCGACTTGTTCTCCTTTTACATTTATATGCGAGATCAACAACGATCAGTTGACTATTTGGATTTCTGGTATGTACTACATACATATACCATTCGTCTCTCGCGTGGCGCCGTGAAGTGAGAGCAGGTGTCAATATCAAAATGCTCGCCTGATCCGTCACAATATTTGATATATAAAAATAAACCTCATTTTGCTTTCAGTGCTAACCACGTTTATAATTCTATCAGGCTTGATGTCTCCCAACATATGTCGCTATGCCGGCATTACGTTCGAGAACTCCGTCGGTCGGTTCTCGTTTCCACGCCCGACTTGAACAAATCGGGCAGCAAGCGCTCCTCCGGCATTATTGACCATCTTGGCGTCAACGATGATGAAAACGAGAAGAACGACGATCAGCGTCTCTCCGCTTTCCTCCGTAACGACAATACGACGCATGCAGTTACCATTCCTGGATACCTGCCGCAAGGCGGTAGCTCTCGCAACGCGGGCAACGAAATGAACCCCGCCCGCCCTTCCTACTTTTCCACCCCAGAGCAAACATCCTCCGGATCCCCTCACCATACTGTCGCTCGTGCGGATATCAGAGCTTCGGCCGAGAAGGTCCTCTACACCTACCTTCTCCGCGGGGCGGAACGAGAGATCGTTCTCCCTGAACCGATCCTTGCGTCTATCTCGCATGCGATCGAAGTTGAAGGCCGTGACGATCCAGAAGTGTTCGACGAGGCGAAGGATTATGTGTTCCAAGCTATGGAACGAGACGCTTTCCCGGGTTTTCTAAGAGCTAAAGCCTTTGGCAATATCGTACCGCCTTCCTCGTTGGCTCGGTTGATTCTCGGGTTGTTGGGCATGTTTGGTGCTTTCTGGGCCGGATTCTGTTTAATCTTCTTGGATATCAAACCGAAAGCAACGAGGCTTTGGGTATGTAATTCTTCTCCACATTGAATACGGACAAGTGGCTAATATTTTTTTTCTATCCAGCTCATCATCCCCTTCACTGTGGGAATATACTGTCTCGCGGCTCACCAGTACAATCTCGACCCGATTCTCTCTTTCTCCGGCTACAGCGAATACACGTTCATGACCTTTATGAAAGTGCAGGAACCCTATGTCAAACGTATAATGTTGCAGCGAGCAATATGGGTTATATTGGTGATTGTTGCGTTCGATGCCGCGTTAGTATTGCTATATACCTTCGTGCCCGGCCATAGACTATAATACGATTCGTTCGGGTCGATGTGGTTTCGGAATCATCAATACTTCTTACTTCAAAAACAAAAACCTTTTAATTGTTGTTTAGCATTATGCATAGAAGGGTCTAGGGCGTTTTTTATTCCTTTTGTTTCAATATTGTGTGGTCCCGGAGAGCGTATGGTATGGCATCTTTGGATATTGTATCGTGCTGGCTTTATTATCTGCGGATGGCACGTTAATGATGTATTATCTATTCATTCATTCGTTCTTTCATTCTCATTGCCTTGACTTCTTTTCTTTCTTCATATGATGCTCTTTTCTTTTATATTTTGGAGATGTGATTTAATTTTGTGTATTTTAGCTGACCTCTTTTAAGTCTCGCTTTCAGTGTATTTGTTGAATCGCAGTCTGTGATGTCGTAATTAACCTTTTTTCTTTCGAGTAGATGCTTTCCTGTTTTTCGCTATGTTTATATGTTTAAATCTGGTGTGTGGACGTTCCTTCTTTTTGCTTGCTTTCGTTGGTATGAGATGCTCTTCTTGGGGTATCGGTGGGATTTGGGATGAAGCGGGCGATTAAAAAGGTGAGATGATAATCAGGGCTTTGTTTCATCGATAGTTTAATATTCATTAATTACATTCCTATTCTAAAACCTTTGAGTAAAGTTTTGACGAAACCTGGATATGTGTACTGAGTGATCATACGATATGGGTTAACGAATTATGTTACTGCAGCGGTGCCTTGGTGGATGGAATCGACGTCAGTGAGCCCATGGGTTCTAGTAGATACGATCGATCGAGTAATCGTCAATCATGCGGTAGTGTATCGTAGTGGACTAACCAACCTGAAGGAAAGAGGACCATTGCAGTGAGCAGGTAATATGAATGTTGATTTCATACTGTGTGAGGTTATTCTACGGGGTCTAAATCGCAGCTCGCTAGTCTACGAGACGACCGAGTTGAGGTTGAATCTTACCAGGACTGCAAATAATTTACAGTTCTAAAAGCCTTTTGTTTATTTAAAATGTTAGTACCCGATATAAAACCTATTTCTGCTGTACCCACTTGGTAGCGCCTTCTTGTATATAATTCTAATCTCGCCTTACTCGCCGATTCGATTGACAATGTGACCACAATTCGCGGCTCTACCCAGTGGTAGACTTGTAGAACTGATGAGACTTCTGGTTCTTTATTGATGTTATATGATATTGGACGATGCCTTGTTATTTATAACTTATGATCCAGGGATACAATTCTCGGATGCTGCGTAAGCTCAACGGTTCTATATTATAATCGATTGTCTATATGAATGGTTGGCTCACTGTTAAGGCTCGGTGACTTTTTCCCTCACCTATGGGAATGGACGAGCCGATGAGAAGAAGAAGAAGGGATTTCTTCCGAATCTTAAAACAACGATATCCAAGTAGGTAGTATAGTATACTATATCGACCTGTTGTAAAACATTGTATCGTAAACCAGACGCGAGGCACGACGGTAAAATACTCGACCACAAAGTGTTGCATTTTTCATATTACGAAAATCATTCGCTCTTCCAAAGCTCCAACATCTTTTGGAGTTGGTTTTATTGCCCTCGACAAATGGGATAATAGTAGATCTGCTCTGGACCAGCGAGAAGTGCATGAGTCCGAAGTCTGGCCCTCGCTTCTTGGGATAACTTTTTGAAGCGTTATAATGTACCTAGGCACCTCGCGGAATAGGGCATTGCACTCACATATTCTTCTTCTTGTACGACTACTTCCATATTATCTACAACCTCACGTTCGACTTATATTTTCGATTGCTAGACATTACCATTTCACAGCGGTGTTTGCCTCCTCCATTTTGAGATGTTGGTTGTGGATGGCTAGATTCGAAGAAGAGATGATGTAGACGTTGTTAACTTGGAACATAGAGCTATCGACGAGAATCATTGAAAGGATAGGCATGAAACTGCATTGACCTATAAATAGAGAAATCCAAAATCCCTTTCTAATTTATAATATAGCTAAGATCTGAAGTTTCAAATTGAGAAGCGTGTCTCATAATATCGTACGATGTAGCCTTTTTATCATCTACTTACTACTACCGTAACGCATCTAGCCTCATAGTATAACCGTCAACCTATATTTCAACTAAATCCCCTTCCTCTGAATACTGCCTCCTGACATAATACGCTAACCTTCTTAAACAGTCTCCTCCACTCCACGGGACATCCCTTCGCTTTATCCCACCCCACGACGAATAACCCATCCCCTTCGTCACTGGTAACCCTCTCAATTCCAACCGTACCGGTGAGAACGCATTTTCTCGAGTCCCTCGTTTTGATCTTCACGTACGCCGTTTGTCCCTGCCACTCCAACTCATCCACGTCTGAATCGTAAGATTTAGGATCTATTGGAACACCCGATTTTCGCAAACTACTTAGCAGCAAAGGCAGGAATTTTGAATACGGCCAAATAGTATAGAATCTTGTCATCCGTCCTGCGGGACAAATATCATTGAATCGTCTCGCGGCTTGAGTTAACGTCATCGGAATTGAAGGTTGGGCCGCGAATTGCGATTGTACCGGATCCTCGCTTATCGACTGAAGGATCTGATCGTCCTTGTAATTATAACTGCTGAAGACTTGTTGCTGCATCTGCTGCGATTTGGGAGCCGCTGCGGCCTTTGACCGCAGATACTGACTTGGTTGTTGACTACAATTCAGCTCTGGATGTTCGTCACCCCAATCCAGAGATAAAGAGGTCATATCCTCGCTTAAGGCTTGACTACTCGGTACCACGACTTCTGTAGGCGCGGAAGATAATCGATGTTGGGTCACTTCGTCGGTATCCATCATTTCGTCGTCTTCTGGTGTAGCAGAGACGAGGGTACGTGGTTCCGGCTGCGTGAAATCGACGTGAAGACCTTCCACGAGACGAGTAGCGAGACCGAGTCCATCGCGACAGGTACCGGATGAATTCATCAGCCGATTCGGTGCGGTGTACCACGAGTGCTTTTTGATGTCATCAACAGTGTAGCGCTTCTTAGGGTCTACAGTCATCATTCCTCTGATCAAGGCTGTTTCAATGGTTAGGACCTGGTATTCGGATTGCATTTAGGTAATATGGAAGTTAAACTTACAGATTACATCGTCTTTGATGACATTCCACGGCTCATAGGTGGCATATCCGCCTGTGGACTTGTATTCGTAGAATTCGGCGGAGCGATCGGTTGGTTCATCCCAAGGAGTGTTACCCGTCAATAACACGAACAGGACAACACCACAGGACCAGATATCTACTTGGTCGCCTGCGTAGCCAATACCTTGTAACACCTGATTTCAACATGCAGCGACGAGAAAACGAGCCTGTGAGTTAGTGTCAGTCTTTCCAATATGCTGGCGGACAATCAAATGGGAATCAACTGTTGTTCTATACCTCGGGTGCAACATATGGTGGTGACCCAACAAGCTGGGTGCTCGTTTTAACCCGACCCTTGTGTTTATATAAGGTCGCAAAGCCAAAGTCTGCAATCTTGAGGTTGCCGTTGGAGTCGAGTAATATGTTCTCGGGCTTGATATCTCGATGAGCCACGCCCCTGGAGTGCATGAACTCGGTTCCGGCCATCAATTGGTGGAAGTAAAAGTGTGCAATATCTCCCTGCACTCCAACATCGGCTTCTGAACTGTACGTTAATATGTTTTTATATAACCGATTTAATGAGCTTGGAGAGAAACATACCAATTTTATCAAATAAATCGCCACCGTCAGCGAACTCCATCGCAATCCACCGCCATGTCTCATTCTCGTCGCTGCCGTAGAACTGAATGACATTCTGGTGTTCGCCGATATGTTGGTGCAAACCAACTTCGTGGAGCAATTGCTTGGGAGCTATATGGCCATATTTTTCAGAGTACTGCTTATGAATAAACTTCACAGCACAGACGGCACCAGTTCCATGTTCTTTACCCTTTCGTACGCTATACAAAGCAGCTTCGATTAGCTCTCGTTTCGAAGAACACAGGGATGTATGAGCTGTCTTGAGATATCAAACATACAAAGCATATGCACCACGGCCGAGCGTTTCGGATATGAGATCAAAAGGTAAATTGGTGGGCAGAGGCGCCAACTGACTGTGAGTAGTCTTAATGCGAGTGGGATTCGTTAATATATGTGATTCCAAGAGAGGACGTGGATAAGGTATCACAAACCATGCTGTGACAAGCTGCAGCTATCCGCTGTTGACTAGAACAGTTGGTTGCTAATTATCACCACCACAGACGACGACAACAACAACAACAACAACACCAACGTCGATAGAAGGAGATGTCCTGATAGAGATACCGCGATACCACGAATGTTAGGTCGACCGCCAACCAGGCCGCGAGAGGGATACGTTTCAAGTGAACGCGTGGGTGGAACGAGGAGGAGAGCGACGCGGCTTCGCGAGATCACGCCCTGCCAGGGTTGTTTTCTTGGTTGAGGGGCCAACGTCGGTTTGTTTTGGTCACAGAATTCGTCGCAGAAAGTGCTTAATCCCCAGCAAACGCAGAACCGGCGCTTCCCTGCTTCGTCTCTCCTCTCAGCGGCGGCCTATTTAACGACTTCTCCTCTCGGTCCTTTCTTTTCTCTGTCCTCTCTAATCTCTTAACTATCTCCTTCGTCCTAGAGACAAGAGCAGACAAGCAATTTCGTATTCGATATAACTAACTACTTGCGAACGTTTCACACCCGTCGTTTGCATTTCGATACCCTTTGTCACCAACATGAGCGGAGTAACAGCCTCTTCCAGCACCCCAAATGTCACTAAGCGGTATGCTTTCCCTACATCTTCTTGCGTAACTGTGCAGCCATAATAGCTAGAGCCAGGTATACTAACGGAGTGGTTGTAGACTTCACAAAGAGCTGATGCAGCTCATGACCTCGCCGCCGTCTTCTGGTATCTCCGCATTCCCAGACGACCCATCCAACCTCCTCAAATGGACTGGCACCATCGCCGGCCCAGGGGGCACATACTTTGGTACGGGATATCCATTTTTAAACTGAGTAACGAGCCTGCAGCAATATCTTTACTAACTCTGGTCGTTTGACAGAGGGCAAAACTTTCAAGCTCTCCTTCGATTTCCCAGCTGATTATCCTCTAAAACCTCCAACCGTCCTCTTCAAGACTCCTATGTTCCACCCAAATGTCGACATGGCCGGCCGTATCTGTCTCGATATTCTCAAGGACAAGTGGTCTGCTGTCTACGATACACAGTCGATCCTTCTCTCGTTGCAGAGTCTCTTGGGCGAACCGAACAACAAATCTCCGTTGAACGGACAGGCCGCCCAGTTATGGGATGAAGATCCGGCGGAATATAAAAGATTGTTGGAGAAGCGACACCAAGAAGCAGAGTAGACCTATATCAAAATCGGAAGTTTTCGGGTCTCTGATAGAGATTTTCAAATCACCATGAACGAACGATCATCCCATATATTTTTCGTCTGCCCAGCCCATCTCAATCCTCCTTTTATGTCCTTTTATTGTTTTGCTCGATTAAGCGCCTTTTAACAACTCTTGGTCTTATCAGCGGTGGTGGTACATCGGTTCCTGGCGTTTTAACTCTTTTATTTCGGGGAGTAGGCTAGCGGGGGGTTATCTAATGCATAAATGAGACGGTTTTACTTGTCCCTAGAGCGATTAAAGAGAACTATGAATGCAGTCCGATCTCTTCATAAACATATCATATTGTTATTTCGCGTGTAGTGCAACGTAATATGGCTGATATATACAATTTTATCAACTCAATCATCTCCGTCACCTCCATCACCTCTGTCATCTTCGCCATCTTCGCCACCTTCGATATCTCCGTCATCCCTGTAATGGTAATTATCCCATGTTAAAGGTTGGTAGTATATTTCGGCATCCGAGATATCTTTATCCTCAAATACACCATCCCACTGCCAATCAGGCTCATTGGCCAACTTGAACGTAAAAGGTTCGTCCCTAAAATTAAATTTATACTCGTCAAAGTATTTCGAGCAGTACATGCAAGGAAAGTATCGCTTGGGCCTGGTTATCACGGCGGAAGGCAATATCTTGCCGTTGATTGTGAAAAAGATCTTATTCTCCAAATAATTCATCCCACACCCGTAAGAATATATCTTCACCGTGGGTCGAGAACCGTTGAAATCGTAATCGAAATTGGGATTCGTGTTGAAATTACTCTCGTAGTCGCCATCAACAGTTAGCCGGTCACAATTGAACATGATCATGCTACGATCATCGTCGTGACGGTTGGAAGCATTATGCATTGACTGAATCCCTATGGTGAGAAACCCAATGTCTTCATCTCTAGAAAAATCAGGATTATTAGCGTGAGGTATCGATCGATTTCCCCGAGTCTGCAACGATAGACATACTCTTCTGTTCTAATAGCCTTGATCTCGAAATAGAACGTTTTGGAGATTGGTGGTATCGGATTATCTGCGACTATGTGGCCTGTCCTATTTGTAATACTTGATTTCCAGATAACTTTGTCTCTAATAACTTCATTCTCCTCGTCTGGAAAATAGAAGGCCTCTAATAACGAGGTTAGTATAGCACGCTAACTTTTTTGGAAATAAAGCATGTTTCCTACCACGAGTTCTATATGTTTTCCAAATACATCCGATACCAGAAGGCCTCGCGAAACTATCCTGTGGCGAAGAGGTTTTTTGAGTGCAAAAGGATGCCAGGCGATCTCTGTGGCTATTGTCGCCATAGATCGAAAGCAGATCGAATAGAGTCCAACCATGCGGGTCCACAAAAGGAGCGTCATAAGTTTTGACCACATCCATAAGTTTTAATTCCTCAAAAAGAGGATCCCCAACCTCTCGATCGAACAGCAGAGTTTCAAAATGTGACAAGGTGAAAGGTTCCGTCTTCTCAAGAACCTTTAGAAACATACTCTTCGAAACAGCCAGACGTGGTTCATAAAATGTGATACCCTTAGCTAACTGTGCCGATTCCTTGGCGATTTGCTCACAGATGGCATCTAATGCGCTATATCCAACAATATTTCTATTCCGAGTTTCGGGATCAAGGTCGAGTATCTGATTCAATATTCGTTGACGACGATACCGTATGGCCAGATCCAAAGGTGTTTCTCCGAGATAGTCCATTTCTGAAATGAATTCTTTAATGTCTGTACAGCTAGAAATCCACGACACCACTCTGGGGAAAAGCTCAGTGAGCATGTCGTCCTCTTCAAAGGTTCCACACCCCCTTACGAATAGGTGAAGCATGTTAGAGTAGTCGTTATTTCTATGCAGGAATATGCGTTTCTTCTCGTCTTCAGGTAACTTTTTGCCGAGTTGCTCGTATTTTTGTAGAAAGAATTCCAGCAATTTACGTTTCGGTGCCTCGCGCCCGAGTGCAATAGATATAGGTGTAGCACCATCCTCCGCTTGTACCGTGCAATCGAGCCCTGCATTAAAAAATATATCAGCCAGGGCCACTTCAGTCTCTTCGGTACCAGTGCTTCCAGCAAGGATGTGGAAATAGTTTTGAGATTCGTCGTTCTTATCGTGGATATCTGCGCCCAAGCTAATCAGTAACTCGACCGCTTCCCTGAAACCACCTTTCACAGCACCCGAAAGTGGCATTTGGCTCCTGTTGTCTTCTGCATTCACAAGATCTCCTCCATCTATTCGTCTCATCTTCATTATTACTTGGCAAATATCAAGAATCTCTTGAATGCCTTCGGCGTCTTTCGGTGGGGGATCTTTGAATAAATAATGAAGAGGGTTCATCCCAGAAGCGTCAACAGCATGCACATCCCATTCCCAAGAAACAACGAGCAGTTTAAAAAACTTCAGATCTCTAATCTGTGCTGCCAGGTGAATTATCGGCGTGTCATCAGAGGTTTTAACATCCAACCTTGCCCCTGCTGCAATCAAAGCTTTCGCTGACGAGAGGAGCGGGTGGAAGTTTTTATCAGATTTCCCCTCCGTTTGAAGGATATCGAGAATGATCGAAAGAAGAGCAGAACCGGCTGCTGGCTCCGGCCCGACCTTAAGCATCTTCTGGGGAGCGTTAACATCCGCTTTATGTATGAGCAGAGTATTTACTGTGACAGGATGCTGAGCGGCGAGGTATAACGGTAAAGCACGCATTGGGTTGGGTTTATCACATATCGATCCTTCCCAAGGCTTGAGGCAGCTGCGAGAGCTCGAAACAATCATGTCCTGTAATTTTTCATCGATAACCGACTTGTTGCGACCATTCTGCTCGAGAAACGCCGTAACATCTTTCTCGAGATCAAGAGGGTCTTGTTCTCTTTCGGCGAAAGATTTGTATAGCATCGGTAACTGTACAGCTAAAGGCTCGGCCTCGTGACCTTTATACAGCTCATCTTCGTCTTTTGGTGTGTCTTCAGTTGGATTTGTTTCGGGGTCAGGTATTTCCAACGTCTTACTAGCGAGCCATGCAATTCTCAAAGAGGGCTCCATAGCTTCGATCAATGGAAATAAGGCAGAGCCGGCATATAATTGGTATGGTTCTGCCGAGTCTTTTTCTGGCGTATTGAACAACGCTATCGCCTCCTGAACACTTAGGTTCCTAAAAACACCAGACGTATTTGTCGTAAATAAACCCATGTATTGCCAACCGTCATCAATATCATGACATTGCGACCACGTGTAATGATTGTGGTATGCGTCTTGTGCACGCAAGGTAGACCTCAGTCTTGATACTCTGAAATCTCGGATATCTGATTCTCGTTGCGGGTAGCTTTCCAAGTTGTTTTGTATACTTGGGCTTGCTGGTTGAACCAGTAGATCGACAAGAAGGTGCAAACCCAGCTCAGCAGCGACGTGAATCGGCTCGTCGAAAAATCTAAAAGCTAGTTCATCGACTTGGTGCAGCTCTATATCTATTTTTGGCTGCCTTTGAATGTTCCATCGGTACCAGTTTTCCGATCTCATAAAAATGGAGAGCTGGGTTAGAAGTTCGGTCCACCAAGTATCGTTCAAGCTACCTTCTGTCCACCAGGCTTGTAAAATTCGAACATGTTCGTGCCAGTGGAGAACTTCATAACGTTGTCTTGCGCGTTTTCGCGATTTGAGAACGTCAAGATCGTTTTGCAAATAGCTGGGGAATACTGATTCGTAGCCCAGCGCTGTGCACGCTCGTTGGTGGGCGTTATACTCTGCGTCGCTTTCAAACGGTAAATATGATTCATAGTCGATGAACCAGTCCGGTATCCAGGGCATGTGAAGCTTTTGAAATGTTTGATTATTCAGCGCACGTACTAATATTGATTATGAAATTAGCATATTGAGATGCCAAAAAGTAATACCTAAACCTTAAGGACCAGGGTAGGGTAGAGCAGCAACATACAGATATTGATAGCAATCGACATGTGCGCATCTTTCTTACTAAAAAGCTCAGATAAACTATCGCCATATCGTACGAATGAAGCTGAGTATTCTTAATTAGCCACCAAAGCAATAAGTTTTTCAAATTGGAGCATGCACCTACAAGTTAATGTGAACTTGAAGACAGTGTTTCCCTTTTGGTCACGATATTTATTAAACCCCCGGGACTCTTGGGTGGTAGATTTTGTCGCAGGATCAGAATCCTGTACCCATTCTCTGATGGATATATCGACACCAACCAAACCCGTATTCCGGTCCAAACGGAAAAAATCTCTCCCAGCGTTTTCCAAATGATAGATGATATCCTTGACTTCAGGGTCTTCGTACGGATTATCTTCGATAATCTTCGATACTTCTGCAGCGTATGAGCCTTCAGCGGTTGCACCGTTATCTTCCAGCACCTCAACAGAATCGCTTTGGCTGAATATATCCCGATAATGATCTGAAACTTCGACTACGGTAAGCGCGGCGACGCTCCACACAACCCATTTTAATGCGTTGACAATTAATTCTTGTTCATCCGGTGTTAAAGATTCTATGCTTTGCATATATATTTCGCCAATGGCGGCTGGCAGACGTTGAATCTTTCTATCCAAGCTATCTTTAGAAGGTTGCTGGAGTGTACCGATAATCATTCTGGCAAGCGTGAAATCTCCCTTCGCTTTGTCATGCATTATTTTGACTATCCGTGTGAGTTCCAGGTCGAAGAGGTGACCGAGTCGTTCTTTATTTATACGACGTTGGAGAACTTCACCCACATCGTGTCTGATGAACTCTTCGAGATCTGCTGCGTTCTTTTGCGGTGTGATTTCAATAATTTGGACGCCATCCGGGAGCACTGTCTCTTTCTCCTCCTGCTCATTCTCAATTGCGACAATATCTGGTTTTTCCGTTTCATCAACGAGTTCGCTGACAATATCAAAGCTATCTCGTGCCGATATTATAATTCTGATGTTATCGGAACCTTCTTGGGCTATCCTCCTTAGATATCGGGTTAGCATCTGCGACCCTCGATCCACGCATTCATCTAGTGCATCAATCATAAGATACACGCGGACCGGTACGGCATCTGCAACCTTACGGATGGTAGCGCACAATGCCTCCAGATTATCCAAAAAGTCTGTCGCATTTCTCTTTGCGTCAGATTCGCCAAAAGTAGGATCCAAAGCTTCCAGCGCCGCAACTAACGCCTTTGTCGCTTGCCGTAGTTGTATGCTATGCAGTAATTGGTACAATATAGCTTCCAAACCTGCCCTTGCAGATTGAATATCCTGCTCACCCTTTTTATAAAAAAAATGACAGAGAAGAACTGGTTCGTGCTCGCGGTGTGCGAAATCGGCGTGACTACCCTTTGGTATATCGCCTACTATCTCCCTTCTCGCGCTTGTCATGGCAACGGACTTCCCGTGGCCACGGGGAGCGCGGAGGACGAGGAATTTTGTTTTCGAGGAGGATTTCTTCCAGTCTTGGTAAGCTTCTTCTTCTTTGTAGAGCCATGATACTGGTAGGCGGCCTTTACGGTCGCGGATGATCTTGTTGAGACGGTCGTTGAGAGAGGAGAAGTGGAGTTTGTAGGATTCTGGGTAGGTTAGTTTTTCTAGGTGGTGGTCTAATTCGTATAGTAGTGCGTGATGTTGGACGGCATCCATTAGGTCTGAACTGATGCTTGCGTATTCTACCCGATTGGAAGACATGAGTTGAATAAACTATACTTGGAAACATTCTTATACCATTGCAACAGAATAGGGTGTGGAAGCTTACGTTTTATGTCTTTCGCGATCTGGTCGATTTTTTGACCAGTTTCTAACATTTCAAGTTAGAATCGATCAATAGCCTCGAGCAGCTTCATGTTCTACCACTTGAAATTGAACTTACTGAGACTTTCATGTAATACGGAGTCTTCAAAGTGAGATTGCACCACTTTCACCATGGCTTCGTACTTTCCTACCAATGCGGAAGCTTTGTCATCTATTTCTTTCGTAAATAAATCCTTCATTGTATTTCCAATTCCTAGATTCAAACATAAAAAAAGTTATATGTCAATTAACCTTTCCTGACCACTCCGATAATCTCTCATAATTAATTAACGAAGTATTTTCAGGAGTCTTACGTTTTATCCTACTAGAATCGAGATGTGGTCTAGCATTCCACAGGAAATCGAGTATCGCGAAGACTAGATCGGGTATATCGGACTCCCAAATGTTGATTTCCGACGCCGCTTCTTCTATCTTCGCCATCCGTGCTTCCCAGCGGATACAATCCGCCACTATATTCGTGATACTGTCGCAGGTACCGCATATCAGAAGCCTGGTTTGGACTTTGGCACTACCGATCTATTTTTCAAAAGAATAATATAGCAAATCAGTATTATTGAATTATGATTTTAACCAGCAAGTCCGATCAAGTCCTAACGATACCGTACTACCACTTCCAATCATAGACTCGTATTTTTTTGAACTAATTTAATTAAAACTCACCGCAATCAAAGAACTAATCCCAAACCAAACAATCGACACACTCTCTGGCGCAAACCCCATAAACGCATCTCCGACAGTCTTCAACTGATCCAAGGTGGTCAACAACCTCGCCGCGTTGTTGAGTTTTTCTTCGGACGTGTCGTTGAGTTTGCGGCAGGCATCGAGGAGTGTATCGATTTTAGTACCGGAAAGAAATTCATCCACTGCGTATGAGCGTTTTGGGTCTTTTTTTATAATCGGTTTTGCGACTTCTTCGCGGAAGCGGTTGCAGGCTTCGTCGAAGCATTTTGTGAGAGTTTTGCGGGGAGGTGGGGGTTTCATTTTGAATTACTGGATACTCGATTGATTTGTCGCTGTGAGTGGTACAGAATCGGAGAAACAATGTAGCATTGGGGTTAGATAGATTCGATATTTTCGTGATAAATTGGGAGCATGTTGTATAAGTAGGTTCTTGAGGAGATACAGTGCTATATACAACAAGGTTTCGTGTATGGGTAGATATGGGATTGTGAAAGCGGGGTCTCAGGAAACTGAGATTCTTGAAATTCAGCCCTACCGCATTCGCGACAATACTTGCTCTGCTTGGCCGACGTGTATTTGGATAACCTCAAATGCAATGCAACTGGGGTCATTTCTAGCGACGCTAGGCAAACGGGACATATCTCGACAGCCGAGCTGAAGAATTGCATTCAAATGCAGCTGCAGCTGCGGGGTGTGATTCTCATTTTCTTTCTTGCATAGGTGAAACCTCCAAGGCTCTACCTAATATCGCATCATTTCTTTTTCTCAAGAAACCGGATCGGACCATATTTTCCAAAACTTGATAGGGATAGCAATTTTTGGCCCAAATTTGTAGTCTCACCCAAACTTCGTGCAACTGGGAACAAGCTTCGAGATAAGCTTCATCCTTTGCGTTGCACCAACCAACCGACGCCGCATTGCGGTTCCAAATTCGGAAACCTAACCGACCCATCATCAGCGGCGTGATATTAAAAACCGCGTGAAGCGTCACGTTCCCCATCATCCGTCATACACTGCACACCAGATCACACCGCGACAAAGACCCAAACACCCCCATCATACGCCGTCTCAGCCCCTCTCACGATTTACAATCACAATGGTCAAGCCCCTTCACTTCAAAGGCGACAAGAAGCCGCTCAAAAAGCGCAAAAGAACGGAAGTAGCAGATGACGAACCGTCGGCATCATCTTCGATAGCTGCTTCGACAGTCGAAAAGTTTGGGTCTTCCGTCGCTGGTGCCTCGCCATCCTCGCCGTCGAGAGCAGTAGTGCCAGCCGAGAAGGAGAGGGAGAAGAAGGCGAAGGTTGTGAATGAGGATTTAGATGCGGATGATGGGTGGGCAAATTCGGATATTTTGGAGGATATCAAGGGACCGGTGGTTTTTGCGTTTGTAAGCTCAATGTTTATTCTCACATTTCCCCTCTTTTCGTTCTTCTATTCCCCCCCCTTTTTTGGGGGGGGGGGTTTTTTTAAGAAAAAGAAAAAGGAAAATAAGAAATAAGAAGGATTTCACATGGGATAGCTGGGTTGTATTTCGGAAAGTTATGGAAAACATATGATGTATGATGCGAATGTGGTTTTTCAGTCACAAACCGTCATGGGATTTGAATAAAAAATGCGATGAGATGAGCGATGGCCACGCCGGTGTGGTACCTGCGTCGTTACCTGCAGACCTCCAAATCCACAAGGCTGGATCGCATAGCAATATTCTTATAAAAAAGTTTCATCCGATCTTTTCTACCCTATTTATCACTCAGTTATGACGATATCGGACCTGCCCGGTGGTATTTGAAAACCCCGGCTTTTATACTACATCATGCATTTCTCATATCACGGGTAAAATACTAACAATATAACATACAATATAGGCTTCGACACCGCCAACATGTCTCGCATGCGACGCTAATGGTAAGGTTTTTGCATCACCGTTACGGGATGTAGACGGCGAAGACTTGACTACAGCAGAGCCGCATGACGTATGTCTTCCTATATACTTAGTTTTTATTGTATTCACGCAGCTAATTTATGATGTTTTGTTAATAGGTACGTCAAGTGTGGACCGTGACACGTATACCCTCATCCACCCGCTTCGCATTCAAAGGGCACCACGGCAAATACCTCGCCTGTGATAAATTTGGCGTGCTGTCGGCGTTAAAAGATGCGATCAGTCCGGAGGAAGAGTTTGTGCCGGTGAAAACGGAGACAGGGTGGGGAGTACAGACATGTAGGGATAAGTTTTTGAAAGGGGAGGAGAAGAATGTTAGCAGTGGCGGGAAGGGGGGCGGAGGGGTGACGGGAGGGGTTGTGGTCGAGATTCGCGGGGATGCGGAGACGATTGGATTCGGGGAGACATGGGTTATTAGAGTGCAGAGGAGGTTTAAGACGAAGACAAAGAAAGAGGGTGGAAAGGAGGATAGGATTAGCAGGAAGGAATTGGAGCAGTTGTGAGTATTTTCATCTGAATTTTACATTATTTTTAGTTTATTGGGGGGTTATATGCTCGAGTCAGCGGAGGGCATTTTGTTATATTTTGGGTGGTGTGCTGACTTTATGTTGAAATATAGGGCTGGACAGCAACTTGATGAGGATCAGGTGAAGATACTGAAGAAGGCGCGGAGGGAAGGGAATTTGCAGTCAGCGCTGTTGGATATACGCCAGAAGAAGAAGAGAGATAAATTCGCTTGGTAACAGGATGTATCTGGCATGAAGGCCTGGTACTTTTTTTAGGCGGTGTGTCGGCGAAAACAAACCGGCGACGGAATATGCAAGATTTGGACTGGGAATAGGAAAATCCGGGATTCTAGAGGCACTCAAACAAAAACCACGAGCCAAAAGGATTGGTGTGGGTGGGTGGGACTCGGCAGCCCTGCATAGCGGATTTCTGCGATATGGAGACGGGAGTGTAAAGAAGTAGGTACAAGAGGACACCTTGGCTACAAACTTTGCAGGAGTACATTCGAGGAGATACAGGTTTTCATCTCATCTTGAACGTTGGAAAGTGTCAAGTCACGGTGTTTAAGCGATAGAGAAACGGTGACGTCGGAGAGCAAGAGAATCACATCCAACAGTCTAATCCTTCATCAGCTGACCCAGGAAATGGTCAACATTTGTATGGGTGGTGACATTGTCTGCTGGTGGGAAATATATGATCCTGACATGTACACGATTACTTCTCACTCATTCATAGCACTAGCTAATACACTCTATCTATCCCACCATGATTTATCATTAGAATTGCATGAATGTATTCTTTGTTTTGGTTTTCTGACAGTTTTCGAGGGCTCTCGCGATTGGTTCAAATGTTGGCTAAAAGGGCCCCATCCCAACCCTTGCACACCAGCCATTCCAGTGAACGAAAGACCCTATCACATTGCCAAATCGAGTAATGTTATTGTTTTGGTCTCTTCGAAAAGATGGAATGATAGATGGATATCGTCCAGCAGATGTCATGTTCCTAACCATTCTTCTTGTTCTTTCTATCTGTGAATAATATATTTTTAATTAAAATATCAGTTCGGCGGAGGGGGGAGGCCGTGGAGACACTTGTCCCTCTAATCAACCCTCTTTCCATATTCCTCGACAGTAGATTATCCAGTTATTCGTAAATCATCATCGTCGAACATATACATTTAGGAGCTTCACAAGAGCTCTACCTCGTATACATTATCATCTTAGTCAGCCATCAAATCCAAGCTTCCCCCAAACTAACAAAAACAAGACACCACCATTCTCTTGCCGTCGTCTCTTCCTGTTCGTTCGCTTGTAACGTTTCTTCCGGAAGCAGAACAAGACCAAACAGCCCCAGTTATTAGATAACGATAGTGTTCATAACAAGGAAACAAGGTGAGGATTCGAAGGGGGGATTCCCATGCTTCTTCGGAGCTTTCTTTTTTTCTTTTCTTTTCTTCCCTGGTTAGCGGTGTTTGTTCCTCCCAACACACCCGACAACACAACAACACATCCACCCATCCTTCATCCCATCCCCCATCATCCCTTCGATTGACTATTCCATTTCCAGCCCCCCACCACCTGCCCACCTCCATCTTCCCTTATCATCACCATCTTCATCAACCTTCGAGCTTCATCCCCACTGCTACGACCAATATCGCTCGTTGTTCACTGTTACCGGGCGCATTATAGACCCTGTCGTTGATAACTCTCACTTTATCAGTATTCCTCCTGTGCCGAATTCGGATTCAAGCATCCAAAACCGCATTCTCGCTTGCTTCTTTGCGACCCTGTCGCTTTCCATTTGTTGTTAGTCCATCCCGCATATCCAAGCTTCATCGTCGCCAGAAGAGTCATAGACTAACTTTTTTTGTTTTTTGAAACAGCCAATAGCGCGGAAACATCTGAGAAGGCGTGGCCGTCGCACTAAGTCGCCAGACACTCATCGCGTCTCCAGATCCCCGGCCGCGACTCCCTCTCCTCCAACTGTCGCAGCTACTTCTACCTCCGCGACTGGTCTTCCTGACAATTCTGCTTTTGCTGCGACTGCTTCTCCCCCGGTCACAGCGAGTCCTACTTTCTCAGCAAACTCGGCGGCGACACCTTGCGGAGCTTCTGCAGCTCCTTCACCCGCGCTTTCTCCCACACCTATCGTCAATCATCCCTGTCGATATAATCTGCGTAGTCATCCGCAGACAGATCACTCAGAAACAAAAGGTATATAACCTTCCCGTCCCTTGCAATCCTCTTCTCAACCTCGATTCCCGCTTTCTATTCCCAACTTGTTTTTTCCGAACCATCGAGCCACGACGGATTTGGATAAAAATATAGCCAAAGATATAAACAGTCGGAATCCAACCACTCTCCTTTTCCTTTATCACGACTTGTTACGACCTTTTGTAATTTGTTGATTTCGTCTTTCTTTATTTCTTCAATTTTTCTATCATTTTGTTTAGTTCTTTGTTGCTTTTTTCTTTTACTATTTGAAATTGCAGCAAAATATTCCATGCAGATCTTTTGCTTACCAGTTACAGTCGACGACGTTCCAACCGGCGGCGCCCAAGAGCGTATCAGTCCAGAACGTGTCATAAAAATCGAAATCCAATCGCTTAGTCCTCCTTCCACACGCATGCAAGACTCGCCTGTCCCTCGTCGGGACTTCCTAGTTCCGCACAATGGCTTGTTAGACACATCAGATGATGAAGATGGCATCTTTACTCCTGGTCCCGAATACTCTTCGGCGGCTACGAGCATGGGGACAACAGGGACTAAGAAACCACTGTTCCAGCTAAACAGGCCGTCCACACCCAAAGCCTCTCTTCTCAATGGCAACGGAAGACCAGCGACTCAACTTCCCGGCCCTCTTCCTCCTCCCACTCCTCCCAATCATGATCGCGAACGAGAGATGCAGCGTAAGCGTAAGAGAGAGCAGACACCAGTAGATGATGCGACTCAATTACAAATGCAACTCCAAGCCGAGCAGAAAGATCGTGACGGGAAAGCGTCCGATAGGCAGGTAAAGAGTCCGAGTCCGCTAACTCCAAGACCCATCATCAAAAAATCTTCGCCAAAGAAGGCCAGCGTTCGATTCTCTGTCGATGTACAGCGTCCTCCGACACCCGGCACTCCAACCTCAATCGGGCAAAAGAGGAGAGGCAGCATCGATGCCACAACTCAGAGCGAATTCCTGCAGCAAGAGGAAGAATCAGACACATTAGAGGACGAGAAGGCTACCAATCCTCACCTTTCTCCTCCGAAAGCTAAGCGACGAAGAGAGAGCAGTCGAAGACTTTTCCCCAGTGCTTCGCAAACTCTCGTTGTCGCTGGTGCTGTCGCATGTGCAGGTTTCATCGGAATGAACCTTCTAGTCTCGGAATCTGCAAATTCAAAGCTAACAGCACTCTGTAATATCCCTGCTATCCAAGAAATCGTCGGAAGCTTGCCGTTCTGTCTTGGCTCCGGATCATCGAAACGAAGTCCATACAACTATGTGAAAGGCGACAAGGCACCACCGGACTATAAGCGGCTCATGGAGTTACAGTTCAGTTTTGAGAAGATTCTCGAGGATTCCGTCGGTGGAAGTAGGCTAGCATACGATATGAAGACCAGCGAAATGGCTGTTAGGGACTTAACGATCCTCGTAAGAGTGAGCGGATTGGCGTGTCGAGACCAATTAGTAGTCCACCTTGAACACTTTGGCGATAATGCACGTATAGCTTCCCGAAGCTTATCGAAATTCTCCTCGCGCGTTATGGGAACTATCGACAGTATTCTCGCACTCGACGAATGGGCCAAGAAGACGCTCGAAGATATCCGAGATTCTGAAAAGGCGGCTTCGAATCTGGGCATTTCCAGTTTGGTAATGTGGAGAGATAACGATCGTATTCGACGCGATGTATCCAATACCTTTCTTAGAACCACGGAGGGTATGGACGGACAACTCCAGCGACTTGTGATGGAAGCCCAGGGAGTGCTCAATATTCTTGACCAGCTCGAGGATCGATTGAACACGATTCGTAAGTTGTTTTCGACAAGATGTGCGAGTCGGGATCGTTTGCTGACTATGGAGTTAGATGAGATCATCTCGCGTGAGGCTAATCACATCAAAATCGAGAACGATGAAGTCCTGTCTGCCATCTTGACCAAGCTCGGCGCGAATAAGCAAAAGATTGCTCGAAATAAGGAACATGTCAGACTTCTAAATAATGTTGGCCACTACCGTAAGACGGCCCTCAATCATGTTTCGGCTACGGTTGTGGAATTGGAACGCATGAGTGCGGATTTGGAACAGCTACGAGAGACCGTCGCCGCACCGAACCTGCTGGAAGGAGTTGTTGAGGTCCCCATCGAGTTGCACATTAGAAATATCGACCAGGGTATCTTGAGACTTACAGCGGGAAGGTTAAAGGCGTCGAGTAGGAAGGAAGAGTATGTTGAGAAGTTATCTCTTCCTCGCCAAGAAGTTGAGAATTGAACTGACAATTTTCTCCGCTCAGATACCAACAAGCGGTTCTCGCCGGTATCGACTATCAGAACAAGTTGATAAATGCACAGATTGCAGATATTGCTTCGAAGCCGATTGTCCATAACGTGGATATCTAATGGTTTCTCTTCATTCATACTTTATTGCCCAAATCTGCTCATTTCAGATTCTCGTGGATTCTCTCTATCTTGAGAGTAGTTTAAGCATCTGCATTCAATATCCGTGAATTCATTTTTTTCTTTTTCTTTCTTTTTTCTTTCGCTTGTTTTCGCTTTCTTTTATTCTGTGTTCGAAGAAGTTGCCCGGCATTTTTTAAAAATGCTACAGAAGGCACGAGAACATCTGAATAGGTTCTGGAGTACGGGGAGTATTCTGTCGTTTATTGTATCGATTCCTTTGATAGTAGTACCATAGCAACAACGGGGTATCTCAAGTGAAGTTCGATCGAACCCTCCCGCTTCAAGTTCTACTTGTTTCTAGTTATTTCTATTTCTTTCTCATGGCGAACAGTGTCTAGTTTACTGCATTTTAACAGCAAGCATTGCGTTTCTTTCATAAATATCCCTTTTAACTCCTGTAATCTTCTCCGAAAAGGATTGCTTATATTTCGCTGGTTTCTGCTCTTTCTTGTTTGTCAGCGACTATACAGATAGCATGTAACACCATCCATACCTCTTACGTCCCTGCTCACATCTCTACTAGCTTGTTCTGAACTTTAGCGTTGCCTTTTGAGTCATGTATCAGCAGAGTTTCATATCTTGTATACATCTTCTGATTTTTGCTTGTTATATGGGACTGTATTTTTTGTCCTAGGAGTACTTTATGCATATTTAGCTATATAGTACTTTCCACTTTCCTTTTGATTTTTCCTTTGTTATAGCGAGTTTGCTTTGTGGTACCTACCCTTTCCTTCTTTTCCTTTCAGCTTTATTCGGCTCATTTTTGTGGTTTTCTTTTAGCTAGGTATGGCGTACTACCGGGCGCCGTTTATATCATCATGTATACATCCCGCGTTTCTTACTTTGGAGGTCAGACGGTGGGCGTTATTCTTTGTAGTACTTTGTTACCGATCCTATATCTTCTTCCCCTTTTTAAAAACGATAGATTCGGATTTCTTACAAAATTACTTCTTTTTTTTAATATACGGAATTGAATCAAAGTAGGGGGGACAGGGGTCATGCTTTTCTCTTCTCTTCAAAGTTTTTGGTTTAGTATTGTCTAGATATCCAAGTGCCTTATACTAGGAATGATAATTGATTGAAGGCTTCGGTAGTAGCATGGACTCTAGAACAACGGCCAGGCCGACGGATCCAGACAACCAGCTAGCTGGGGCTGAATACAGTTGAAAGCGAGTGCGTTGAGATGTGTAGCAATGTGGGAACTCATTCACCCATTTGGGGATTTGGTGTAACATTGCGCGTGGAAGCCAAGCACGAGCGTTATCACTACTGACCGACTAATAATCAGCTCATAATAATTGTGTTCGTTTTTAAGATGTTAGACCCTGTAGTTGTAAATAAAGTATTGTTTAAGTATTTATTCCGCTAATTCAAATCTACTAGCCTACGTAACCACGTCACCACGCTCGATCTGAGGACTCTTACAAGCCCCGAGTTTAATACTTTATTTAGAGGCAACCGGCTAAATATATATTTCATATTTATATATAAGGATATAGAAATCTCAGATACAGATCCTCCAAGCAAGGTTAATGATTCCGTTCAACGATCTCCTTTGCAAATGTTGCAAAATCACGATGGTCAACCTTATCGAACAAATTCGGTTCTTCAAGCGTCACTCCGCGTTAGTAAATCCAACTTAATAAATTATGAATCCGACAAAAATGGAAAACTTACGAGTGAACACAGCGAGAGTATTCCTGGCAACCCCAGGAGCCTTAGAAGCCCTCGCACCTCTCACAAAATGCGGCACAGCCTTAAACTTCCCCTGCGTAATAACCTCCAAAGCCTCACCGGTCTGGAAAGCCAGACAACTCCTCGGGATACCCACTTTGACGATCTCGCCGTTTCTATTTTTGATATACAATCCAGCTTCTGGGTCCGGCGAGGCGGGTAATTCTTCTAACTCCACGCCGTTTTTGAGCGACGGAGGGTGTGCTTTTTCGTTGACAAACATAGCGGATGTGAGGCCTGTGAGACAACCGTGGTCAAGATGTGTGCCGCACCAGCTGTCTAGGTCGTCTTCGCTTTCTTCGGTGGTGGAGTCCGGTGGGGGGAAGTAGTGGAGTAATCTTGCTTTGCTGGAGGAGGAGGTTTTGACAACGTGTTCGAGGTAGCCGGGTTTGTAGTTTTCAATGTTCTTTTGGGCGTATTGGTCGCAAGCTCTGGCGACTCGTACCGCGGTATCGATAATCAACGAACACTATTTTTACGTTATACGGTCAGCCATATTTCGAAGGTAAATTATAAATTTGAGGAATGTCATACTAATTCTTGGAACGCTTGTTTAAACCCAGGCAGCACATCCTCCGTCGGCCAAATGTTGCCCTTGGTATACTCTGGCAAATGAGGATAATCCCCCTCCGCACCATCTAGCTTGGAATCTTTATACCAAGCGCAATTCACATAGTAACTCCCCTTGAGCGTATCATACCTCCCATTCGCCAACTTTTCCTTCCCGCACGACCACCCCACCAACCACTTTGCCTCCTCGCATTCCAGCGCCGAGAGTTCGGCAGCGGGCAGGTTAGCGAGGTGTGTGGCGTAAGAGAGCAGGCGGAGACGTAGTTGTGCGAATTTGGCGTCGAGGTCAGAGACGACGAGGATTCCGAGGGAGTCGGGGCCGAATGCGGCCTCGAGAGATTGGAAGGGGACTGTGCCCGATTTGAGCGCGTCGAGGCTGACGGTTACGGGGTCCGCTTTGGCGTACTGCATGGCTGGCTGCGAGTTCACTACTTGTGGGGTTTCGTTTGTGTAACGTTAAGTTTTTTATCGATACGCGATATGTAAGAACCTTATCGATTCGTAGATGCGACAGCTGGGTCTTCAGACTGCGACGGAGAGTTTAGAAAAATATTGCGAGGAATTCGCGTTTTAAAAACAGCCATCTCGGTCTCACGGAATCGGATAGCGGCGGGTTCCTTTGGATTCGAACATGTCTCAGGCCATCGCTGGGCGACCGGTTGGGTTCAAAACGACCTTCCCGCTTGAAGACCTTCGGCTATCGACGTCGCTGGGGAACCCTGCCGCCTGCATTCAACTCCATTCGGATATCTCATTTCCAACATCCAACGCATTATATTACTAGGAGAGGATGTATCCATCACCTCTTTCAAGAAATCAAAAAGTGCTTCCTTTACTTATGCATTAACAAGAAGTATATCCTCATCGCGTAAGTTGAAACCAATCCTGCTATTGAATTCAGGCTCGTTTCTTTTTCAAATCATCATCAATCCCATTCTCCTCATCTAGCTCAAAACTCTCAATAACACTGCAATCACATCCCATACCTTCACTCTCATTTTCACCTACGTCCGGAATCCTCTCACTTTTCCGCTTAGGATCAACCCGAAATATAATCCTCACATCACACTCGAAAATGTTGTTCTTAATGATATCCCGTAACATCGATTCGGTGAGGTTGCATGGTAGGTGTGTTTTCAAGTACACACATATCACGGGACCATAGTGTGGCGTTTCGTAGACATCAATGTCGTTGCAGTACGCGCCGTGGGATTTGATGGTTTGGGGTATTGTGATGGCGGCATGGTCTAGGAAGTCGTTTATGATTTGGATTTCGTGGCGCATCTGGCGGTAGTAGAAGATTTTGTCGACGTCTAGTACATTATAGTGTTGAGTTTCGTTAGTTATAACTGTATCGACGGTAGAGGGGTGCATCGGTGTATTTCGAAGAGTGAGAAGGGTCCTTTCTTACCTTTCCATACTTGCTCCATTGTGTGAAGTGAAATGTTGATTCGTAGGGTAGGTCAGCTATGTTGTCGTTTGAAAGACCGGAGACTGATAATTTCTTGATGAACTATATTTTAATGCTTCCGAGGGTACGAGACAGAAGAATTCTTGTAAGTCCCAGCCTCCCATCTCCCATCTGAAAGACTTGTTTTATACCACTGAATTTTGAGGGAATTTGCGTGCAAGATTCGATCCTTGCCGCGATGCTGTTGATCAGACGTAGTTTAACGCTGGCTACGAATGTATATAAATATAAATTCCGGTTTATCGAAAACTACTAGTACAAAGAATATAAAGGTAATATTACTATATTACATAATTGAAAATATTTTAATATACACGAACATATTCAAGGCTTCCTCGCCATATCTCTCTATGACCTCGTCCTGTAACCCAGCACCGACATACCACTTAGTTCTTAGGAACGATATAATGGAAATCGTCAATGACAAGCGAAAGATAAGCCCCAGAAACAGTACTTAACGTCGACATAACCCCTCTATCAAGCCCCGAATACGTAACAACCAAACTCTTAACATTATTCGAGAAACTGAAAGCGATGGTCTTCATCCCAGGGCTGAGTAATCCAGGTATATAACTCTGCTGCTGTGGAGCAACCGCTTGCTGGGATGGTGGTAGACCACCTGGGTTCGGGACTTCGACGTAGGGAGTGAATATAAGGGTGCATGCGACTGGAGTGGTGATACCCAAAGCGGTGAGGGTACAACCAAAAGCCAACGTTTGGGGTTGGAACCAGTCGACGGTGGAGGCGCCGATGGATGGTGGCTCTGCGTTCTCTTGGGGGGACATTTTTGCGACGGCGGCGAGTCCGGTGCCTGTTAACGATTTGAGGGTGTTTTTGGCGATACCGAAGAGATCGTATTCGAGGTCGTCATAGACTCCAGCGGCGGAGGAAACAGTAGCATCATCGAACTAAGATTGGAGATTGTGAGTTATAAATACTTAAGCACTAACAACATATTTAATTAGAGAAAACTTACGGTGGCGACAACGTTTTGGGCATTATTTATCTGTCTCTTTTCGACAGGAATGGACTGGCCAAGCCCGACGAGAGATATGAATACTAAAGAAAGTGAGAAAAGGCTTGTTTGAACCATTTTGACGAAAGGAGGTGTCGATATCGCTTGAATCAAAAATTAGAAAAATAAAAATTATCTTCGAGATTTAACGGAGAACGAACGAATACTTTGGATTTAGATCTCTATATTATATTATTCGATCTGGGAATATAGAACGCAAATCACTCTGCACAACAGGAACCTACGCTCCTTAAATACATCATTGGCGATTGCAATTTGAAAGGAGGCCTTGGTCATTCTCCACGATCCAGCTCGAAACATACTTCCTAGTAAAACTTAAACTGTCACCAGTCTGGAAAGATCAGCGAGGTGGAAATTTAAGTAGTGGATATCCACGATCATGGATACTATGGGGTAAAAAATGCTTGTCCGTTGAACATCGTATCGTTTCGCGGTATCCTTGTTCTCCGATAAGCGGTTGTGGAGAAAACCATAGGGCGCGCTTGAATACAGTTTAGCTGCTCACCAGGCATCAAAACACCCTACTCGGAACGGGCTAAGCTGAAGCCTGTGCGCTCGCTGTTCACCCCTTATATCCTTGTCTCGGACCAAGTGCCAGTGCCTTAATGCCTTAACGCGAATGCGGCTTGCCCCTGCGTCTTCCCCGTTGAACTCAAGTTGGACGACCTTGGAGCTCCTGACGAAGCATCAGAATGTTCAGAATCTCCATATCCTCGATAAAATTTTCGCTTCCAAACTTCTGTTCTCAAAATAGGCTATTAGGATGATGATATCCATCTTCAACCACAGGAGCAACACAACCACCAAAGGCTTGGAACCAGTTTACTGGCCTCGAACTGCTTTTGAGATGCAAGATTGCGAGAATTAAACTTGTGGCTGACTGGAAAATGCAAAAACGTTTTGAGGATATCATTTTCTCAAGACATAATCAAGCCATGACGCGTCCAGCTACGGACAATATTCAGGACGCATTTCCCGACGCCCCACAATCGATCCACTACACAACGGTCTGATATCAAAGCTAGATTGAAAATATATGTTCTCGAGTGGAGAACGGACCAACTCCTTAAGCCACGTTTTAAGTTTTTGAGTACATTTCAACCTCAAGTATTTTCTATCTTAAAATAAATAATTAGAGCTACTTTGGCGACCGTTAACCGGAACGGGATATTCGCCAGTTGTTGAAGCGCAAGCTTCAATCCAAAATACACTAGCCAAAAGACATATTTTATCCCTATAGAACATCTCAGATAATTCGCATGAATAGGCTCCTTCTTGAGCGCCGATTTGGACCAAATTCCTTCCAATGCCAATATTCGCCTCTCAGATAAGCCCCGACGTTATGCTCTTCGCCCGGAAACACGATATCATCGTACTCTACATCGAGAATCTTCATCCCATCGCGTAATCTAATTTCCTTCCTAATAACTGACTTCCCATTCCTCGATTCGGAAATCCCACCCCAAGATGCTTGAAGTGACAAAGGGTAGGTCGGTACCGGTATGCCCTGTTCTAAAAATAGAGATTTGAATTTGGATACGCAATCAAACCCATGGGCCAATGTGTAGAATAGCTTGTGCCAGCCTTGTTCCCAGCTACACCAGTCGTGTTTACCAGGGAAATCATTTCTGCTTAAACCTAAACGATAAAAGTTTTTGAAGAGTGACATCACGATCAAAAAGTCATTCTTCGGTGGCTCACCAAGCCCACCAAGATGGCATATTGCTCGCAATCGAGTTTGAGAGAGCATAGAGGGTAGGTATAGCGGTTCAAAGAAATCATAATTAGGAGCCTGTGAGTCATCTGCGTCCGATGCCACATTTTGGATAAGTTTTTCGAGAACTTTGAGCCGATCTAGTCCCTATACAATCATCAGAGTAGTTTGAAGTTAGCATAGATCACATCCAAACATAAAACCACTCGTTGGTATCTAAAGAAGATTGTTAGATCACTCACGTCTATATATTGGATCGTAAAGATATTAGCGTCTATAAATTTGATCCAAGAGCGGAAATTGTACGCATCTAGAATCTCTATAATCTCTGTCATCTTATGTGGAAATCTAGATGGGATGTTAAAGAATCCTCTAGGGTCGATTCTTAGATTAGATTCTCGCCAACCGGATGGAATAAATAGAATTACTTGGTTTAGTGTGACTTACTCGTTCCCTTCCACATCAGTTCCGGATTGCAATAAAAAACGCAAGGTTTGAGGTTCTCTGACCGACTATACCGTAAATAAAAGGTTAGTTGCCTCGAAGTGTCATAAATTTGGCTGATCATACCTTAAGAAGTGATACCACCTCTCCATGATCGCAAATATAGTCGCGAGGCGATGCCTTTCCGGTGGCGAATAATCGAGAGAGAGTAGATATATCATCACACGCTATAACATCTTCAATATAATCTGTAGCATTATCTCTAAGCCTGACATTTCGAGCTTGAAGACAAGGCACTCCTAAAAGGCTACCGTATCGGTTGATAGATTCTGTGACCACAAATGATATTTGAAGCTCAGAGTATCCTGTCGAATTGGGCGAGGTAACGGGTTGCGCAATCTTCACAGCTGTAATTACAACCTCCTCTTCACTGTGGGAATTAGTACCATCACCACTATCATATAAATGCGTCGACGAAGGTGCTCCCCCACTCTTTCGCCTCGTTGATACTTTAATACTTAAGCCTCGAAATTCGAACTCGGTCGATTTTGTGTGACCGGAAGCCGGATGATTCATTATTTGACTGCCTTTGGCCACCACCAGCGTCAATTAGTTCTATCGATCTACAATAAAGTTGAAAGGAGCAGCATATACAATTCTCTGGCACTTACTAGTTAGGCTAACCTTTGATGCCGTAGCAGATCTTCGAAACGCGCTTTGCACCCTTTCAATTTCTCTGATGTTCTCCAGCTGTTCCGCCCAGTCCATATACTCCACATCAGAGATTGCTTCCTTTTTCTTTAATAAGATCATCGTCGAGTGGTCCGAGATTTGGGGCATATTTGACAGCATAGCTTGAACTGCATTATCGAATAGCTTAAAAATATCTCTGACTTCCGGAGACATGACACCTAAGCTTTTCCGCCCACTCAACCGTAGACGGTTCACGCTATTTGCGACTGAATAGAAATCACTAATCATGGCTGTTCCCAGGGCATTGTGTAACTGAGGCGCTGAATCATCGCTACTATTATTGAGGCTGTTATTTGCAAAAGTCATTACACTTATAGTCGGACGCTGAGGTCGAGTTACTGGAGATTCAGTCAAGCTTGCTTGAAGCTGTTGCATCATTGCCATCAAGTCGCCCATCATCGACATTAATTGTTGATTTCCATTTCCTTGCATAGCTATTATATCTTGGCTTTTAGAATATTTGGCGTCAAGTTCTAAACTCATTTTATCAATTGCTGTCAAAAGCTGATTGCTAGTATTGTATTGTTGTTGAAACCCTTGTTGTATCATGTTCTGGGTGCAATCAAACCCGTCCAGTAGAAGTGCTCGGGAGTGACTATTATTCTCGGTGAGCTGGGAGATGTTTCTTGAAAAGGTATTCATATCAGATGATAAGCCATGCATTGAGGTTTTAATATCGGCTAGCTCTTGGTGGGTACTGTTGTGAAGGATCGAGTTTGTCCTCTCAACATTGGCAAGTTGTCGTCGTGTTCCGTCATGCTGGAATGCGTTCGAGATTCCGAGCCGAGTAATTTGCTGCTGGGACTGGCTGATTCGGGAATTTTGGTGGATAGAAAGATGGCTACAGAAAATATCTAGAATTAGCGGCAGTCGCCTATTGCTTTAGAAATTATGGAATCAAGGTTGCAAGTTATCGATCACGATAACAAGATATTACACTCACCCATTCAAAAGAGCCACAGACCCGTCCAGCTCGTTCAAACGAGCGGACAAAACCAAGTTCCACCTCTTCAAATCCTCTTCCTGTAAATTGACTTTGAACCTTTTTACGATCTTTCTCGTTCTACTATCTGTGACCTTTTCCACCAACTTGTCAAGCTGATATTGAACGCTCACAACATCTTCAACACAAGGCTTGACTTGCGTCCTCAGTCTAGCCAAGACCGTCTCGACCTGAGCCGAACGAGGATACAAAGCTTGACATTGCCGCGCTAGTTCTAAAATACCGTTTAGAGTCTGCAGTAGTCCTTTGGTCCGATTTTGTAGCGAAAAAACAACCTCTGGAGCATTAACCACCGTTGAGATTGTTTCGTAGGCTACTTTGGTAGTTTGGATTGCGACTGTGACTATTTGGATGATACTGGCAGCGGCGCCGACGGCTTCCATGTTGTTCGGGCTTTATAATGGCTAATTTATTATAATAGATTTAGCGAATGTATAGCTTAAGTAAGGAATTACGCGAATAGTACACTACTCGGATCTGAAACTGGTGCGTCTGCAGTATTCTCCAAATGATCTATGAGAGATGAATGAGAAAGATTCTGGCTCATTACTTTTAAAATCCAACATTGAAAACCATCAGCCTTGTTACCAAACATCCGGGTTACCCAAAAATGGCAAACACTGCAGTTAAATCGGTGGCTTGGTGGCTTGCCAACTAAACTTTGCACATCGCCTTTAATCTCCTACCAACTATAGGATAATTTTATCTGTGTTCGATCTAGAATTTAGGCTCATTTCATAGACAAATACCATTGCATATTTAACATCTAGGAGAAGGGTCAAGTGGGACTTCAAATATAGATAGGGCTTGAAAATTATATACACAAATCTATTCATTGTGTATTTATCCAAAATTTTAGTGACGGCTGAAAATCCTTCAAATTTGGAGATTGCTTTGAACAACATCGTAACTGAATTAAATGCTGACTCCTTGTACATATACAAGGCGATCAGATTTGGATCTCGCATGCGCTAATAAAATATTGGTTATCCTAGGATATATCGCATAGATTGCATAGCATGATATATGGCTAAATATAGCGATTTTGAAGTATCTTTTGATTAGAACTATCAAGTTGGCTACGAGGAAACAGTCTCGACGAGATGAAACAAGCGAAGAAACTGTAAACTGTCATTTTTGCATATGGCTGCGAAGAAATTATAACAAATTTTCAACTATCAAAAGCCCCAATCAGAACAAAAAGTAGCCTTGTGTTAAGGGCAGCTCCGCAGACGGTTCCGCGGTGCACACGACCCCATCAGCTTCCACAACCTAGTATCAAAACCGCATCCTCATCAGTATCATTCAAAAATTCAAAGTCAAGATTAATTTTATACTCACATAACTCTCCGGATCAACCTTCATCTTCGGCATGGCATCATTATGCTTCATATCCTTCTTCCCAATCCTCCTGCACCCCTTCACAGCCTCAACCCGACTCTTCAACCCATACCCCTCCACAACCCCATTCTTCAAACTCGCCTCACTAACCCATACAATCTTCGTCTGCGGCACCACAGCACCAAACATTGGTCGACCGTAAAACGGCTGTACGCTTGGAATACTAGCGTTCGCATCCCCCATCTGACTCCAACTGATAAACCCGGACTTCAAAACCAACTCCGGTTTCGCACCGAACTGCGCGGGCGTCCACAACACCAAATCGGCGAGTTTACCAACCTCAATACTGCCGAGCAGGTGCGACATGCCGTGCGCGATAGCTGGGTTGATGGTGTATTTTGAAATGTAGCGTTTGACGCGGTAATTATCCGCCCCGGAGCCTTCGTCTTCTGGGAGTGGGCCGCGCTGGAGTTTATTCTTGCTGGCGGTTTTCCAGGTTCGCAGGATGACTTCGCCGCAGCGTCCCATGGCTTGAGAGTCAGAGGACATCATTGAGATTGCGCCGGTGTCGTGGAGGACGTCTTCTGCAGCGATTGTTTCGGCGCGGATACGGGATTCTGCGAAGGCGACGTCTTCTGGGATGTTTTTTGAGAGATGGTGGCAGACCATCAACATGTCTATATTAGTTATCAGCGTTAGCATTCACTCCGTTAACTGAATCTTTTGCTTTTGATAAGGGAGGAGTTACCCAAATGCTCATCCAGGGTATTCTTGGTATATGGTCTGGTAGGATTAGTACTCGATGGCAAAACATTAGGATGTTCAACCACAGAGATGATATCAGGCGCATGTCCACCACCCGCACCTTCGGTGTGGTAAGTGTGGATAGTCCTTCCTTTAAACGAATTAACGGTTTGTTCGACAAACCCGGATTCGTTGAGGGTATCGGTGTGGATAAGGCATTGGACGTCATATTCATCACAAACGGTAAGACAGGTATCAATCGCAGCAGGCGTGGTGCCCCAATCTTCGTGAAGCTTAAGACCGACCACACCGGCTTCGCATTGATCGCGCAGGCCTTTGGGGTCGCTGTCATTTCCTTTACCTGTGATTCCCACGTTGATCGGGAAGGTGTCCAAAGATTGGAGCATATCGCGGATATAGGTTTTGCTCGGTGTGCATGTTGTTGCATTTGTTCCAGTGCTAAATAAATATCGTTAGCTTAACTATTTAGTAGATTCATGATGAAGCATACCTGGGTCCAGTTCCACCACCAATGTAGGTGGTAATACCAGAAGCCAAAGACTCCGTAATCTGCTGTGGACAAATGAAATGAATCTATCCAAAAAAAATCAGCTACCACCATCGCAAAAGAATCATCTAATAAAAACTCACATGAGAATCCATTCCACCATAAGTCACAATCTTCCCTTCCCCAGCTACAACATCGGTATTGGACCCCACAACCATACCAGCATCAACCCCATCCATAACATCCGGATTCCCAGCCTTGCCCACACCCACGATATTCCCATCCTTCACCCCGATATCCGCCTTGTAAATCCCCGTATAGTCCACCACCAACGCATTCGTGATAACCAAATCCAAACACTCATCATCACCCCTCCCGCTCGCTTGTCCCATCCCCTCTCTCAACGTCTTCCCACCCCCAAATTTACACTCATCACCGTAAACGGTGTAATCGTGCTCAACCTTCACCCACAAGCTCGTATCACCCAATCTCACCAGATCACCGGTTGTGGGACCAAACATGCTCGCGTACGCTTCCCGTTGCATTTCCATCAGGCTAATGTTGGCGGTATCCAACACGGGACTGGGCACATGCGCGAACCCGCCCTTCTGGATCTTCTCCACGAGGGAATCAGAGTCGAACGACCCGAGGGGACCGTTTGCGAGAAAGTTACCCCCGCGGATGACTTTATTCCCGCCAATCTCAACAAGAGCGCAGGTGGTACTCTGCCCTGGTTCGAAACGAACGGCTGTCCCCGCCGCGATATCCAATCGGAAACCATAAGCTTGCACGCGATCGAACTCGAGTTGCGGGTTTGTTTCGATAAAATGATAGTGCGAACCGACTTGCACCGGTCTATCACCCTTATTCGTAACCTTCAAAACAATCCTCTTCCTACCCTTGTTCAACAGGATCACCTGTCCCTTGACCGCCACCACGGCACCGGGTTGTTTCTCAAACTCGTACACCGTTTCCTCTTCCAACGGGAACAGGTCATCGGCGGGGATGGGAAGAAAGCTACCGTATAGTGCCATTTTCAAATCCCCGTCTTCGGAGGAAATGGGGTGGTGGACGGTAACGAGATACGTGCCGTCTTTGAATGTGCCTTCGACTTGTATTTCGCTCAAGGAGGCGGCTACGGAGGGTTGGACATGACGGCGGCCGAGCATCTTTTTGCCGATGTCCATTAGGTCGGCGACGGAGTAGGTTCCATCCCGGATTAACTAGGTAGATGCACAATATTTATCAGTCATGAAAATTGAATTTATAACGTGGATATACCGCAAGCTTACCTCATGAAGATTATTAGCTATCAAAGCCTGTTACAATCCACAACCGTTGAATAGAATAGGAAAGGTCGTCAGTTTTTGTTACGAGCAATCTCGCCAATACATAATACCCGCTGGGTTGGTTCCACGTACGAGAGCTTCAACATGGTTAAGCTTGACGCCCCTCGCCAACCGCCGTTGAGCCAACAGCCCAACTTGCGATATAAGAAGCTTATCAATCTAAAAAAATACAATATTCACAAAATCCAGTTAGCATCATATTTGTTTCAAATATTAAAACACAACAAGTAACCAGAGACCCGCAGATACAATAGTTTAACGCCATCCGAAGGAAACATATTCGCGGAGTCGGGGTTGACAATTCTGCGTTGCGCGAAAGTCAAAATACCACAAAAGCCCACCCTAAACACGCCGCCCGCGCTCACAAAAGCCAATGAACGGAAACTTCGCGGGAAGGAAATAAGATATTTACCTCTCGCGGACTCAAATGCATCTTTGTCGCAATAGCCTGCAAGGTCTTGTCAATCAACGTCGCAGCAAGCCGGGTAAAAAAAAAAAACTGTTGGCGGTTTCGAATTCGCACACGATCGACCTGGTTTTTCTGTGTCGCGGCGGGGTTATGTTGATTTCTGGTACGTAATGCCCACTGCCGGGTGAAAAAAATCACACCCAATCGACCGAAAATAGTCCAGGCCAGCACAGACCAGAGAAAGAGTCAACGTGATGATACCAAACCTCCAAACCGCGATTCCTTTGTTTCGCAAAAAGGTGATGAGATCAATGTGAATCCACAATTGAATTGACCGAAAGTGAGAGAGAGAGATGAGAGTAGATGAAAATGAAAACCTCGTACGTGAGATTTTAACGTACGGGACATGCTAGAGCGAGTTCGGGTAAAGGGAAGATCCCAGAGGAAACGGCAATTGATCAAACGTGCCTATCCTCTTTTTTTCCCTATCGCTCGATGTCTGCCCGTTGATAGCGATGGTACACCACGGCATCCGGGGTATTTACCGGAGACTAGCTTCTCGCGCATGGTTGACATGATATCGACCGAAAAGGCGGGGTTGCGAACACCGCAATTCAATGGATGCTTGGAAGGTGTCTGTCTGGTTTTCTGTCCCACTTGAATGCATAAAACACCACCCCCCAACACAATAGTATGTTAACATAGCAAGCGGGGAGCTGGCAATTCGAGTTAACAATGCATCATGCATACTATCCGGCTTCTCTAGCGGGCGATGCATGGATCTAAGACCTTCGAACTTGCAATGAATATCCATTGATTGACTCCCAAAGGAAGAAAAAGCCCAAAGATCCGCTTATAAAAACAGTAAAGTACAAGCTATCAAACCCATCTCCCCATGAATCCTGTTTCTCTGGTGCAAGCCCGAAGCTTAGCTTGGTTGGAGGTCAACCCTCGAGCGCTAGCTACCAATGGCTAGCCAGGTCTAAGCTCTGGCCGAGCTAAAGCTTAAAACCCCGCATTCACTTTCCCACTCGCGACATCCTTTCCGAATATCAAATCAAATCAAGCCCTACCATATCATATCTAAGCTTAAATTTTGGACCTGTGTTACCAGCCTAGCTAGCTAGACTGGAAGACGGCGTGTCGCGTGCGCAATCCACCTGTTTGAAATTCGTGAACTGATAGGAAATGGGTACATGCACGATACAATATCCCAAAATAACATTTTATTCGTGAATCAATTGTTGAATATGCGATCCCAAAAGGTCTTGGTAATGCACACGAGGAACCACTAGAAGTCTACATCAGGCTGTGACAAAATGTCCAACCGACCGTCCAACCAACGCTCTTGGGATCGCATGTTCCATAGCGTTGATCGATAAAAGAAACTAGAAGGGTCAAATTATACACGCAGGTCTAGAGAAGTAACCATCGAGTCTCCACATGCATATACTGGACGGGTTCCTCAATATCCTGTAACTATCATAATTGCACGAACCAAAAGGTTGACCACGGCGGGTTTAATCTTATTGCACTCGCACTACGAAGAGCAGCCCATCTACCCGCCATAAAATACCCCAATTCGATCTTAAGATCTTGTCTTGAAAAAGTTCGATCTCAAGAATACAAAAGGTTCACTCTCATACTTTGAAAAAACAAAATTGAAACCATGCTTCATCAATAGAAATAGTATCGTATACACTCTAAATAAGAGCTACATACCTAAGCTAAATACATACATATATTCGAAAGAAAAAAAGGATACCGTAAAACAGATAGAAAACCAAAGGCAAAGCCAGCAACCTTGAACCAAACCGAAAAGCAATAAAAAGCACTAGGTCCACCCAAACGAAAAAATCAGAGGAAAAAGGAGGATTCGATCCACACGATTTAAAAACCAAATGTAAATGAATCAATCATAATAATTATTTTGTTGTCATTTCATTATCGACCGGTGAAGGGTAAAAGGAAAAGAGAGCGCAAAGAGTCTCACCACAGCTCTCCGCATTATCGTAAATATGAGATGTGTGGCAGCAAAGTAGGAGGAGGGTAGGAGGAAGGTTCATTGTTACAATGGTCAAAGGAGATGCATAAGAAAAGAACAAAAGGAGAAACATCCTGCCAATTAGAATCATGTCCAAAGAAGAAAAGAAGCGCAAGCCCGAAACCTAAAAATTTACAGTCAGCATATCTTCAAAAACATTAGTTGGTAATGGTAGACGCTTACATTAATTACCAATGAAAGTTCCAATGAAATGCACCGCGAATTTAATCGGATGCCTTCCTCTTTCTCTTTCTAGGAGATTTGGTGGCAGGTGCTGGTTGCTCCTCTTCACCAGCGGATGGTGGCGGGGTGACTTCCTTGGTAGACCTCTTTCGAGAGCTCTTCTCCTTTGGTGTAGCCTTATCTTTGCTCTTCTTCTTGCTGGATTCAGACTTGTCCTTCTTGCCCTTAGCAGATCGGGGAGTCTGAACGGCCTTTGGTGGGGGAGGAGCTGGCTCCTCTTCCTCTTCCTCGAATTCAACTTCAACTTCGGCAACTTCCTCAGGGACTGGAAGACCACCGAGCTTGGCCTTGTAAGCAGCAAGAGACTTATTGTACTGCTTCATCTCAATGGCGTACTGGTCTCTGAATGGTTGCTATATTTTATGAAATAATTAGTGCTCTGTTCAACCTGAGTGGCATGAGGGAGTAAATAATTACCTGTTCACCGGTATCCTTCATGTTAGCCCAACGAGCAGCCAGCTCCTCGGTGATCTCCTTGTTGGAAGCATTTGGCAATTCGGTGACGACCTCTGGACGAGAGACCTTTGCGAAAGCAAAGTATGCGGTCAATGGCTTCTTTGGAGCGTTGGGGTCCCTTGGAGTGGTGTTCTTAGTACGCTTTCTGCGCTTGGCAGGCTGGCCATCCTCACCAGCATCCTCTCCGGCTTCTTCGGCGACGGGGGCACCGGCAAAGGCTGGCAAGGGACGAGCGAAAGTGCTAAAGAAGTTTTGTTCACCGAGGTCAATGCCTGGGAACTTGGCAGCCATGAACTGATGGGCAGCATAGGCAGCTTGATGGGCAGCATTGGCCGAAGTGGCAAGGCTGACGCAGAGCTGTAGGATAAAACATTAGCAAGATGTAATATAAATTTAAGAAATATTATTTTGTAGGACTGATGTATATGGGGTGAGGTGTTGTGGTGATAGCGACACCACAAGGAAGGTTCATGATGGGTAAGTGTTGATGGAGTTGTTGGGTATGATGGTGGTGGTGGTGGGATGGGATGGGATGGGATGGGAGGGTGGGTGGATAGAACTTACAGCTTGATACTTGTTGATGATGTCCTTGTCGGCAGCCGGGACACTGGCAGACGGCGTTGGAGCAGCGGCAGCGGCGCTCTTTTCCTTGGAGCGAGCCATGTTTAAAGGTCTGATGAAGCAAGAAAAGAAAAACAAACCTCGATTAGCTATCGGTCAAAAGAGGGACACGATGTCAAACACGGGAAGCGAGGCGGCCCCTCGAGTCTACCATCTGTTTGGTGAGGATGTGGATGGAACGTACCTTGGTTGAGATGCGAACGACGTTGAATGGACGGTGGCGGTGTGGAAAAGAAAATGTGGTTGTTTTTAGTCGTGCTGATGGAGGTGAGCTTCTGTGCGGCGTTGCAAACAGTTGGGTCAGTAATTTGGGGCGAGAGAGGTGGGAACTAGAACTGGTGATGATAACAGAGGATGGTGGTGGTGAGGTGGAAGGGAAGGAAAATGGAAAGGAATGGGGGAACGGAAAAGTAGAACGGGCGGTTGGTGGGCATGCCCCGAATTTTAGAAGAATCTGGCTGGCCGCCCAGATCAGAGACCTGCGTTGTTTTGGGTTGCTCTCGCCGACCGACTCACTCGCACGTTTGGGGGTGGCTCGACCGGCGCGCTGGTTTCCCTCACCCCAAGAAGTGAAAAAATCATAAAATCAAAAAAAGAGGGGAAATGTAAACAAAAAGATTTTTTTCGCAGGCAGCAGGGGGATAATTTTCACGGCAGCGGTACACACAGGCAAGCACACAAGCAGCACCAGCAAGCGCCTGATGAGGTGGGAAGGAGAAATTCAAAAAAGTCAGAAAAATCCTTGAGGCTGGGGTCTGCCCATCCGGACGAGGTTCCACAAAACAGACCGACAAGCAAACACACATCTGCCCGTCCACCTCTTCGTGGCCTGGACCGGACTGGCCTCACCAGAACATACGAAGCAACTGTTCTGTTCTCCTCGCTTCAATCAAGCGACTGACCGGCGAGCCAGCCAACCTGGAAAACGAAGGAACGAAGGAACGGACAAGAAGAGCAAAAGCGAACATCTTGGACGGAGGGGGAAGAAATCAGAAAAAGACCCACCTTTGATTTTTTATATTTTTTATTTTATCTAGTCAGCGAAAATATTCTATCACCCGATTGATAGGTCGCGAGAAGTATTTTAAGAATCTAGCAAGATTCGAGCGATTGATAAATAATGCTTGGGAAAGAGCTTTATCAAAAAATTAAAAAATTAAAAAATTAAAAATAAAAAACAAAAAATAAGAAACAAAAAATCGGAGAAAAATTAAGAAAAGAGATTAATAACCTAGCGGGGGCGGGTGGGCATGCCAGAGTGGTATTTATAGGTCGTGACAGGTTTGTGAGTGTGGGTGTGTCTACCGACAGATTATGGCGGGTTGGAAGTGCGACCACCAGTGCTTCCAGACAAGTGCGTCCTCGTCCGCTCTCTTCTTCTGATGCTTCCCCTCCGCTTCTTCTTCTTCTTCTTCTTCTTCTTCTTCTGCTGCTGCTGCTGCTGCTTGCTTCCTGTTGGTGTTGCATTTCAAAACAAACGCAGACCTGCTGGGATGTCCCATGCCATGCAATGCCATGGCACTGACCTGACCGACCTGACTGGACTTGACCTGACACCCACAACGAATGAACGAACCAGTCCGGTTTGGTGCTGGCCAGTCAAAGTCTACCGCTGTTGCAGCATCGATGGATTACCGACCCCATCGATCTGCCTGCGTCTGATGCTTCTTCGCATGCAGCATCTTCTTTCTATCTCATGGATGCGGCTATGGGAATGTGGAGTAATGAGCAAGTAACTCTTTGGTCTAATCATTCGTTTCGTATCATCTTCGGCATCTCCACGTTGTTTGTAACCCAGCAGCAAGTGCCAGAACATGTATCCGTCATGCCCACCAAAAGCAATCGACCGATTTCATTTCGTGTTACGAATCTCTATTCTTTATTTTTTTTCCTCCCAGGTTTTTCAAATGCCTTTTGGTATGTTTATCTTATTTTTTATTATCAGAGACTGGGTATCCTCAATCGAAGGATCCAAACGGCCCTTTTTCCATTGCTCTTCTTTTCGCCCGCATTCTGGTGTGTGTATCTACCGTGGTTTGAGACCGGACTCTGCTCCGGCCAGATAAGGCCAACTGGCTCGCTCTCCCTCCGCAGATTCCCATCCCTCTTCCTTTTCCTTCCTTCGCTTTGATCGTTCTGTGCCAGCTGCCCACACGTGCCGTCCTTCGTTCACTCGTCCCTTCGTTTCGTTCCTATCCCATCCGATGACCAGCAGCTCCCCCATTTCCCACTCTTCATTCCCAACACGACTCACATGCCTGCAAGCTCGCAACCTGCCAAACCGGACGGTCTGTTCTGGTCTGAGCTTCGTCTCGAAGGATCTCGTTTTTTTCTCCGTCCAGATCCACACGAAATTAACTTTGCAAACCCGGAGTGAATTTGTTCACTCGTAGGTACCTCTCCCACCTGCATGAAATCAAGCCTGAAAAAATATCACTTGCGCAATTGACAAGACCCCAGAAAAGAAGGGCGGATTAGTTGGCCTCCGTCTCCTAGCTCTCAGATGGATCGATCTGACGGGAATGAACCACTGATAACAACCACTTTCTGAAAACTCGGCTGGACCCGGGGAGAGAAGTTCGAAAAGCTCCTCGTTCTCCGAAACGTAAAGAAAAAAATATCTAGCAAGGGCTCTGATACGCTGATTTCTTCTGGATGTCCGACCTGATTGACAGCCAATTTCCATATCTATACTATGATCTCTCATTTATCCATCCAGAGCTCTGTAAAAAGGATCGATATCTAACCTGGCTCCGTGAAGTAAATGGCTTGAGTGGTCCTACCCAGATGTGCTAAACGAGATGCCATCAGTCCCCGCCATCGCACAAGGCTCCGAAAGAAGCTCGCGTAATACACACCGCATTCCGAGACAATGACCGTCCTCGAAAAGCACGCAAGCTCTCGAGCCAACTCCTCCCGCAATGTGTCAATTCAATTTTTTTTTTTTTTTTACGAGAACCGCCAAGTTTTTGCTTGACTCGTAGCGAAAATAACAAGTCAACAGGAAACAATGATAGAGATTGCGGCATTCTAGATCCTACCTCTTTATGCCCGAACGAGGCTGCGAGATCTTAAATCTTAAAATACACACTCCGTCGCTCGTTCAAACTCAGTCGTGCATGAATGTTGAAGCAGGCGGTGACCCTCGCATCCAACCGAGCGAACGCGCGTGATCAAACTTTCAAGTAAATCCGATCCGACCAACACACAGCCAAGCAAGCTCGGAAAAGCTTCACCACACCTCCTTCCTGCTCGCCAGGCTCGTTCGTTCGCTTCAACTGGCGAGCTTGCATCTCAAACCCTTCCGCTTTCTAGCATTAACCTGTTTCTCGTTTCTCGTTTTGTTTCTCCCGCAAGCCATTGCGATCAAGCAATCGATGCAGCTGTGTCTCGCCCTAACCTGCGTGATCCTGTTCTATCCGTCCGTCTAACCCAAGCGAACCCCATCAAACTCAATTCCAACGACTCTCCCGCATTGCATTTCTCTAGCTTGTGTTCAATCTAGACTGTAACTACACGCATCCAATTAGAATTCGATTGTAGTTTACGTCAACTATGTCGATAACATTGTGCCATTTGTGAATTCAGGCTTCTCCCGATACAAAGATATTTAACATTCCAATTTATGAATCCATTCGTATTTATATTTCCATCTTGATAGATTGTGTCTGTCCTGTTTTCATTGTAACCCAGTTGGTCGATTGATGAAGGAGATCCAGCAAAATCTTACCCAGCTGCCCTGCGTGCTCTTTAAACTTCCCCGGTCGCTTTTCAAGCAGCTTTGAAGCCTAACGAGAGTCTGAAGCCTTTTTTTTTTTTCGTGGGTTGTCCATACTTGCCAGTCATATCCTCCTCCTCCTCGCCTCGCCAATGTATCAAATACGAGAACCAGAAGAGTACCAGTCTGCACTCGAGATTCATATCAACGTCAACCATGTACACAGGAGAAAGCCAAATAGGCGAACGACACACCAACTTGAATTCAAAAACCTTTCATTCCCATCTCGAAAAATACGGATAAGAATTAGAGGTCCGAACAACCGAAAGGAAAAGCACATACGGATAGCTATATAAATAACAAGCAGCTCTCAGCTCGTGCACTAGCGAATTAATATTTTCGATACAGCCAATTTATATATATCCAACTAGATTCGGGTCTGGTTATAGCTATCTTGCATCTTGTCAACTTTTGATATCGTCAAACCAACCGCTTATCTTGACCACTAGACTTCAACGTTGCGTGTATAAAAGACCAAAGAAAAAAGGGTTAAAAAGAGAACCAGATCATTTCATTCACCGCCATCATTTATAATTCTAGATCTCGATCTCGATACCATAAGACCATCAGCGCAATATACAGCCTGATAGATGGCAAATCACAATCATAAAATGTACAGATAAATATAAATAATATATATATATATATATATATATATATATCATAATATCCAAAGCTTAGGTGCCATGAACATCTGAATATCTAAGAATCGAGTAATCCCACAGCCAACCTAAATATTGATATTTATACCTTCGTATTTAAGCAGACGCATGAGTTCAACCAAGCCCATGACTTTTCTCGTAAACTAGTGCCGGCACATAAAGCCCAATGCCGCATACAGGATAAATGAAAAACGCAATGGCAAATGTACGAATGATATTTTAAATTTTGCGTATTGTCCAAAAACAAAGACCATTCAAGTCATTCTCCACGCCTCCGCGCCTAAATCACAATCGCACGGTAAACTTTGCGTTCGATTCAATTTATTAATACTAAAACGCTGAACCATCCATCGGCCATGGATAAAATTCATATGTTATTACACGTATATATTGGAATCACAATTGAAGGTCCCCAAAGTAACTTGAAATTTTTACTAGTGCACAGCAGTAGCAGTCCCAAACCTGGTTCTCGCGAGACCATCAAATTCGAGTCTCGTTCCCAGACGCTGTTACGCAAAACGGAATAAATTTATAAAACTTTACCTTGAAACGATTGCCAAATTTGGGTATCAAACCCTTTTTTACGATATTTTTTTATTTTTATTTTTATTTTGTCAATGTGGACAAAAAAAGCAGATAACCTTTAATGCACGTTCTCTAGCACCCAAGATCGTTCACGCTCATCAAACCTGGTTATGCCTACTATATAGTCTTGAGACCACATTTGCCTCCATCAAGGACGGCATCCATCTGGCTAGCGAGACAACCATCAAGGCCGAATTCACAAAATTTTAAGTCGGTCATATAAAAAGTTAAAACTCAAAATATCATTCATTATACGCCATTAAATGCCTTTCTTTTCAAAATCCACTTGCCTTCTCTGACTTTTCCATCCTGAAAAAGACACCATGTAAACATAAATACTAACACTGACAAAAAAAAAAAATTCAAAAGCCCCCTTTTTTCCCCCATCAAAACCAGTAAAAGCAAGACGATATAAAAACAAGTCCGCTAGATTCGATTCGATTCCAAAACCATCACCAATCTTCATTTACTTCATGACCACCCACAATAAACGAATCAATAAATGCCATATTCAAACCCGCCGTAACATTAAATAACCAAAAAATATCAAACCGAACCGCTAAAAATGCAGATAAACGCTATCGAAACCCAGGAAATATCCTATTCATAGTCGCTCGCCCTATTCACAACCCTATTAGCTCAAAAAGCTCACATAGCAATCTTCTGATAAAAACAAAGGAGGAGAGAAAACTTACACCTAGGCCTAACAGAATCATCACCCACCCCCTCCCTCTGATGCCCCGCACTCCCACTACTAGCCCCCTCATCCTCCCTCTGCCCAAGCCCAGCGGGCCCGATATACCTCCTAGAATCATACAACCCGGAATCATAAACCCCAATCGCACCGTCCACGCCACCACCCGTAGGTCTCATACTAGCCCTCGACAGCGCCTCCCGCCCCATTTCATCCTCCTCCTGTCTTCTCAACCTTCTCAACCTCCATCTCCATAAAATCCCCCCGCTCGCCTCAACATTCGCAGTAGTCAACGATGTCGAACTCCCGATATTTGCGCGACTCCGTTCTCTCACCCGTCTCATCAGGCGTTCCCGTCTGACAATCGCATTGGTGAGTCGAACTGGAACATAGCCCTTCGGCAAACAACTCTGCTTGCACAGCACGCATAGCGAAGATTGCGCTTCCAGATACGGGTCGATACACTCCGAATGGAAGATGTGCAGACAGGGTAATTCGCGAACTGTGGTTTCTTGATGGATGAAATCATCGAGACAGATGGGACATGTGGTTTGATGGTATCCTCGTGCCATGTACGGTAACGAGGGTGGTGGAGGGGGTAGTGCGAGTGCTTGCGGGGCGCCGTGAACAGTCGGTTGGGCGGATGTGGGTAACGTTAACGGTTTCGATACGGGCGTTTCTGTCATCTCTTGTATTTGTTGTGATGAAGATGCCGGTTCTGCTGTCAATGTTGTGGGTTCTGCTGATTCTTTGGATACGACAGCAGCAGGAGGGGGTACCCTCGGATCTTGCGCGGGTTGAGGTACCGCGCTTTCGGAAATGTAGACGTAAACCGGGAACTTTGCCAGAAATTCTCGGGGAACCGTGATCCTTCCTATTCCTAGCCCTTCTAAATCGACTTCTCCGTTTGCGATCCGTCGGCGTAGAATTCTGCGGTAGTGGAATTGAAAGAGGTGCATGAGTAGTGAGGAAGCGCCAATGATGAAGAGTAGTACCGCGACGACGACGAGTAGGAATAGCCATAATCCCGGCATGGGATTCGCGCCCTCTGAACCGACATGAATTAGCATTGTCACGTTCTTGGGAATCGCAACCTAATGAGAGTGAGAGGGGAAAAAAGGTTCTGCAAATCCCCAGACAACGAGCAAGTAACGAGCTTTTATTCGTATTTTGAAAGATCGCAACGTGTCAAAATGGCGACAAAAGAAAAAGACAAATACTAACTCGTAGAAATGACCGCATATATTCTAGCAAAATCGTGAATGTTGTATCCAGCATCGGTTAAGTTGTGGCCGTCGTAAACTTGAGTCAGATTCCCAGAGTACTGTGCCAGCTTGTTCATCAGGGGTTGACCGATCGCTCCGTCAAGGTAGTATACGGGATACCCAAAAGAGAAGTCGACACCGTCAAGAGGGTTGGTGTTGTTTGAGTACTTTTCAGGGACGCCGTAAAAGATGAAGGCAGCTACATTGTCGCCTTCAGCGGAATACAAGTATCTCCGGCTGCAATACGGGGTGGTTAGAGGGGCGTAGGCGACGAGTTTGAGGTCTTCGAGAGGGAGGTCTTCTTTGTGGGTGGCATTCTGAGGGACGAGTTGAGGGTTGTTACAAGGGTCGTCGGGAGGCAGGTCGGGGACATAGAGGAGACCCTTGAGGGTGTCTGCGCCTTGGGAGTCTTCGGAGTAGAGGGTTTGGAAGTCGGAAGGGGTACTGATCTCGAGGCCGAACGACAGCGATTGCTACACCGTACTCAGCAAGGTTTCAATATAAACTCCAGGAGGATATAAAAGGGAAGGACGTACGTTGACGGTGGGGAAGTCGAGGCTGGCGTAGTCGTTGCGGGCGGCGGGAATAATAATCACCGAAAAGTTGAACGAAATGGCCGCTAAAGTTATATCAATCAATCAAAATTAATATATCGATCAGAATAATATATCAGTCGAGTATATTTAATATATGAGTACTCACACATCGTAGGCGAATGGTGTATTAATATATCGACGGGCCGAACATTCGAATTTGAACAAGAAAGACGCACCCCTATCGGGCAGAGAATAAATGCCAAGGACGAAGGGGTGGATATTTAACGGACGGATTTCGATGTCGAGTTGAGAGCGGTGAATAACCAGTTGTCGTCAGCCCCGGACGGTTATCCTAAAAGCTTAGCTAGCTAGCAGCTATTGATTGCCCCTTCTTCCCTCCCTTCTCGTCCGTGCTTTTCTATCGCATGGTTTCGTTCCCGCTAGTTGAAGTGGTGGTTGCAATTGTGGAGGTGTGGGTGTTCGATTCGATCCTATATCCGGTGAGACACGACGACAATATCTCAGCCGGATGTGATCAAGTCGTGATGATACTATCGTGTCGGGATCAAAGAAGGAGAAGAAGAAGAATAAAGAGAAAGAAGGATGAAATGGAAAAAGAGAGGAGGAAGTATTCTCAATTAATATTTCTTTCTGTTATTTTAAGCGGCGGTTTGTGGAGGGATGCCAGAAATAATCCCGGTTGCTGGCTGCCATGCGGATGTCAAATTCCTTTCCTTGTTTCCTCCTCTGCTTCAGCTCAACCGAACGTGTAACAGTTCACTCTGCTCCAATCTACTCGACGATGTATCGAATATAATAAATAATTTATAAGAAGCAAGGGGATTCGCTCAGTCGGCAAGGACGATTGATTGATTGATCGATTGCATGCACTTGTGTCCTTTTGTCATCAGGAAACATATACTCAAGAATACTTTTATACATCTTGGCTTCGAACGATGATGTTATTATCACGGTCGGAGACAGGCCATATCAACCACGGAAACCCACCCCCCGGTAACTATCACCGTTTTATTATCATACAATCCTCAATTTCTGAGGATATGAGAAATAAATAAAACAATCAGACTCGTTCTCTCATCTCTTATGTTTAAACGTTTCCATTGAGTCTCCAAAATATAATATAAAATCAGGGAAAGCCCTTACCTTATCGCAACTCCTTCCATCACGGCTTGGGGTAATTTTTCTTGTAAAAAACTTGGCTTTTAAGCAGATGCTAAACTTTTGCCTCCTAGCTGCATCATGCACGGGTTTGGTATGCATGGTATTGAAAGGTGGCACGGGAGGTATGGGAACAGGAAAAAAAGACCAGGGCGTTTTCCTCGGATACAATCAGCCGAAGCTCAAATGATTTCGAAAGGATGGTGGTCCAATGATGGATCCTTATTGTTCGAGTATATTCCAAATATACTTTCAGACCAAGAAAAGTCCAAGTGAACCGTTGCATAACAGCTAGCTCATGCGATGTCTGCTGAGTGTGAATACTAGATACTACGGAATTAAATCTCCATCGATCGGTGGAGATTTCTGGGGTACGTAATACACTCCACTTTCTCTTTCCTTTTCTCTGTTCAATATCAGTACGTTTATCGATGGAAAAATACATGCAGGGACCAGAATAGAGGAGAGATAAACTAGCTCTCTCGATTAAGACCCGGAGCTTAAAGGTCTCGAGTCTCAACCAGGCGTCCCGTGCGGGCTGGCCAAGCTTTCTCAGCCAAGAAAACTTCGGGAGGCTATATCCGAAGCTCGATATTTCGGATCTTAGTTTCTTCCAAGGCTCTTGAGCAGACTGAAGACTTGCTCTGTTGTGGACGAGACTGCATGACCACTGCTATACACCTTATTATTATCAGCTGTAGGTCATAGTAGTTGCCTTCGTTGTCGCCAAACTTAACCTTATAAACATCATGAAATAGAAAAAGAAACCGTGACTTGGATATCCAGCGCCAAAATAACACGACGGTCCGTATAAAAAAAAAATCAATCAACATGTCAAGGTCAAGTAAATCTATAAAAATATCCATGCTGCAAGTTCAGTCCAGTTTCAATCCGTTATATACCTGAACCACCTGTATAAACCCACCCTCTCACACTGATCTCTAAGCACTTCCACCCTCCTTCTTCTCCTCGACCTTCTCATCCACATCCATCGCATCGCCTAGCTTCTCCTCCGCAACCTTCTCCCCAAACACCGTCCCCTCAGGCTGCGGTCCAACATCAGCAGCATCCAACTCCGGCGGCCCCCCAACAATGACCCCACTAGCCTCCCCATGTGTATTCCCACTCCCCTCCAATGGTCCCCCAGCCTGACTCAGAGGTACCAACCCAGCCTCCTGCTCCTTCCTCAGCAACTCTCCCGGCGATATCCCCTCCTCCCCGGTCCCGGCAATCAACCCGGCCACCCCTTCATCCGACACGGGACTCCCCGCCGCATCACCGTTCTGATTGGCAACATACTCCCGCGCGGAAGCCCAGGGGATCGGTGTCAGCGTCGCCCCACTAGCCTCATCGTTATCATTAACCAACCCGGAGCCGATTGGTATCGCGTTTGACGGGGCGTGCGCGCCGTCATGGTTGACCGGTAACGGGAACTTGTCGATACCGGAAGCGACGGACACGACGCGATGACAAGCGCGCAGGAATTTCGCGAGGGAGCGGTAATGTTTTGTCGGTTTGAGGAGGAGTTCGGCGAAGCGTTGGATCGTGTGGGGTGGAGCGTGGGTGAAGGTTGTGCTGAGGAGGGTGGTGAGGTTTGTGAGCGAAGTTAGAAGTGCGGGCGGCATGAATTTCCCCCCGTCGGTGTTGTTTACATGGTTTGTGACACCGTCGGTGAGGAGTTGGGTGGACGGGATGGTTGTGGATTGGGTTGATGGGAGGGATTGGGTGGCTTCTTGCGATGCCGGGACTTGGATTGTCGCATCGGGCTGGGTGGCTTCGATGTCGACGGTTGGGTCTTCGATTGTAGTTGTGGACTCGTGGTTCTCCGTAGCAGCTTCGGTGAGAGAATTCGAATTCGAATTGGGAGGTCCTTGGGAGTCCTGCTCCTCGGGAGGTTGTACTAGTACGGTAGATTCGCGCGAGATGCTGATGGGAGGTCTGGATGCCAGCAGCGGTGGTGGCTTTGGGAGCGGGAAGGAATTATATGCGATCTATATATTCAATTAGCATACGCACAAATATATAACATTGTTGAGGAGGAGGAGGAGGAGGAGGAGGAGGAGGAGGAGAGAACCGACATGATCTAATCGCTTGAGCATGTATTCGAGAACGTCCGGCCATTCATCACTATCCCATCAGGTAGTATGTTAGATTTGATGGCGGATGCTGGCAGGTCGCATGATGGGAACTTACAGCGGGATCGTGTTATCCAGCGCGATCTGGTTCACGAAGGCATCCAGCTCTTCGTCTGTTGTCACAATGTTAGCACTACTCATCGGCCTACGCCCACGGCGGAAGGGAGAGGGGAACCTTACACACCTGACTTCATAGTGAATGAATGTAGTGGTCGTGCGCGAGTAGCTTAGCCTAGCAGTCGCGAGAGAGATGAAGGTTGGATTCGGTGGGATGGTTTGATGGCGGTTGCTCCACCTGTTAAACTTGGTCGCCAATGGTGCAACACACAACCTCAACGGTGCTCGAGTCGCGACTAACTCTGCCTGACATTTATATTAACAATATATTTGAAGAACCCGTGTCCAACAAGATAATTATCATACATAATCGATGGGTCGAGTCGCGTGGAAACATAGGTTTGGTTGTTGACAATTTGGGAACAGATTAATAGAGGCATAAAGTTGCGCAGGTTTTCAGACACCCGATATCATATCAGAGACTAGTTGAGATATAAAAGTATCGTATAATATAAGACTTTTAACATAAATTCATCAATTCGACTATATGATATATATATATATATATATCATGATCCAAAAATCATATCTTGACCGTCACAATCGTCCAACTCCCTCAGAAGAAGTAAATCATCATGCTCAACCCAGCAACTACACTCACAATCCAAGCAGTAACTCCCACCGCCACTCTCCCCGCCACGCTCTTCTTATCCCCGCTGCTTCCCGTAGGCGTAGGTCCCGGCGTCGGCCCCGTCACAGCAGCAGTACTAGTATAAGCCGCAACCCCGCTCCCATCACTCTTCCTGATAACGTAAATCTCACCCGTCGCATCTGAACTCATCCACAGATGTCCCGCGGTATCAAACGCCAACCCGACAGGTCTGAAACACGCACTCTGACACATCGTCAGATCAGCGTTCGCCATGATCTCCATCGCCGCGGTCGACGAATCGTTCTTATCCACCGGCTGTCCGTTCGCGAAATCAACCTTAACGACACGATACCCCACGGGTACCGCTCTGTTCCAAGATCCGTGGAATGAGATCCACGCGTTCCCGTCGCCGTCGAATTTGATGTCGAGGGGAGACTGGTGGGCTTGGAAGGAGATGCGGGGTGGTTGGTAGAGTTCGGCGCAGAGGGTGTCGTTTACGGTGCTGTTGTCGTACATGGCGAATTGGTCGCCGATGGAGAGGTTATGTTCGAAGGGGATTTCATTGGCGGACCAGACGGCGAAACAGTTGGGGTAGCCGTAGTCACCGCGGGAGGACATGTCGAGGAGGGAGCCGTGGAAGTTGAGTTCCTCTGCTGGGTTGTTTTGATAGATCTCTTGGCCGTCTCTACAGATATTACAAAAAGTAGCCCATTAGATTAAGATATAAAGGTCGGGCAGTTATCGTGGGGTTTATCATACCGGGTGATATTGTCGACAGAGTTCTCGACACTCCATAGCTGAGCTCGGTTATCCTCGCCCAAACCGACACTATTCCTCAATCCGAATCCGAGAAGGAAACCACCCTCGTTGAATACGACAGACTTCTCGGAAATCTCGGAAACATTGAAAGCTCGAATCTGCGCCTTTCCGGACGATGATGCGAGATTGAACTCGTCAATGTTTGATTGCGATCCAACGGAGATGATGAGCCAGTCTGGTTTGGAGATGGGACTGAGGAGCGTTCGGGTGATATGACCGCCATTAACCGGGTTGGCCATACCTGTGACCAAAGTCTTTTGGTCACTCACGGTACCAGTCTGCGGATCATAAGCTGTGATTTTTCGTTAGCATTCATTCAACCATATGTGTGCGCGTCCACAGTATGCCAAATCACTTGGAAGATATGCGTACCCCAAGAGTAGGCGACATCATTGGTAGAGGCGAATAATGTCTTTCCATCTGGCGATATGGAAATTCCATGGTTCAGCTGTATAAATAAATTGATCTGTTAGAAACTTCGCGTGTTTTTGAATGTTGGAAGTTTGGTGTGGACTTGAAAGCGTACAAGGGTATTGTTGACGATAAGAGTCTCGTCCTGCAAGTGGAGACAATCATCCACAGAAAACCGATATATCCCCACACCTCTGTCGACAACGAGAAGATGGCCGGTGGTATCCCATTGAATACCACGAGGGAATTTCAAGCCTTGGAATACGATATCGGATATGTATCCCGGCGCCATTGAAGGCGCGGGCAGGTCGTTGGTGTATTTTGAACATGTTGTTTGCGCCAGAGCCGAGGCGACAAAGGCCTGCCCGGCGACGATAAGAGTCGACCACCTCATGATTCGATTGCACCTTTTTAAAAAATCTCGGTCCCTGCGAATTCGGATTGCAATAGGTAAAGGGGAGAAAAAAGGATGGACGGAGAGGGGAAGTAAAAGTGCGAGAAACCAGGCTTTTTATTCCTGCACGTTAATTAGCAGACTCAATGGGTGGATGAACTGATCGTATGTCTGCATTGCCGCGTCTATCTTCTTTTCCCTCTGCAGTTTCTGCAACCTTCTTTTTTGCCATTGTGCGAGTTTCTTGCTTCTTGTGAGCGAGCTAGGTGGTAGTGAACCCTACCCGGCCCTTGGCCAGACCCAATCGTTGAAATGACCCCCATGTTTCTCGACTGTTGGCTTGGTGGAGTTCCGGGAAACGAGCAGAAAATTGCCTGGCTTGGGTAGCTAGCTTATCGCACCTTGCTAAATGGCTTCAGCTCGCGGGATATTCCTTTTTTCAACCTTGGCCTTGCGATTGTGGGCTTTTGTTGAGATGCAGTGTGATATTGTCCAGCTCTGCTCTTCTGGCATGCTGTCAATCGACCAACCTCTCAATTTCTCGGTGAATTCGAGGCGATACAGTTTGTGGGTGTAAACGGTAACGAACGTTGTAAAGCGGGGCTAAATATCTTAGCCGGAGACTCCATTCGTCCAGCATTGTCAAAAGCTGATGGAGTTGACTTTGCCTGTTCATGGACTGAACTGAGGCATGCCATGTGGTACTTGATGCTCTCGTTCGTTCGGCAAAATAGATTGCAGCAATCAAATATAATCAATTTACTTCGGAGTATTCATTCATCATGGCAGCAGGCTTGAGAGTTATAGCGGATTGTATTTTAAAAAGACGCTAATCAGGCCTATTTTTTTTTTTTTTTTGGCGAGTTATGTATTGTTCGACTGTACTGGAATGATGTAGAGATTATAGATTGGATGCCTGGGCGTCAGAGACAACAGTTCCTGATCGCAACAGCCTAATGCGCGTATGTACGTCCATTTGTTTGTAATGTAGATTTAGGTTCTGTAAAAGTCTTTCATGACTCGCAATAGCTTCGCCCACGACAGTATTTTCCGTTGTCACTATCAATTGCAATTTCCGCTAAAAGTATATATCCTTGGGGGAGGCCAGAATGTGACCAGAACAACCCACCACCCCACCCAGCTTCAGAAAAGGCCAGGAACAATATATTAATACTGACCTGCACCATTTGAACGTTCCGGAAAGCCGGCAGCTCGAGCTGGTTGAGGAGCCTGGGCTCGCCAACGGTGCTGGCTTTCCAGTGTCAATCGCGCGATTGGTTAACATATCCAAGCTCCAAGCTCAAGGTTCTGCCCATGTATCATGGTATCGATTCTCTAGTTCACTTTGGTTCTTCAGCTGGACGGGGTCATCCAATTGACTAATTGCTCGCTTCCTTCCCAGCTCCGCAATCCGTCTACACAGGGTACCGACATGTTCCCTCGCGGTGGTCTGGTCAAGCAATCGGTCAGAACTTGAGCTTGAACAGAACACGGCCATGCATCATTGAGCTCACGGAAGGCTGTTCCCACGGCATGTCTCGTCCTACCCAGCCCCTGCCAAGATCTCAATACTCCTCCATCTGAGAATCTTCAAACAATTACATAAATATATAGTTTGATATCAAATATTAAAATGGAGGACTATATTACCCAAGATGAACTAAAGTCCCATCTTGAAAGTCACTACTCCGTCCAAATCACCTCGATTCACCGCCTGGACCTCAACATCTTCCGCGTCTCCATCTCCAAAGAACAAGAAGGAAAAGAAGAATAGGTAGCCCGAATCCACCCCTCCGCTGACTCTCACACGCACCTCACCTCTCTCACCGAAATCCTCACCTTCCTTTCCTCCCTAAGCTACCCCGCCGAAACTCTCATCTCACCCGAAAACCCAATCTCAACCTTCCAACTCCCTCCCACCCGTGAAGGCAGCATCATCCTCACAAACTTTGTCACCGGCAGCCCACCTGAACGAAACCGTACAACCTTCGCCAGACTGGGCGCACTCCTTGGTAGACTTCACTCACTCCCAATCCCAGACGGAACACCCCAAGGAGGAGCATGGCACCACCTCGCCCTCTCCGGCAGCATCGGTGCCGAAATAGACGCCGCAATGGAGATATTGAACCAAAAAACCGTACCCTCATCACTCACCGAAGATGAACGAGAAGATGAAGAACAGAGCATCTCATTTTTGCGACAGGAGCTGCAAACTCTCAGAGATACCCTCACGATACCGTCTTTACCCAAAGCGCTCGTTCATCCGGACCTCGTTCCGTCGAATGTGATATCACGACCGAAGCTGGATAATAGCTCTGATGGTATGTTTGACGATGAGTGGGTTATCGTGGATTGGACGGGTGCAGGGGTGGGTTCACGCATCGTGTCGTTGGGGTACTTGCTTTCCGTTTCTGCTATACGCGGGAAGACCACGTTGGTGGAGTTTGTGATGAAGGGGTATACCAAGTATGTGAGATTGGAGGAGGTGGAGTCGGAGAGGATCAAGCAGGCGGTGGTGGTTAGGCATTTAACGATCGGGTGTTGGGAGGTCGGGAAGGGGAGAAAGTCGGCGAGGGTTGTTGCTGAGGAGTTGGCGTGGTTTGTAGATGTCGCGGAGAAGGTGAGGGTTTGCGTGGGCGAGTTTTTGGAGGGTGGTGGTAGTAGTAGTAGTGGTAAAGGTAAGTCGAGGTGAACTTCAACGTATATATATTTGTGAGATGATTTTTGTATATCTTCTCGTGATTCTTATCGAAGAAAGTGCCTGACCTCTATTAATTAATATTAATCAGTTTGGTGATGAACTAAATCCTATAAACTAGCAGTATCACTGAGTTCACCTTGAGTCGACGAAGCTTGGATTCAGTTGATCTTGAAACCGAAGCTCGATCCGCGATCCTGGCTCTCCGCATTCGCTAGAACCATGAGCATATCTGATGGCCTGTCATCCTGCTGCAGCTCTGTTCGGCAGACCTGGTCGGTATCAAGAGCATCCCATCGGACGCGTCATTCTGGGGAATCGAGCTTGCTCGCATGCGGGCTGTGCTTGCCAAGCGAGACAGACAGCTTTCTTGACATGTTTTTCGGCCGCGACGGATAAAAAGGTCCATTCGATTCCACCATTTCGTCAATCAACTCTCTCTCCTCCTGCGACTCAACTATCCCATCGCAATCGATTGCTCACATACGCACGCATACTTCTCGACGACTAAAACGAGAGCGAGGTTATTTTGAATTCAACTTTACACACCGTCGTAACTGATACCATCTCCTGACCATGGCATTTATCTTTGTTTGCGTAAGGCGCCCAAGCTCGCTTCCCCGATGTCATCGTGCCTCCGTGGATATATCACTAACATCGCTTCAATTGCCAGGGAACGCAAGACTTCTCGTCCCGCTTAAAAGGATACGAGAACATTCGAGTGAATTGTCAAAACTGTCACAATAATTCCGGTAATTCCTCCCACAAATCTTGCTTGATGTTAATCAATTTACTCCCTATCTAGCTATACATACAAAATTGGAATGGTGGCTAATTGTAACGATGTAAATGCAATAAATAGTGATCGCGATCAAACGTCGCACGTTCTTCACATTCTGTTACATCCCCATCATCCCGATCTCCAACCACGAAGAACTAAACTGCACCATCTGTAACGCCCGTTCGAGAATTTCTAAAGAACAATTGGACCAGCTTGCGAATCAGCATCCTATGGGTAATATGGGTGGTGGCGATGGAGGGTTACGGCATGGATATCATCCTGCGCAGGGGTACTATGGGAAATAACAATAACAAAAATATGGAAGGAGATGGTGAGGGTTCATAGGGTTGATGGCATTAGGTTACTGGTTTTTTTTTTAAAAAAAAAAAAAAAAAAAACTCTTGCATTGGATGGGGAGTTATGGGCGCATTCTTGAATGTTCCGTTTGAGTATAAATACTAGGGCACATGACATTCATTACATGTATGGAATATAAGCAATAATAAAGCACACTTTCATAGTTGCGAGGGCTACAAGTTAGACTTGTCATCGTCTTACAATTTGATCAAATAGTTATATATTTCAAGTTTAGACCTAGATATATTGCAAAGATCAACTTCGCTATCGCATCAATACACATCCAATTTCTCCATAACATACTCCAGTCGTATCAAACTCCAGCCATAAGCAGAACTCAAAGACCATCAAGAACCATTGCAAGCTATTCCGACAATACCATCTACAACCACTTATCACACCATTCCAAAACCTGCGTCACGGAATCCTCAAGACACTTCCTCTCAGCCGGATCATCTAGATCCCCTCGAACAGCAAACCCATGTCTACCAGGCGTATAAACCTGATTCACAACCTCCGCCACCGTCTTCCCCGCCGCCTTCTCCCTCGCCACAATCTCATCCAACTGCCCCTTCAACTCGATCTTAGTATTCGTATCCTTTTCACCCCACCCGCAACTCAACGGCGCGACCAAACCCTCCGCGTCCTCCGGAAACACAAGATTACTGGGATGCAACGCCACGGCCGCATCCACCAGTGCCACCTTCTTCCCCTCAATCTCAATCATATGCTTCTCCTGCGCCATCTGAAAGCTGTACCGTCCACCCCAGCACATCCCCACCATCCCGATCTTCAACTTACCGTACGTCTCCTTCCTCAACTCTTGAAAGAAGTTGACGCACGTCTCAGTCGTCGGACCGGCTTTATGTCTCTGCATCCACATTACTCCGGATGGTAGATTACCGAGCAAACCCGTGAAGAAGGATAATCTCGATTGCTTCGCTTTGGATACCGGGATGAGCACGTTGGCGATGGAGAGGGACATGGGGTCGCCTTTGAAAAAGTCCGGGACGTAGACGAGCCATTGGCCGGATGCGGCGTATGAGTCGGCTATCAGTTTGTTGTTTGGGAGTTCGAGGCCGAAGACGTCGGTGTAGAAGACTATGATGCCGCGTGGGTTGGTGCGGTTGCCGATGATGTAGGTGTCCAGGCCGTGGACCTTTTCGATGGTGCCTTGGGGGAGGCCTTTATGGATTGAGCCCTATTATATGATATATATTGTTAATTGGGTGTTTTAGATGTTGTATTACACATACTGGATTGATTGTGAGTGTATGTGTAGCTGCTTGAGTAAGTACAAATATTTGGGCTTCAATTGGGTTCTTACGGAAATGCATTGTTCGCATATCGTATCGGTGTTTTTGGATGAGGTTGCCATTGTTGTCGCAATTGAGTTACTGGATTCGCACAAGCGATTGAAGAATTCAAGATTATATAATTATACTTCTGTAAATTTGATGGCGTAAATTTGATGATGATTTTAGAAACTCGAAAAAAAAGTCCCAAAGATGTATTTTAAACCAATTTATGGATTCAAGTTTGACGGAGACTTTGTTCATGTGCCGAAAAGAGGAGTATGCAGATTGCAGGGATGGAGTCCTGCGTAACGGAGAATTATACGCTATCGCATAACGTTACGTACCTTTTGACGTTACCAGCCAGGCCAGTTTCGTTCGTTCTTTGGTTCGTTCGCGGTCACCAATAGAAACCAACAAAAATTCAACCTTACGTCCTCGATTGCTTTCGATGACCGGTTTCGTTTCGTATCAGATACAAAATTATCGATGATATTGAACCGAAGAAATTCCAGAAGTATCGAAATCTCCCATCCATCCATCCATCTTGCCTGCATGAGTGAGTGAGTGAGTGAGCGCACATGGATGAGGAGGACGTGGTCGCCAAATGGACCTGGACCCCCATCGCCAACCCGCTCCGACGACGACGATAACGCGATCCTCCACTTCCCAGACTTCCCCGCATAAGCATATCTATTAGTATCGGAGCATGACCTATTAGTATCTCTACATCCAGTATCGGACCATGCGCTACCCCCGTATCTATGGGTAATGACTTGTCTACGATCCATCCGATTATGCTATGATTGATAAGCCTTCTTGAGAATACCCACATGCATCCTATTCGTGTAATCCAGCACCGTTCCTTATGATATACTTGGTGTTAGTAATCGAAAACCCTATTTTATATACTAATTCGGCTTTATATTTATTGTTAGATTTATTAAGAATATAAAAATATCATCAAATATAATCAGTATGTTTTTATTATTAAATATAAATTTTACTGATTTGACTGATTTAAGCTCAATTATATCTATACCAACATTTGGTAGTGCGACGATATTATCACTTGGGTATGGATGTAGAGATACTAATAGGTCATGCTCCGATACTAATAGATATGCTTATGGATCAAATGGGTAACCTCGCATCAAGACAGAGAACTATCGAATCAGTGTATCAGCAATTTGATAGCATCAGACACAAAGGCTGCAGCGCTGGTGGATTGCAACACTGCACCATACCCAAGTGATGGTATCATCACACTACTAAATATCAGTATAGATATAATTAAGTTTAAGTTAATTAAATTAGTGGAATTTATACTTAATAATAAAAATATACTAACTATATCTAATAATATTCCTATATTCTCAATAAAATCTAAAAATAAATATAAAACCAAATTAGTATGTGAAGTAGGGTTTTCGATTACTAACACCAAGTGTATCATAAGGAACGGTGCTGGATTACACGAATAGGATCATGTGGGTATTCTCAAGAAGGCTTATCAATCATAGCATAATAGGATGGATCGTAACAAAACATCAGAAGAGATCATCCGCGGCGTCGCGTGTAGACAGAGTATAGAAGAGTGGGAGGCGAATGGATGGATCAACCATGAGTTCGATGTGAGGGGGTGGTTTCAGTGATGTTGGGGTATAACGTTAGGCGTGGGAGGTTCGGCAACCAGCGCTGGATGCGTTTTGGGAGCAACAGACATGAAGGTGGAGGCAGAGATTGATATAGATATATTAATATTAAATTATCGTATTATATTTGTGAGTCGCTTCTTTGGTTAATCTAACCGTACAAGATACCCATCATGAAAGCATCCTGTACGTGCCATGCAGTTGTTATGCAGTTCATTCACGTGCCAGCACCAGGACAGTGAACGTCAATACCATCCTGATCAACCAGCGATTCAGCGCGGTGTTTGATATATTGCAGCACGGTATGAACCTTGCCGGCATCATTAACGACATGCAAGGCACCATTGCAATTCTCGCCTGTTTCCGGGTCTTCGACATGTAACCCCGTCAAACTAGGCATCCCGAACTGCCTCCCGCTCCATTCCCAGAACGAAACGCAAAGCTCGCTCACCGCCGCGCAGATGAGATTGAAATCCCCAATCGTATCGTGGTAACCGCATGTCATGACCTGAAGAATTGCCTCGCGGGCATCGTACTCGAACCGGTGGTGTTTCCCAAACTCGTACAAATGGTGCGGCCAGGCGATGACGACCAGGTAGTTTCGTTTGTAGCGTATCGGTTGGAACTCGTCGCTGGTGGGTTGGTACCATTTTCGCGCCATGTGCGTGACCCGAATCGATTGACTTTCGATGCCCATGTAGGAGAGGAACCAGCCGTCGCTACGGGGCAGTTCGGCGGTGGCGATTAGCTGCCAGAGCCAGATGGAGCTTTCCAGCTCGTGGTTCAGGATCTTTTCGAGGGCAAGGGCGACCCGCTGGTTGTCTAGGTAGAATTGGGGTGCCATGAAATTATATAGTTTCTGTGTTATAAGCTAGCGCGCGTTGCGTCGGTCGGGGCTGTCGGTGGGCATGTTTCGAAAAGAAGAAGGAGAAGAAAGGTTATATCAATTGAATACGCCCTGGTAGACCGGCGGAAGGGGTTATACCGGTCTTTAAATTCGAGGGCGTGATGGAAAGGGCTCCTGTTGGGATATTCTGCAGCTCCGTTCTAAACTTTTCTGCTAGTTTTACGAGACAACATGCCGCTGTGAAGAACTAATTCTGCAGGAGCTGCCCTGCACTCGAGCACTCCCTGCTGCTCTTCCAATCGCAGAATTTACTGAACCTGCGCCATTCGCTTGCACCGATTCTCGATTGCTCAAGAGGCGTCCACGAGTGTGCCATCCCGTCTCTGGTCGACCGTAGTCGCCTCATTGATCCAGTGGGTGGCTCTAGCTCTCACCCGCTCTAGCTTAGCCAGGTTCTGAACGATTCCAAACATTCTCTATCGACCTGCTAGTTGTAAAACCTGCGGCCGTCTTTTTCTTGATGGAAAGAACCGCTGGGCCAGTCGAGCTCCCGTGACTGATTTGGGACAAGATCAGTGACCAATCCATTGATAATAGCAAGCGCTCGTTAAGACGCCTGTGGAGAATCCGTTGTTTCGTTTTGGTCGTGTTGGTCAATTGTTGGTTAGCACACAGCCCGTGCAAACAACGGTTATATATTTATGCATACATGACACTCAAGAACCGTGCATGTGGCTTTCGTCATTTGATTGACATTCATCCGTTAGAAGCAAACTTACAGTTCCGTTGAATAATAAAATGTTTGATATATGTCTTGAGATCAATATTAGTTAAACTTGAGCTCCGTGGAGTTCCTTGGGCAATACTCCTTCGTTGAGGCTCCTAGCTCATGCCCACGAAGTATAGTGGGGAAACCGACCTAACGTGGTATGTGCATCCTGAACTTTAAACAATAGGCAAATCAATCGATCCACGGATCCACCACCTGTCGTATACAGTTTCTTGACAATGAACAATTATCATTTACTCCGAATTATATCACCTCTTTTCATATTTGTCCCCTTCAATTGGTTGCAGTTTATAGCGTATACGCGGACGTATTTTCTGCTCGTACTACTATGCTCAGAATTTGTCGACATCGAACTATTTGTTCAACCGGCGAGCTGGTGTTAATGTTATAGCCTGATTGGAAACTATATGTCAACTGGAAGAAAAGATATCTGGTGAGCTAAACGGGAGTTGTCATGCACTGTATATGCATATGTGCTGCAGCTAACGCAATCAATTGGTGTTAACAACCATGAACATCGTAATGCTGACGTTCTGTAGATTTAAATATTTATACGTACTTATGCATGTTGAAGAATCTCAATCGAACACTCACGAGGTTGGATAAACCAACCTTGCAAGGTTTTATCGTGCCGTTGACTTGGAGGACAATGAGCCGAATCGGGAGGCTAGGATATAATAAACGGTTGATGTTGGCTGATAACGGCTAAGAGTTATAGCAAACGTGCTCCTGAGCTCTGTATTCCATTGCGCAAACTTGGAAAGGCATGGGTTAGAAATGTCAATCTTGATTCTGGGATGATGTCTACTGGCGAAAAGAGAAAGTATATACTATGCAGTAACTGGCCGAATGCAATGACCAGGCTGGAAACGAGGCCAACCGAATGCATGTTTCAGCGCAGATACGCAGATAAATATGCACGTTATATAGCCTATAACAATATCCTAGTTCTAAGCATGACTTGTACAATGGTTCAAAGTCCGTCACTATTACATCTCGGGCCGCATCGTAAGACGAGATGCTGATAGCCAAAGTTGACTGAAAACATTGAAGTTGATTTTCTAGCTCAAATCTAAGAGTCCGAGTAAGAGATGTCTAGATTGGTGAAAAGTAGTGGATTACCAGAAGGCCCACGAGTTAAAGTACGCATAACCTTATTCCTAAGTAAATTGGGAAACTGGTCGCCTGTGTTGCCGGCGTTGCAACCTCCAGCATCTCTCGAAACGGTATAATCAATCCAGCTCGCTGTGCCACGGCTCGACCACTTCATATTCATGTATTGACAATGTTGCGATGGCCAAGAATTCACTTAAAGGTCTAAATGGGCGCGCATCCTAGATATCCCTAGCCCCTCCAACCTACTCTTCATTCAAGGGTTCCCCTTTGCATCGGATAATTGGATCTTGCTGTAGTCGTCCACACGATCCCGGATATAGCATCTCATTCAACGAACAACTCCGCCCTGTTAAATCTCGATAAACAGTAACAGCGATGACCATGACAGCTAGGACAGAGCTCGAACGGCTGTCCGCAGATGTACCGATTCGCTGTGCGATCTGTAGAGCTAGAACGCTGCCCGCGACGACGTACGACGATTATCACTATATGTCATGGTCGAAGAAGGTTCTATTCTGTAAGTTACACACATATGCAGCATCTGGCCCTCACAAAACCGAGTTTTCCTTCGAAGCGTTAAATTTCTGAGCAGTTAATTCCTCACAATCTTAATTAAATTAATATAGTAAATGTTGACGTTCCGGGGAGACCGGAACCTCACATAGTCGGTCAAGATTACGGCCAGATCAAGCGACCAGCCCCAGGCGAGCCACGACATGAACCTGAAGTTTGGAATTCAGCTGTAAGAGCGTATGTTCGCACCGGCGCCCTTCTCTACGCCTACGGTAGGGATATGGAAGCGCCAGACGGGAGATGCTTCCCCATCCACCACACCTGCTGGCGTGCTTTTAAGCTCGTAGGGGAGACGATGCGAAAAATGCAGATTGAAGAGCTGCCGTCAAAATACGTAAGGACACTGGCCGCTTTAGTCGGGGTGGAGGACTTTATGTGCGATAGACCATTTTCCGCCTCTAACTTACAATACATGAAAGCTGAGCCGATAAAAATGCCTCAATCTGTTCTTAACGCTATGGATCTAGCAAAGAACACTCGTGCCTGTAAACTACCGATTTGGAAGAACGCGATGGCGGGAGGCGTGTGCACGGTACCGGATATACTCCCCCTACCAGTTGAGTTGACACATAAAGTGCTTTCATGCCTCCCCGGGTCGTATATACTCCAATTTGCACAGTGCGAGTATCCGAAGCGTTTGGAGGTGCCGGATATAATTTGGAAAGAGCAGTTTGAGGTTCGAGGAGAAGTGGGACATGTTAGGCATCATGTGGTGCATGTGGAGGAGATAAGTTGGTATTTGACTTTTATTGCAGCGAGGGCGATGATTTATAGTGATAAAGAGGAATGGCCAGCTATGAAGAATTGGAGGAGGATATGGGATATGTGTGTTAGGCTTTGGGATGCGATTGGGGATGTTGAAAGGGTGGATGGTGGTCGTGGATAGGATGGGATGCATGGGACGAGGAGGAGCGTCGAGGTTTAAATTTTAAATAGGATCCTGCTGAGGGTATTGGTATGGAAGAAGATGACTGGTTTTATATCCACAGTTTGATAAACATTTGGGAAGTTCAATGTTAAATTAAGCCGCTTCTCGAGACTAAGTTCCGAGCTAAGAATGTTGAACTGCGTGACATGTTAGATGTTGGAGGTTCTGCGTTGGGCTCGCCTTGCAGGGACCTGTTTACGTGATGTGATACGATTTCGGCCGGAATATTTTTGTTCTTGCTTCGGCGGACCTTTTGAATATTACCAACCAAACATTGTCGACATCCTTCCAATTCGTATCACACCCGATCGATTTCCACTGTTCAAAATGTTTGCCCGGCAGGTCTTCACCACCGCTACTCGAAGCGCTTTTGCCTCTTTCGTCCCTGTTACCGCACGTCAGGTGAGCCGTTGCTCAATTGTCCATAGAATGTATTAAATGCCTCCCGCAGCTTATTGACGTCATTCCACTTTATCGCGATCATTTTAGGGTGCTCGTACCTACGCCTCGGAAGCAGGATCTCGAAAGGGTACCCAATTCTTGCAACCGAGGAACTTTATCTACGTCGCCGGTGGAGCTGTCGCGGCTGCGTATGGGTTATATTGGCTCAGAGGACAGTCGAGCATTTTAATTGAGCCGGAAAAGGAGCCGATACCCACATTGGATGGAGAAAACTGGGTCGCTTTGAAGGTAAACTTGGCGGTTTGAGCTCAGTTTCGGATTTTGTCGGGTGTTGACGAGCTTACTGGTGTAGTTGAGCAAAGTCGAGGATTACAACCATAATGTGGTACACCACTGTCCTGGATACCGACTAGATGATACTAACACTTCGCTCTACTTAGACCAAACTGTTCACCTTCGATCTACCTTCTCAAGATCATGTCAGCGGACTTAAGATTGCTTGTACGATTCAATTCCCTCCCAATTGGCCGAATTCCGTTCTAACAATGTTATGGTACAGCCGCCATCCTGACAAAATATGAACCGGAAGGCGGAAAACCGGTCGTGCGTCCGTACACCCCAATTTCCGATGAAGACACCCGAGGTTCTATGACCATTATGGTCAAGAAATACGATAAAGGACCCATGTCGAACTATATCCACAACATGGTCCTCACCCAGCGTTTGTGGATCAAGGGTCCCATTCCGAAATATCCCTGGGAGGCAAACAAGCACGAGCACATTGCTTTAATCGCTGGTGGAACGGGTATCACACCTATGTACCAACTCATCCGCCAAATCTTTAAGAATAAGGATGATAATACGAAAGTCACGCTTGTGTTTGGGAATATTTCCGAAGAGGATATTTTGCTGCGACGCGAGTTAGCAGCGTTGGAGAACGAATATCCAAGACGCTTCAGGGCGTTTTACACGTTGGATAATCCGCCAAAGTGAGTAGTAGTATCTACAGTATGGTGACGACTGGCTGACATGCTTGAAATAGGGAGTGGGTTGGGAACAAGGGTGTTATTACGAAGCAGTTGTTGAAGCAGGTGCTTCCGGAACCGAAGACGGAGAATATAAAGGTGTTTGTGTGCGGCCCACCCGGGATGATGAAGGCCGTCAGCGGGGAGAAGAAGAACCCGAAAGATCAAGGTGCCTTGACTGGTATTTTGAAGGATCTGGGGTATAACCAAGAGCAGGTGTACAAGTTTTAGATGGTTTATGCGGAAGGATGATATTGAGACTCGGCTGATGTAGACCATGCGTATATACACTGTACTTTTAACAACCCCTTTCTAGAAGGAATGAATGGACGGTAGAGAATATGAATAGAAGTTCAGCATCTTAGTGTCAGTACCAGACAAGTCTCACATCTATCTTGTAACTAAAACGTAGATGTATTTTTATTTCTCATATCTCATATCCTGGGGACATATGGAATGGGATTAAAGTGTTGAGGTGTTGCCAGGCCTTCCGTATTGGCGACCCAGGCGATCCTCATCTTCGATGCTGCTCGTCGTGTTGATGTTACGTTCTCCACCAAATTATTAAACGGAGCCATCTTCATCACCTCATCCTCAAATCATCAGCAACCTTCACGTATATACGGGGCGCCATTATACGCCGGAATATAATACATACCATCAACCTTCGCGACCGAGACTTCGACCTGACCACGATCGCTCCATCGCACCGGTTGCTTCTCCGAGATACACCCAAGTCGAGCTTCCAAGGAGGGCAAAGTCGCTGTCCTCGCGACCTGCGCACTCCTCCCGGATCACCGAAACCATTCCCACCTCTCTTTCAACCTTCCCCGTTCAAGCCCTCGGCAACTATCCCGTACCGGTGATAGGGGCTCCTAACCACCAATACCCCCAAAGTAACCGCCGTCGCACTTCCGCCCTCCTGGTCGCGAAGTGCAAGAGAGACAAGAAAATTTCCCGACTCCCAAAATAACATAGTCTACGCTCTTTTCGCCTGCCCGATAACCCCCACGGCACTATGCCTCCACAGGCCGGCAAGGGCAAAGGAAAGACTCGCGGCGGCGGCAGTTCAAGTACTTCCAATCGCGGCCGTAGCCGCAGTCGCAACACCACACCCGCATCAATGAACGACCATAGCTCTTCCGTCTCTGAGCTCGCGACGGACAGACGAGACGATGCCGAGCCTGCGACTTATGCTTTCGTGTTTCAACAGTTCCTCGCTTCGGCCGATTCCTACACTTCCAGCGTACAACAGTCTCAAGTCGTCCCCGCCATCTCGTCGTTAGATCAGCTATTACGGGATCTTTCCGATTTGAGAGAGCAAGCTGATAAGAGGCGGAACGGCGTTGAGCGCAAACTCGTCAAGCTGGAAGCGAAGGCGGAAAGGTTGGCAAAGGAGGAAGAAGAAAAGGTACGATTGATGAAGATAACCCGTGATGGCGGTCATCGAAAATTAACGCTAACCTTTGTGTTGAAATTTAGAAGAACGATGGTGCAAAATCAGAGAAAGACGATAAGAAAAAGAAGAAAGACCGAACGATGAGTTCTGAGAGCGCCAATCATCGGCCTCATGCATTAGGAGCGCACACTACCACCTCGCAGGCACCCTCTACCGCTCATATTAAGGGTCAGTATCTCCACTGGGGCACGTTTACTGCATATGCATAAATTAACGAGAATATACGCGTACAGAAGAGCCGGATGAGGGACGTGCTGCGAATACAAGGAAGCGAAAGGCTTCTAATTCTCTCGAAGTCGACGAAATGGAAGAACAACCCGCGAAATCACCTAAGAGGGAGGCCGCCGAGGACGAACAAGCCGCATCGGAAGACGAGGAGCAACCGCCACCTATGGCTACCCTTCTAATTGCCGAAGAACTCTCGAATGATCCTGCCGATTACGAGATTGGAACCGTCTATCCTGACACCACTGTTGATGAAAAGAGGAAGATTTTCTCGGTTGCACATTACCCAATGGTCGATATTTCGGATCTGATAGCTGGCGACCCTCCTGATGAAGACTTCAGCAGGGCCAAGCCGAACTCACAGATCGCTATGAACACATTTGCGACATATATCGAACCATATTTTAGACAATACACTGAAGAGGATCTTGCATTCCTTCGAGAAAGAGTACGCAGCACCCGAGGCAAATTTACTGATCAATTGCTAACTATGGGAACAGGGCGATAGAATTGGTCCATATTTGATCCCACCACTCGGGCGTCACTATAAAGAGGTTTGGGCAGAAGAAGATGGATCTCCGTATGAATCACAATCGACTGGCCAGGAACACGTCGCTCTCGGGAAGCCAGATGATCTCCGAGACGACAATTTAAATAAGAATACAATTTCACTCGGACCTTTACTTTCTAGGGTGATGGCGGGGCTTGTAGTAGAGGATCTCGACGAACCAACTGCGGCAGGGGGCGCCGGGCTCACTAATGGCGTGTCTGGCGGCCTCGACGTAATTATGGAAAATGCCGAATCCACATCCGGTATGAACGGGCTTACCAATGGCATCGGTGGAGAAGAATATAGAGCTGCTACTTTACGACCCGTTGCCGCTACGTCGCTCAATTTACCGGAAGGGATAGTGTCCTCCAAAGACTGGAAAATCACGGTTAATCGTCCCGAGTTCTCGAGTTTGGAAGAACGCATCAGACAGGAGATGATTTACATGGGTATGGTCGGCCCTTCTGATACCTTTCACTTTGCAGACAAACAAGACGATGAAGTTTCAGCACGTCTTCGGGAGCTGCAAGCCGAGTTGCGCGTCGTTTCAATCAGAAACGGAGCGCGTAAAGCTCGGCTCGCTGAGCTACTGAAGGAGCAACTAGCTTATCAAGAATATGCGACTATTCTCGATGACCTGGATAAGCAAGTCGATCAGGCGTACTTGAAGCGTACTCGTGGCATGAAAGCTAAGAAGAAGAAGCCTTTCGGAGCGCATCACAACGCGAACACGGCCCAGACCGCACGCCCAGGCATCGGCGACATGGCTAAGACCCTGATGGAGCGGAGGCGAAAGTGGAAGGATACGGTTGGACCGGTATTTGATAAGGATGTCACGAGGATTGCGGAAAAGACAATCTTCGATGAGGATATCATGAAGGGGTTGGAGGCGAAGGAGGCCGCCGGCGAGAGTATGGAGGACGATTAGATATCTGAGCTCTCTGTTCAGTTCGCTAGGCGTGCTTACAGGTGGGATATTCAGAAGACGAAAATGAGACACAGGATGATGATGGAGAGCGAAGTGGATTTTGTTGAAGAAGAGGGAGGAGAATCTGGGGAAGAGCGGGAAGGTGCTAGGGAGGAGATAGATTCCGACGCTACCATTTCTGATGTTAACATTGAGAGGAGCGATCACGACGAGGAAACGAAGGAAAATCGCAATGTTGAGACGGATAACTTTCCGTTTGATATTGGGGCTACTATCGGTGAGCTTTTCGAGGAGCATGCGAGGGAGAGACTCGAGAGACGTCAATCTCAGGAGAACCTTCCAAATGTTGTTCCGAAGCCGGCTTTTCATCATGTATAAACCCTAATCGATGAATTTTTTTTTACCAATATCCCCACTTCTTATTATCTTAATCTTCTTTTGTTCTGCTGGTCATAGGGATCGAGGCGTTTTCATATTTTCGGAGAGGTCCTCTTTTTGTGTTTCTAATTAGTACATACATTGTATCTTGCGTCTTCTTACTTTAGTTGTCATGGCGTCATCCTTATTTTCTCTGTTGTTTATCGTGTTCTTATGTTGGACTAGACAGAGCCTTGAGGTAAGCATGCATGGGATCTGTGATTATGAAAAGTTCAATTAATGAGAAGTACCATTCCTAATCTTGGGAGATGACATTCTAGACGTTGCGGGCGTATATGTACACTATGGCCAATCGAATGTCAGGTCAATGAAGTGTATATTTCTTGGAATAAATTTATGAACAAAATTCGCTCAAAACATTTTCGCTAAAGACATTTATCAACTTTTGGAGGGTATCATCCATGATTTGATATCTACTGTACCTCTACATACGAACCATCTATATATTCTATGCATGATGACCGACAAAATTAATCAATCTAAACTTTTGCTTCTCTTCTTACTCTTTTCCTTTGATTTCTTGGGTTTCTTTTCTTCTTTTCTAGTTGAAGTTTCGCAATCAGATCTAGGCTTTCCTTTTACTAGTATTGTTTTCTCTTCCGATTGCGCTTCGTCGCTGGAGATATCGACGCCAGAGTCGGACAGTACACTCGATCTGTCTTTATTTTGTCCTTCAGTTTCATGGGGTTCGAGTACGGATGATGATGAGTCCTTCTCTTTGTTCGCCTTCTTTTCAACTTTGAGCTTTCTTTTTTCTTCTTTCACAGCCCTTCTCTCGGCACGTAACTGTTTTCTCTCTGTCTTTGCAGCCCTCCGTTCCCCACGGAGGCGTTTCCGCTCTTCTTTCAACCTTTTCCTTTCGGATTTCGAGGTGTCGGTATCGTCCCGTTTTCGCTTTTTGTTCGCACCCTCCTTTCGCACTGCGGAAGTCTTAGACTCGTCGTTCGGAGTCGCAGTCACAGTCGCAGTAGTCGGAGTCGGAGTCGCAACCTCCAAGCTTTTTATAGTACCCTCCAAAAGCCCACCACTGACGAAATAACAATACAAAGGACCGCCAACTTCCACCCGAGTCTTCTTCCCGTCAGATACAGCTGTAGCCGTGCCACCGAACCCCCTCCCGCCACCGAGATTGGCAAACAAGTTCATGTTATCGACGACATTTTTGGATTCGGGTGGTACGGCGGAGGTATTTTTTGTCACGTCGAGGTTTTTGAGTGATACGTCGAAGGCTTTTTCCCACCATAGGTCTGCGTGGTTTAGGTTTGATGCTTTGCGGCCGACGCCTAGGTTGTTGTTTTTGGCGGAGGTGAGGATGCGTTTTGTGAGGCGGCTTGAGGAAGTGGAGGTGGAGGGGAGGTGGGAGAGGGGGTTGCCGAGGGGGGTTCCGGGTGTCCAGCCGTAGGATTGTAGGTATGATTGGGCGTTCATGATGATACCAATGTCCCCGAGACTGCCAACAGACTACGTATGGTGGGTGCTGAGCTGGATGCGCCAATGGGAGCGGGTAGCGGGAGAGTTCGGTTCACAATTTAATATTCAATTCATTGTTCTAGCTGCTTTGATGTACCCTCAGCGCAGAGAGGAAGAGAGATGCGATGTTGTTTTGGTGATGCTCGTCGCGAGGTTGGTCGATGATTATGATGATCGGAGTTCTATAAAAAAAATATTGAAAGAAGGAAAATACAAAAAGGAAAGTACCGTTTGGGAAGAGCTTTGTGCAACATTTTTTTTTTCTTTTTTCTTTTTTGGGAATCACCTGTTTCTTCCCTTATCTTTTCTTTTTTTTTTCTTCTCGAGTGGGAAAGTACAATTTGTTTGGTCAAATTTTGGCGGGCACGCCAGCGCACTCCAAACTAAATAGGTTGACCGATCAAACAGAGACATGGCGGACGTGGATAAGTAAGTATGGGCGTGGATTAAGGCGTGGAGTAATTTGCTTGCCATTTCACTCCGTAATGACGAGATCACAATTTAGCCAGAAACTTTTGCCTTTTCGCTCAGAACGACCAAAAAACTCCATTCATCGCTGAGGGTAATAAGGCCCGACGTTTTGAGACTAAGACTCGGACGTCCGATGTTGATGATGGAGGTGCAAGAGAACGGTACTAGCCGGCAGCAGCTGCCTCAATCGATGAGTAACCAACCTGTGTGGTTGATAGCGTCATTTTCTTTTCTTTTGCTTAGTTGATAGGAATCTCTTTCTTATTAATTTTATCTTTATGCGAGTTCGATGGCGGAGGGTCTCAAGGGTGGCCTCTCTTCGATAGCATACATAGTATGGCTTCGTACCAGACTGATATAACCTTGGTATATGCGTATAACCTAGAAGGGATAGTTTGGTGGATTTGGTCTGCTATCACATTTGCAACAATACTCGTAGTTTTGACCCCATCAAAGCACCAATTTCTGATATATTCACGCCGCGCCAAGACTGAAACAGCAGCTGACTAAGGCGTCCAAAGACGAAGCTATCAAGCTGAACTACATTCGTTCGGGCATTGGCACTGTATTTGTTCGTTCAAACTGGACTTAGCTGATTTTATTTGGTGGAGGGTCTGGTTGGCAATCGAATTTGGCCCCCCTTTGCTTTTTTAATTTTATTTTACCTACGAGATGAAATGTGCGTCCGGGATGATACATGCAATAATCAGTATTTTGATACGGACCCATTTTTTCGTTCCTTTTCTTTCTTTTTTCTTCTTCTTGCTTCTTGCACTCTCCGCTAGTTTAATAAAGTTCAGGGCTAACAAAAAATGAATTGTCTTACTTGTCCAAGTGAGTGACATTGCATTGATTCGATGTCTTCCTTTTTTTTCTTTCTTTTTTCTTATTTTTCTTTTCTGTCCACCAGATCTTTTGCATGATCCCTCCTTCCGTCCCACTCTAACGATTACATTATGGCACCTTGCTGTGCCTGCCCGGAAGCGTGTGTGCGTTTGTGTATACTCGCTTGATCACCTTGGCTTACACTTATATTACACTTATTGCAACATAACATTTTACCTATCTATCTACCCCGTTCGTTGACTTATTTTTACTTAGGCACCACTTTATTTAGTTTTTAATCTATATATTTTTATTTATATATATATATATCTTCTACAGTACTACGTACGCAGGCCCTATTCCTTTCCCACCCCTTTCCTTTATTGAACCGTTTCAGGTGAACCACCACGTCCCCCAATTTTACATACTTTAAGTCCACAAACCCAGCTGTGACGCCGTCCGCTTCGAATGCCCTCCTTCCCCCCCGTTAAAGCTCAACAAACATTTCCCAAGACGATCTTACTTTTTTCCCACTACTTCCTTAGCTACATCAAAGATCGAACTTAGTGTACGACAGTGTGTGTGTTGTAGCGGTAGACGACCCACTGGGCCCCGCTAGCTACCGCACTCCACTCGGTGTATTGCCATTTCTTTGCATGTTTCTTTGCTCTCATCATCCGTCTGTTCTTAGCTCGGTGGCAGTTGCTGGGCTGGGCTGGGCAATTGATAATAAAATAAATAAATGTTGCGTCTCCGAACGCCCTTCCCATCCGTATCATCTCCCCATTCTATCCTTGTCGGTATAATCAATCGATCCCATCCCGTCTCCTTGAAATTAATCCCATTTATTCTGTAGTGTCCCAAGTTTACTTGTCGCTTTGCTCGCGTGTCAAGTGTGCGTAGTGTGGTGTGCCGTGCGTGCACTATGTTCATTCCACTTGTATTTCCATTCCATTCAATCAATCAATCCACTTTAACAGCCACCCACTGACCTCTTCCCGCTTTCATACTCCCTTCTGGCATTACATCTAACTCCATCCTGTAAGCAACAACAAAAAAAAACTTGAAGGCTTTTTTGGTTTTCTCGATAACTTGTAAATTTTTAACTTTTTTTTGTTTGTTTCTTTGTTTCTTTGGGGGTCCGTCTTCCCGCTTGATAGCATGATGTCCGAGGCCCGAGTCTTCTTAGGCCCAGGCGGCCGGGTCGCTCGCCCTGGCCTGCATGATGGCAAAACGACCGTCTGCATTTATTTCCCCTTCGTCGTTTCCGACGCAATCGCGATCTTCAGCAACATCGTAGCTCCTGGCCTCGATCCCTTTTCGGTTTCGGCTCAGAGCCGGCGAGAGGTGTTTTGGCCGCTCATAAAGCGCATGACTAACAACCCCAAGGTTGTCGAACCTGTTGCCGCCAATGGTAGTCCTGATATCGGAGAGCAAGTTGAAGCTTTGATGCAAGAATTGGATTCAACGGTAAGAATTCTTACTAATCTGGTTTATATAACCCAACATGATGCATCACCTTTTGTTTTCTTCTCCTATATCTCAAAACCGCTTTGTCATCTCGGCTATTATCCCTACGGAAAACAAACTTAATGAAAAGCTAATATCGGCTGTGGAATTCTCTAGTTTGAGGGTGGCATGAAGAATGTCTACATAAACTGCGCTGGCACATTGGTAGGTGTCTCGGCCAGCCAGATCCATCAGTTTCTCGAACTCTCAGAAAAGGTCTTCCACCTTTGGAAAAACAGAAACGACGGGTCTCGCTCTAACCATCACACACCCGCGTCTCCTACTGTGCCGCGTACCCCAACAAATATACACAAGGACCACATTCCCAATCGTCCGGAAGCGTATCCAGCTGCAGAGCTGGAAGCTCGCTCGGTTCACCATCGCCCAGCTCCACTTGAACTCCCCCCTGTTCCTCCTCATCATTATCATCCACAGGGACCGGGATCCGCGCATACCACCTCGTCTGGAGCTGATAGAAGAGGTTCCTTGGGATTCATCAGTCCGCCGCTACCGAGTATGGATGTCCCGATGAGTGCGCGGTTGGATGAAGAATTGAACCGGCCGCCGCCACCACCGCCGCAGATGCCCAACCAACCACCACCAACAATTCACGATGCACTGAGGAGCAAGGAAAGAGCAGCGATTACGGTCCCGGGAGCAATCGAAGAAGCCAACCCCCTCCCACTATCTGAAATCTGGAGGGCCACAATCTACCGCTTATACTCTGAGCAAAACGAATCTCTCACAAAGTACCGCAGGCCCAATTGGCTCTTTCACCTCGAGAGTCACGGCGTCAGAGATGTCGGGGACCTGGGCGGTTGGAGGGGCGATGATGAATCGACAAGACAACTAGGTACGAATCTGATCACGAAGCTTCAGGAGACGGGATATGGCACCAAGGGTCTGCAATCGAGACTCAAGGCTATCACCACGGTGGATATCATGGAAGCACTAGAGAATATGAGGCACGGTAGGATGGAGAAGTACAGACCGGGTCCGATTCTTGGCAAAAGGGTCACACCGATCAAATGGCCCGCGTACAACATGAACGGCACGAACGATGAGTTGCCTGTAGAGATGCAGATTCGGGCTGAGGCTGGAGAAGCTAGGAGCGGCAGCGGCAGCCCGGAGAACTCTCTGAAACGGCAAGTTGAGAATAGCAATGGTAGCGACGCACGTCATCACAGTGCTCATCCCATCAGGATCAAAAGAAAGCGAACATCGTCGCCTATGAGGGAAAGAGAGAGCCTAACAAGAGAGAGTTTAACCTTGGTCATCCCGCCTGAGAATGGAGATGTACCCCCCACGACACAATCGGCGACGCCCAACAGGCCTCCACCCTTACCAACTCCCCTGGGTGGATTCACACCAATCAATGCGAATCGATCAGCTTCCAATGCCTCCATGATGCCACCGCCTAGCGGCTATGAGCGCTCCGGCAGTACTTCCACTCCATCCGCGACACCTTTAGCTACACCATCTGCGACTCCTGCCGTGACTCCAGCGCTACTAGCACCAACGCCCACACCACCACCACCACACCTACCTCCACCACGTCCAAGTCCAAGAATGCAACTTCAACATCCTCTCCCGCCGCTTCCACCAAGTCAAACGCCTCCATCCAAACCAAGAAACTCAATTCCATCACAACTAGAAGCCGAAGGACGTTACGAAGATGACGATAGCGACGGTCATTTGGAATCTAGATTCCAGCACCTAGGTGAAAACATGGCGCAGTTGAGACGCGAAATCAACGAGGTTAGATCGAGCGGGACAGGAGCGACGCAACAAATGGTGGAAAGAACAGCGAAGGAACTCTTCCACGGATTCACTAAGGACTTTAATGAGGATTATTATAGGACTAGAGGTATCTCATTGGAGAACTCGACGCGGATTGAAAAGTTGGAAGGGGACTACGCTCGCGGTGATGTGGATGCGCGGTCAAACATTCAAGGATTGCAGAACAAGGTTGCGGAGATCGAAGAGGATATGAAGAAATGGAACGAAAAGCTAGAGATCGTAGGGGAGAGCGTTGGTGGTAACGAGGCGATAGTCAACGGGATTGATGCGCAGGTCATGCAGCATATGAAAGTCTTGGAACGACAAGCGGCGTCCATTGGAGCTGATATGGGCGTCAAACTCAATCATATAGCAGAGAAGAGCAAGAGCCCGAGCGCGGATGCACAGTCGACAGAAAGCACACAGTCACGATTGAGGGTTGATAAGATCGAGCACGAAGTGGATGGGGTCAAGACTGATCTAACAGAATTCAAAACCGAAATGGGCGAAGTCAAAGCCACGATCGATCAAATCAAATCAACAATCCAAGAGCGGATGGACAAATTGGAAAGCAAATTCGACGCGCTGGACGGCGACATCAAGGCGAGGAATCAACTAGTTGACGTCCCAGTAGCACAGACACCAACAAGCCCTAACACCTCGAGGAGAGCAACACGTAGCTCGAGCATTCACTTGGCTAGCAGCTCGGAGACGGTTCGAATGAATAGGTTGGAGCTCAGAATGGAAAAGGTGGAGTCGGAGGTTAGGGAACGGATGGACAAGATGGACACCAAAATGGAGGCTATTGAGAACGACGTTAAAGAGGTGATGAACGCTGTGAGCGAATTGATGATTAGGGTCATGTCGGGTGGGATGCCGCAACCGCAAAAACAGAATGGTATAAGGTTAGGTCGAGCCGCGAAAGCTGGGAAGTAATTCAAATAATCTCGCAAGCTATCTTTTTCCTTTTTTGCTGTTTGTTTCTTTTATTTTAGCGGGTCGCACCGATCTTGGGTTTTTATCAAAGCATTCAGCGCTCAGTCTTTTTGGTGTTTCGGTGTTTTCGATACATCCCTTTTCTGCTTGTTCCTCCTAGCTCCTTTTCTTAACAATTTATTTATTTTTATTTTTTATTGCGGGTTTTAACACACCTAACTCAGTCTGTTTGTTCCTTGGATTTCTCCCTCTCTTTTCTAATCCATATTCTTATGGCCACGGTGCACGGCGGCGATTTCTCCTCGGAACAGCCGTTTTGGATACTTACTAAAATAAATACATATTATATCGTTGCATATTCAATATTAAGCCCAATCCTACTGCGGTGCCGCCTGCATAAGCCGTGCATCTATCCGACTCAAAAAGATAACCCCGAAAAGTGAAAAGAGAGTGGGTTCTCTGTCTCTCCATCAATGTACGGCTATACCTAGCCCGAACTGAGCATTTAGAATCGTGACCCTTCTCCTGTAGTTTTTAAGGTTTCCCGTTGCCCCACGGTTCTACCACGCCATATGATCATTCAGATCTGTCACCCTCCGCTAAAGAGTTCTAGAAACGGTACAGGGCAAAACCCAAGCCGAGGCAAATATTCGGGCTCTAGCTTTGGGTACTTCCCATGATCAGATCTTGCAAAGTATGATGTTTCCCAGCCATGGTATTCTGCTCGCCGTAGAACGATTGTCCTTCCGAAGGTTAGTATCGGATGTTAATGCATATCTGCCAGAATGACCAGGATATTTGCCTATATATCGGAATCCTCCACCCAACCGGGTGCTAAATAGCTCGTAAGCCCATTTCAACCCAGAAAGAAACAAAAGAGAAGGGCCAAAAAAGCGTTATGTTGCACCTTGACTGCTCGATATTGCGTCTTCGCCTACGCCTTCCTAGAACCCCCAAGCCTGCCAAGTTGACGAAATCCTGTATCGTGCCGCCATGGGATTTTTTTCAAGTTCACTTCTCCCACTCTCCCTTGATGCGGTAAAGCTCGGACCAAAAAAAGTACGAGTTCTCACGAGCTCAGAATCCTCCATCGATCGGGGAGACTTGAAAGTTGCGGTCAGCCGATCTCAACGATTGCAGCGTTCTATGAATTGAGTAGTGCTGAAGCTGAAATCTCGCGAATCAAGAATCAAAGACAACGTTAGCGACACTGTGGACTCTGAATTCTTGGCGAAACGCTGTTGAGATGCACGGCAGATTTGTGTACATATATATGCACTTCTAACAGTCACATGCTTCGTGGCATTTCGCCAATGCAATGGTTTCTGGGCACCAGAAATCAAGACTGTCTTCCCATTTCTTGGTGTTGATATTTTTTTCTTGTCGTGGCTAAATATACACGAAGAAAGAACGAAATGGCGATAGCCAGTGGCGGGAAGGAAATTGGATCGTCGACCGATAATATTCCCCGTTTTTGATTGATATTATCATAGAAACATAAAATGCATGGTATTTTTCAGATTGCGGATAACGGTTCATTTCATGCGCTTAGGCGAGGGAAGCATGCTCGCAACGGAAGCCCCACCGTTGGAGTTCGGTTATCAAATCGACCACACCCCTCTTGCTGCTCCCTTCCGCCTGCTGGTGATGATTTCATCTTCATTCCCGGATTCAATCTCAAGTTTTCTCAATCTCTTGCTTTCAGTTAACTGCAAGGGAAAAATGTGCTTGGCTTCAATCGTTGATACCACACTACGCGAGTCTTAGTTAATCTTGCGCTATTTAAAGAGCATCTAACTCGATTGATACTGTGGATACTTTCAGCTATTGCTTCATCATATCCTCAGGGTTCCTCATCCCGAGTGGCTTGCATGGTTTCATGCGGGCGGGAGATCTCGGCTTAGGCTGAGATGTATTGCTTGGAAAAGGCTTAGTTTTTGAAATTTCAATTGACCAAATGAAGTTGATAAAAGGAAAACATCAAAATAGAAAAAAGGAAAAGGAGAGAAACTGCTTGGGAGAATGTGCCGCGCGGGCACTGCATGGCTTGCGAGCGAGAGTTCAGACAATTTTAACTTTTGAAGAATGTTGTTATCGCTGTGGTGTTAGATTGTCAGGCGAAAGCCGGTCGACAAAGTAATATCTTTGTAGGATATCGTGTGCATTTTTCATGTTCGTGATTGATGTATACTGGCCGGGGTGTAGCCTCGAATCCAACCGGGAAGTGATTATTTTCGACCTCTATGCTATTTTTAAAGTTTCGTACATGCCCACCTTACAATCCACACGCGACTTTCGTACTAGTTGTTTTGAAAAGGGCAGTTGCAACATAAACCCAAATTTCTTCGAAGATACCAAGAATCCTTAACCCACATGGACTCGAGGATGTGAAATTTCTAGGTTATTTAAACTTTATTCGGTTTAGGGGATAATCCTGCGAGAAAATGCATGGGGATATGGAAACCATATTTTGATTTTCCTAAATGACACCTTCGTCTCCGACATGCGAAGAGTATCCGAAGTGACAACGCCAACACAAAATTGAAAGACTTTATTGGGGGATTGGAAGAGATTGGATTCCCTAGGGTGAGGGATGGGGTTGGAGACCGTTTCTAGAATTATCTGCTGATATCAACTGGGCATGTTTTGGTGACAAAATTTGACGATTTTGGCGTCTCTGAAAATTGTTTTATGTAGACGACGTTTCGATCGTTTCATATGTACGTATAAATCCTACTAAACCTTACGATATGCTATGAGAGCTTCAATAAACGCGATAGCCGGCTTGTGTTCTTTGAAATGACGACATATATGTAAATCTAGGTAAACGATGAGAACATAAAACGAACATTAATGTTGTAAATTGAGAACATGAAGGTTGGTCGTCGAGAGTTGATCCAGCGTTATCAAAACAGTTGAGGCGCAATACGCTTTATTCCCTAGATCTCGCTCTAGCATACCAATACCATATGTTTGAGACTATAAAACACAAATTCAACTTGAAGATCTTGAGATCTAGAAACAACTATGATCTAGAATTTTATATCCATACCTTTTCGAACGAGTAGAAAATTTATCATTCTCAACATATCCCGAGATATATTCCAAGATACTCTGACATATACGAAACGACATACATTCTGTGAGATTCAAAGAAAGCCAATCAATGGAGTCAAAATATTTGCCTTCCGCCTCAGCTTATTACCAAGGTGAAAGGCAATACGAATATTACGACCAAATTCTACCAGCAAGCCGCGGAGGCCCTAAAGAGCCCATTACAAGAGAGACGATAGACAGATATGGAGGGTCCACCCGCCACAGAATTAGGACACCAAACAAATCAATCCAAACACAACGATTGGGGAGAAAAAATCACACACATGGACCCGCAGCTGGATTACGAGTGGGGCAGCCTAGAGGAAGAAATTATTCAGTAGTTCGGACCGGATCACCCCCCGATATCAGGCAACAAAGGAACAGAAAAGATGATTCATCCCAAACACTCCGAAGCCATCCGCCTGAACGGGGCGACCAAGAAAATTATCCGTCAAGAAGGTATATAATCACAAATACGGACGCTGTACGACCATTCCAAGTCTATCGAGACCCCATTGGCGGTGTACAACCCCGTCCGCGTCCGTCTTATCCGGAGAGAGAAGATTATGAATCGAGGAGGTACGGAATTGCAGACTTTGAGAGCATATTACCCCCAATTTTGCCGTCTGAGTCGGAGACACAGCCACGGGACGTATTTGCGGAGAGAAGAAAGTTGTTAAGTGCCCAATTCGGAGCCATGGTGCCTCCAAATCAAAGCGGCCGCCAGCCTACCAAAGTATCATCGAGAAACACATTCGCAGAGAGAAGGAAGGCATTAGGCATGCAGTATCCAAATGGTATACCTTCGAATCAGAATCTTCACCCGGATAGTAGAATACAAGCCCATGAACGAGAAATTGAGAGACGAACAGACAGAGCCGAAAACATAGTAGAGAGATCGGACAACCCAGAGAGTAGATCCGAAGGTCCAGTAGATAGATCTCGGAGACCAGTAAAAAATGTTGATGGTTTGGTGAATAGACTTAAAAGCCTATTAACTGAGCCTGAGAGACCAGTGGACGAATCTGAAAGAGCGGTAGATCGACTTAATAGACGGGCGGATGAACCTGGAAATCCAGTGAATAAATTTGAGACACCAGAAACTAAGCTCGACAGACCAAGGTATGGATTTGAGACGCCAACAGCTAAGCCTACTAGACCAGCGAGTGGCTATGAGAAACGAAGAGATAATTTCGAGAGGGAACCCAGAGTCGTAGAATTAGGCACCCAACAGGAGCCAGCAAGTGGACCGCCTAAAAACACATACAGAACAGTATGGCCTCGAGAGGGTAGATCAGATATGACAAGACTGCTCGATTATCCATCCGCAAGAAAGCCACAAGCTGCAGAGTCGTACCAGATGCCGCGACTCACTCGCCAACAAGACGAATCACAATGTAGAAGGGGCAATGCTGTTACGCCAGACCCATTCTTGGCCATAGCAGTTAAAGAAATCAACGAAACCCCAGTAAAGCCTAAGTTGTCTCTTACAGCAGCCGCTCGAAGTCAAACTTTATTGTGTAAAACCCGCGAACTTCCCAACGGTGCGCAACATAGCCAACGTAAACTAGAAAAGCGAGAAGCATACACACCAAGAAGATATGAAAATGTAGAACCTCCAGAACAAAAGTCTCAAGAGAAAGAAAGAAGACTCAAAGAAGTAACAACCTGCCCCCGGTCCCCTCAAAAACCTTCATGGAAGAACGCTGGCAGGGAAGAGCTGGAAGTAAGACGATATGGAATGGTAGATGAGCTGCGCTTGTATGAGCGACCTCCCCATGATCGAGGTGTTACAACAGCAGACCACTTTAACGCGGAAATCGAAAAGGCAGATGAGGCAGGTTTCTTCAGCTTTAGAGCTCACAATGAAAGAGATATGTTGAGAGAGCATGAAGGGATCTCAAATGGAGATGATTATAATGCCTATCACGTGAGCTATATTCTGAATCCAACTCGAATTCCAAACTATGTGGAGGGTATAGAGAAGCAATCGATGTATGGGGAAATAGAAACTTCGACACCGACTAGTCGAGATCGAATTATTACTAGGACCGAGCAGGAACTCGAGCGTGGTGGGAGAGGCCAAGTAAACGGTCAACAGGTTGCAAGAGATTCGACTCGCAGGTATGGAGCGATTCAGGACTTTTATGGCTTGCGAGGCTGACTGTGGTGACTAATTTCCGGGGTTAAAAAATCATCGAGTTTTTGAGACTCAAGCGTGGCGGCCCTCTTGCCCAAAAATCGGGATTCTACCATCACCTAAGTTTTAGAGAAAGTGAGTATTATCAAAGCAAATTAGACAGAATAATCAATGGTTCGATATGATAGCATTTTGTCAAACCATGGCTACGTGTACATACATACGAGTCACCAGTGCGCGTAGATAGGGGTTGGTATACAGACCAAATTGATTGAGCATTCGATGTCGATACATCGAACCTTCCTTAACAGAATCTAAAGACTGGCACCGTTTCTTTTAAAATATTTTGTTTTATTTCGTATATCACAATATTATAATTGTTAACCCCAGCATGATGTCTCAACCATTAGAGCTGGACTCTCAGATCCTAGAAAATATGAAAGGAATAACATTGTACGAAGTGTGGCGAGCAGCCTTACTTCGACGAAAGTCCACAGAACCGGTTACCAAAAAACCATGGTTGGTATACCTGGAGTCTGTAGGGTGCCGATATATGTCGCAGTTCTTCACTTCAGGCATGCACAAGACGGGATACACTCTTCATAAGGCCATTATAGAAAAGCTCAAGGGTCCTGGTTGTCGAAATAAGAACCCTCAATTTCGTGCGGATATCTACTGCATTATTTGGGAGGATGTCGACCTGGTTATGCAACAAAATAAAGATAGGACGCGAACGGAAAAATCTGAGCAAAAGACTTTTCCTCAAAGTCATGACATCGAAGTCCCAGAAATACCAAAAGTTACCAAGTCCAGCGCACCGGTGAAGAAGAAGAGCATCTCGTCCAATATTGTGACCCTACCGAAGCTTTCGACGGTTCTAAGAACCTCACTCGTTGGGGATTCGGATAAAAATTTTACACCGCCAGAAAAGCAAATTCAACAGACGATTATCATAGATGAGGAAGCAGCTAGTGTTGGAGAAAGCGGTGACGAGACAGAAGACAGACGCGGCTCGGCCAATAGAGAATACAGTATATCATCAGGTTCCTTCACGCCTACCTTTAATCCATTGAACCCCTCGATATGGTCCCTTGTATCTGAGTTCCCGGATCGGAAACCAACGCCCCAGTCCAGCATCAGCTCAGACCAACAACTGTTCTCATTCACAAACCCTTTTCATCGGCCATCAAAAAGGGTCAGAATTGAGGAGAGGAGAGAGGAAGTTACAGTCCCGAGATAGTGCAACAAACTCCAGCCATGCAACCCGAACGCGAGCCTCGAAATACCCACAAAAATACCGATCTGTTGAAAGTGCATTTCAACTCTATATCAAACACTCTGTCAGAGTACTGTCCGAGAGGCGTGGACTCACCTACGAGTATGACTGATCAGAATATCCAAACATATACCACAATAGTAGCAGCACCCCCGAGATTTGCAAATGATGTGCTCGTCGAACTCAGAGCTATTCGAAGCTTGCTTCAACAGCAGAATAACCAACAGCAAGGGTTTACGGATACTGTGAATGAAGTCAAGTTGACGATGGATAAGCTTCTTCAATTTTGTAGTAGTGAAACTGCGTAGACTTTTTTGCGGAGGAGCGAATGGTATGCCGACATATGGTGATACATGGCCCCCCACGCAGCCATCACAGAGAGCGTAGCTAGCCTTTTTTTTGATTACTGTACCGCAAAGTTGTCACGAGAATTCTCGAAGACTGCATCTTAGGCGAAACTTTATTTTAGAAACTTTATTCTGCATCATATCTTTCAATTCATATATATAGCATCCAAGTTATTTATTTATTTTTGGTTGGATTCCCTACATATGTATATACCTATGCGTTGGTAACAAGTAATTAATCATGTAGATATTTCTAAGTAGTTTCTAAGAAAATACGTATAGGAGTTTAGTATCGACCAAGAGCATGACATAAAAAGAAAAATGAAATTGCTATCTAAACTCCAGAAAGCCATGTTGATAAAAGTAGCGTGCTTTGGCTGCCAAGCAAGTTCAATAGATAGCAAATATTTAGGCTGGTGTACCAAATATAAATTGGTAGCTTGTTCAGCCGCCCAGTAAAATTTCAAAATCCAAAGGTAAGGTGGCTCTTGTGTAACTCAACTTGGACTAGGCACAACATGTTCAAATGGATGCATACCTGTGACGTATATTGTGCTGCAGTGTTTCTAACATGTGGGCGATATAGGAGCCTTCACGGAGAGAAATCTGAGCTGTCAAGTTATAATCCATTCTTACTGTGTTCCGAAAAAACGACGTTGATCGGAATTCTAAGGAAGTAGGGGGCTAACTATCTTTACCTCTTTCAATAGAATTGTATTCAACATTTTAACTTTGAATTATTCGAAATTTTGGATATAAAATATTTTAAATCGAAAGGTGCCGCCAGCCCTCTGTACAAAGCTCGTCGCGTTAAGCGCCACCAATCTTTAGATATCTTGAGAATGATGATCTCGAGAGTATCAAGCTTCCACTAAAGTAATAGCACTATCATATTCCGAAGCACAGAGAATTATTAATATTTTTTCTTTTTTAAATAAGAGATATATGTATCATTGTTCGAGATAATTTATATCAAAATCGTGGGGGTTGTTGTCCTTGGTTTGTTCTGTTCGGGCAGGCCGCCGAATTCGGACCTTCTGTTTTCACCTATCGATAAATTTTCCCTTGCAACTGCTGCAACCATCGAAAGCCGCATCACAGAGCGGGCCGAAGACGCCCAGGGAGCTGGTCAGTTTAGTTACGTCCAACCGGCTAACAGAGGCTTTAGCCTGTTCCTCCACTTTTCCAGAAATTTTGAATCCGGATTATGACTCTTATTGGGCCTTTCTCCTACGAGCTTTAAAGTTTAAATTCGCGGTTTAAAATCGAATATTTCTCGCTACGCAAGTTAACTCGACCTCAACATCTCCCACAGCGGTTCTGCATCTTATTCCCAGCATTCGTTCATTCATTCGTTCACGTTCACAATGGCAACAGTTCTTCATCTCCGAGCTGAGAGTAAGTAGCAATGCTACCAAACTATAGTGATTCCGCAAATCCTGACCATTTGAGTATTTTAGCCAAACCATTGGAGCACAGGTCGTGCCGTACGTTCTACCCATCTCCCGCCTCAGTTGTGCCCCGCTATTGCCCCGCCATACTGACCCATCCAAACAACAGTGACCCCCACCACAGCCAAAGCACTCGTTGACGCCGGATATGAAGTTCGAGTGGAGCGCTCGCCGCAGAGCATCTTTGACGACAAGGAATTCGAAGAGTAAGTATCATTATTCCACCACAATTGGACTGCAGGGCTTGGCGTTGACTCGCTAATCGCAAAACTGCAGTGCTGGCATCCCACTTGTTCCCACCGGATCTTGGGTCGATGCTCCCAAGGAACACCTCATCATCGGGCTCAAGGAGCTACCGGTGGATACATTTCCTCTTGTACACGAACACATCCAGTTCGCCCACGTCTTCAAGCAGCAGCGAGGATACCAAGATACTCTTTCCCGCTACCAAAACTGTCTTTACGATCTTGAGTTCCTGAACGATGCCAATGGCCGTCGAGTAGCCGCGTTTGGGTACTACGCTGGGTTCGCCGGTGCAGCGTTAGCATTGGAGATCTGGGCGTGGAATATTTCGCACCCTGATGAACCGTATGGAGTTGTGAAGCCATTTCCCAATGAAGATGCCATGATCACCCATGTCAAGGCAAATATCGAAAAGGCGAAGGGTGTGAATGGTGGTGTTGAGCCAAGAGTCATCGTCATTGGTGCTCTAGGGAGATGTGGAAGTGGCAGTGTGGATCTGTGCCGAAAGGTCGGGTTAGGAGAGGAGAGCATATTGAAGTGGGATCTACCAGAGACGAAAAAAGGTGGACCTTTCGAAGAAATTACGCAATGTTAGTTTTATTCCCAGGAAATTTGGTTGAAATTCGGAGCGAGGAGTTGGACTAATAAATAATATTGGAACAGCCGATATCTTCATAAACTGCATTTACTTGATGGGCAAGATTCCACCCTTCATTACTAAGGAATTCATCAACGCGGATAAGGACCGCAAGCTAAGGATCATTTGCGATGTCGCTTGTGATCCTGACAGCCCGTTCAACCCGGTTCCAGTTTATGACGTCTGGACTACGTTCGAGAAGCCAACGGCTGAAGTTACCGGTATTGAGTAAGTTTCTCAAGATGTGCATTGCTATCATCCATATCTATTTCGACTAACAAAATAAATAGATCCGGTCCTCCACTCTCGGTCATCTCTATCGATCACCTTCCTACGTTGCTCCCGAGAGAGTCATCGGAGTCCTTCTCCTCGCAATTGCTGCCCAGCCTATTGCAGCTGAAGGATAGGAAAACCGCAAGGGTGTGGGCTGACGCGAAGAAATTATTTGCGGAAAAGAAGGCCGAGCTGTAGATGTAGAGCTAGAAGCTCATGGCTCACCAGACATATCTTTTTGGGGAAAAATACCGCAGTGATATAGTGCCATCGTATTTTTTTCAGAATTTCTTAGAATATACGTTTCAGAAAGCGCGGGTGTCTATAGTCAATATAACATTCACGTATCTGACGTCATTTTCTTAGACTTTGTTCGCTTAGATAGGGCCTCGCGGATCCAATAAACCGAATCCAGTGATTCGCCTGACTCTCGTTCTAGTAGTCGAGCAAAGGTCTAGATTTGGACTGCTAGAAGGCGCTAAATTGTACACTAGTATACTATTTATATGTTACATCATTTAGAATATGGATAGCGATTCTCCCACTCCTCTACACACATTTCTAACCAAACCACCTTGTATTAAATGGGCCATCCCTGAAAGGCTATAGAGCAAGTGAAATCTCAACGACCCCTGCCTTCGAATATTCGCGAATAATAGCTGGCCATGGGGCGATATGAAGCTGCAACCCAATTAGGAAAGACGCCTCCTTTGGGATCAAGTCAAATACCACCAAACACATTTCCAACACATGACACTCACGACGAATGTCATGAACCTCTTCACTCCCCAGCTGATAATACGAGTGAAAGATGATGCATCATCCCGGATAACGGGAAGTGACATGATACATCAAATTCTCAAAGTGACTTACTTTACTCATAGTATTTTATTCCAAAAATGCATTGTACCCTTGGCTGGCTAAAGTTGAATGTTCGATTGACTGACTTCAAATCGATCGCTATTGAACCGCAGGAATGAGCCCCCCACTTTAGTACTTTCCACAGAAATGTGTATGACTTGTGTGGTATCTGCTAATACAAAAAGAATGTGAAGTGACGTAACGTTCGCTTTATTAGGGGTTATATTAATTATGATTAAACATGCAAGATAATTTGATTCCAAGATACTGGCATATAAGTAGACGTACTTTCGCACTGGTATTTGCCATGAATTCTGTTAGTTGTAAAGACTGGATTCCGGTCGTCGAGCTTTCGCCAGAGTGTGAACTTTGTCTTTCTTTCTTTTTCTACGGGCAACTGGTTCCCGGGCTACTATATTGATCGTTTTGTTCGTTTTGTTATCTGTTGTAGTATATTTTCGTCCTTTTTAGCAAATTTACTATAGTAAACGACACCCCGCAGCTGGTCTACGTGAAAGAAATGATATAAGATCACTAGGAGACTAACATATAACAGCATGAAGCCTATCCTATTAATCCCCACACTCCTCATATACCTATCCACCTTCCAAATCTTCACAACCGCGACCCCAAGCCCCTTCACGGAAATCAAAGGCGCCCGCTCACGTACAGTCAACGACCCAACCGAAGAATTCACAGCTATCCTTCACAAAAACGAGAAAAGAGACTGGGATAAAGTATTCTACTCATTAGGATACAACATCTCCAGCGCAAGCATCAACCCTAGGAATATTCAAAATGAACACTCACGTACATTCTCAACCGACACCGGCATCACCATCCGAACATTCGAATCACACATCCGAGGGTTCACCCTAACCCTCAAGAGATCCGACGCGGCAGCGTTATCCAAATTCCCCAATATCGACAGTATAGAAGAAACACACCCCGTTCATTCATTCGTCGAACCCATCAATACCAACACCGGTACCACAAACGATAAACCCAAATCGATATCCAGTAGAAGAATACCGCCGCGCAGGTCCCCGCGTATATATACACACCGACACCCTTCCAAAAGAACACCGTTCAAACTTCAACGTAATGCACCCTGGAATCTACACCGAATATCCACCTTCTCGCCACCAGCGTACTCGAAACATAGGAAACCGGAGAGTTTCGATTTTAGGTATCCGCCACATGCGGGGGAGGGGGGTGGATATATATATTCTCGATACGGGGATTGATGTCAATCATGCGGATTTCGGTGGTCGTGCGAGGGTACTATATAGTGCGTTCGATGATGACGGGGAGGATGTCGCCGGGCATGGGTAAGTATCTCAATTTATTCTATATACTTTATATACTTTATATAATTATCCCACAGCTATAATAAGATTTTATACATTATATTTCCCAATCTAATATACTAACCTTATCTGTGCCCTTTGATGGGGCGTTTCTGTATATATAGAACACACATAGCAGGCACAGCTGCATCGCACACCTACGGTATCGCCAAACTTGCCACAATCCTAGGCATAAACGTATTCAGCTCCCTAAACAACTCCACCTCCGCATCCATAATCAGCGGTCTCTCCCACGCGATCGCAAATCACAACACCCGCAAAACTTCACCAAACTTCAAAGGCTCCGTGGTGAACCTTTCCTTCGGAATCTTTAAACCCTCGCTCAATTCTATTACTCACGTTACCACATATCCCGAAAATCCGACGAGGAAAACCTAGAACACAGCCCATCATGAGGAATAAATTAACGCTCAAAAAGCATATCTCTAAGAAGCCTTCAATATCTAGATAATAAGAATATATATACCAATTTCGTCTCATACCTAGGTACACTCCACTCTAGCTAAGATACAGGAAACAAGCTAAAGCTAAAGCTAAATCTCCACTATCTTTCGTGCGTCGCGCCCCGCGAAGGGCTGCCATGTTGAATTTTTCCGCATAGAATGAAACAAAAATCAACTTGTTGAAAATCGTAAAAAAGATAAAGAATAGAAAACGCCACAAATGATAAAAAGTAAACGTAGCAGATATTTTGAACTCAGAAATAAAAGAAAATGATATCAATCTCTACCCTACCGTATCATACCGTACCATCTTTTGGCCTCCTGTTCACCAAAATGCTCCAAGTAATCGCAAGAAAACTCGTTCCAAAGCAACAAAACGAATGAGGTAAAACGAAAAAAAATCAGTAAACGAACACCGGCGCAATGCTATCAGTGACGACCGAAAAAAAGGAAATAAAAAACGGAATAGATGAACCATTCTCGAGAACCGCAATAATAAAGTCGGAGAGGGACCCGGCAAAGCTGAAAGTCCATCAACAATCCAAAAAAGAAAAGAAAGAAGAAAACGCCCGTACAAAAAAGAAAACTCGCCAAACAAGGAAAAGGATATATATACGCCTCAGTCGCCCATCTGTATACATCTCTTGCCACTATTCCACATTCTATTATATACACACCACGGCGGCGATCACAAACCCCTTACCTCGCAGCAGAGACGAACCATCTCCCCCGCTCAGGAACATAAGCCACGAGCCCCCTTCTAATCGTATCAGCTCTCTACGCCGATATCTCGACCGGCTGCTCATTCCGCTGCTTTTCTTGAACTTCAGACTGCTCACTTCCTCCCATACCAATATAATTCTCGACCACCTCTGCCATGTGGTGTAAAATTCCAGCCCCATCGGTATCTCCTGATTGTTGTGACTGTTGGGTTCCCAAATTCTCACGTCTGATAATATCATCGCGAGCTTCTAGAACTCGAGGATCGGCGACGTGCAGATGATTGATGCCCTTGGCCCCTGCGTCCTCAAGGGGAACCTCTGGAATCTTTTCGCCGTACGCTTCCTTTAGCTTCTCAGCCGCACGGCTCAGTTTATCCTTCTCGAGCAGCTGTTCCACAATTTTGCCTCGATGGTTTATCCTCAGCGCTTCGTCGAACGCTGCGTTCTGCTCTTCGAGCCTGGAGTCGCTGAGATCCTCGTAACGGAGGGAGGAGCCTTGACTGAGATAGGAATCCGCGAGTGTATCTTCATACTGTCCTTCGTCGTCATCTTCGTAGTATTCGTCGCCCCCGTCATCCTCATCATCATCGTCGTTGCTTTCTTCGTCCGAGTCGCTGAAGGAATCGTAATCCAACATGGGCGTTCGCCAGTAATTGAAATCCGTATAACTCTCGTCCGCCACCAAATTTGTAACGGGGGGGAAGAAGCGGTCAACGTCGTCACGCATGTTAACATAGGTCGATTTGTAGCTCGTCAGCGTCAGTAGATCCAAAATTACCGAGCCGTTGGAATCAATGGTGTATATCCTAGTCGAGGGGATGTTAACGGATCGGTAGGATAGAGCGTCCGTTAGACGATTTCCAAAGCCGGCGTAGAATGGGTTCGTGTTGTCGCCGAACAGACTGAGGATGTCTCGCAGGCATGCCATTTTGAAGACCTCAGGTTTGCGAAGGTACACCTCGCGACGGAGAGCAGCGAGGGTGCGATCCGGAGACATTATCACGGGTCCCTTGGGGAGTTTGTATTTATCTTGGACGATACCGTTGAGGTAGTTTCTCGTAGTGTCCGCCTGACCTACGGATCGGCTAGTGAGGTAGATGATGTTGTAGCCGTTGGCCGAAATGTCGGTGAAGAGCTTGGCGACTCCGAGATGGGTCCAGTCTCGTCCGAGCATGTTGTAAAAGTGTCCCAGGGCATCAGATTTTGTGATGGTGCCGTCGATGTCGGAGATGACGATTGGAACGTTCCACTTCCACAGATATAGGTTGGCATTGCAGACCGCCTTGTTGACGGAGAAGCTGAGGGTATTGGCACCGGGTTTTAGATTTAAGCTCTTAAGCTGAACGCTAGTTAATCTCAACGTCTTTGCGTAGTTTTTCGGTTCTGTTACTATTTGCATAGCGCCTGGAGGTGGGGTTTTAGGTGGAGTGACGAGCTGGTCATTCGAGACACTCTTGCCATCGTCCGAAGAGTACCCGGATTCGATGTCCGAGATGTCAATGGGAGCGGCAGCTTGTTCTCTCGCCCGTCTATCGGCCTCAGCCTTGGCTTCCTCACTAGTGTAGATGATGATATTGCCGTCTCTATCTGCACCGATCAGGGATGCGAGGTCGTAACCGGACTCGAATTCGTCAGCGAGGAGTCTTCTAGCCATAATCTCAGCCTGTAACGAGTCTTCCTCGCCAGTCTTGTAGCCATTCATATCGAGCATCAAATCACCATCATCAGTGATCCGAGTCGGGATGGAGATCTTGCGTGAGAGAGCCTTTGCTCTCTCGAATCTGGCCGGGTCGCCGGCTAACGGTGAATCTGACCGTGGGGTGTTCTCGGCCGATTTTGCTTTCATACTATCGTCCAGGCTGAACTTGTGACCTTCCGAAGGGAGAATGTCCGCCGAGGTGGACCTGTCCAGGGAGCCATACTTCCAATCTCCGCTCTGAGGCCGTAACTTGAGCTGATCCGGTGGTGATAACGAGTAGGGCGTAGAAGCACCGGCATCAGACTTTGCTCTTCGAGGTATGGCGACCGAGTCTGATGTAGCGGTAGATGACGTGTTTTCGGAGTCTTCGAGCTCGAGATTAAAAGTTTCTGGGTTTTCGAGAATAGATCCACCATCCGAAACCGGGGACATCGGTCTGGGACTGGCGGCGGGCGAAACCAGGGGCGAAGTTTGAAGGTCCTCTGGGATGTCGCTAGTTGTTTCGAAAACGAAAAATGCCTCCCCACCCTCGCCTAGCTTCATGGGGAAGTCGGTTTTATGGCCATTGACGCGGAATTCGACCTATATTTGGAAAGAAGGAAAAGGGTATTCTCTTGTTAGCACGAGGATTTGGAGAGAAAAAAAATTGAAGGCTGCAGGGAACACTGGTTTGCCGCACAGGGCTGCAGAAAAGAACCAGGATAGAGGTAGGGCTATTGGAGGCATGCCTTTTTTTCGAGCGGCCGTAGTAATGAGAATTTGCCAAAGCGAACGTGGAAGGGCGAGCAGGCCAGATCTCCTAGAAGTGCGGTGTTAGCATGTGATGCTGTATACTTTCGCCTAGCTTCGGTTCATTTTTGTTGTTACCATTTTCTTGTTCGACGACAATGACATCGATTGCACCGCTGAGAGTGGCAGGGTTTATGGAATTGTACGTCTTGGAGACGGAGCCGGCGATGCTTCTGACATACTGCATTTCTACTGCTGCTGCTGCTGCTTCTGCTGGCTCCGAAGATGTGTCGGGAGAAAAAGGCGACGAGGGATGTTGTTGGAGTTGTAGGGAGACGGAGTAGGAGAGCGAGGTAGAGGGAGGGAAAGAGAGGGAGGAGGGAGAGAGAAGGGGAGGCCGTTGTTAATAATATTTGGTGACTCCTTCTTTTACGGCCGTGGTCCTCTCATCCGCTGGAAATGGAAGTAGTTGTTGTGGTTCTTATTTTAATATTATTGTTTGTGGCGGGTGAGTTTCTGTGATTCTGATTGATGCTGCTCGGTGATAATGTGAGGATTGCGGTATGTGCGAACGAACGCAGGCCGGAACAATTATATTTTATGACGACGATAGTAGCGACGGCGACCGGCAGCAGGAACGTTTGCTTAGTTTGAACCGCAGGCAAAAGAGAAGGGAAGAATGGAAAGGGCCGGGGCGGGTTTTGACTGGGATTTGATGGTTGCTTAAGTTTTCTTGGTTGTTAATGCGTGGAGGAAGGACGACAAACTGCAGGCCCCGGCGAACTCTACTAACGCAGTATATACTCGATAGTGTAATAGTAGGTATACTTATTACAGTGAGCGTATGAGGATAGATGAGTGAGTGTGGGAAACAGCCGAAGCCAGAACAGGGCCTCGTTTAGCCGCTTTCGAATGTTCCTGCTTGCTGTGCTCCTCCGCGTCCTGGTCCTGCTACCTCAGCTGACTGCCGAATGTTCGATGGACCTTCTAATAGGCTGGGCTGGGGGGTTACAGGCTGCCGGTTGGTTGGTTTGGTTGAGCTCTCTCTCGTTGGGCTGGCTGGGACTCAGATCTTGACAGACTGATCTGAACTGGCAGCTGGGACTATAGTGAACCACAGTGTAGCTAAGTGGTAATTAATCGGGCGCACGGCGATCTCCTAACGGTCGTCGTGCGGCGGTTCCTGATTTGTGTGGAATGTGGGTGGGACCGTTGAGGCTGAAAGAACAAATAGAAAAGAAAGGGTTCTCTCTCTAAAGTTCTAGTTCTAGTTCTAGTTCTAGATCATAGAGAGAGGAAGGGGCATCTAAAATAAAATAAATATAATAACTAATTGTTTGATGGGGGAAGTGTTCAGATATAATTATAATAATTCTAATTGCAGTCTGACCGGCTGGGCTTTCGGCTTTCGTTCGGGATCTTGTTGAATGCGGAGGGATTCAGAAAAACTTGTTGGGCAGCCCCCAATACTTTCAACCCTCTTCGAACTTTTGAAATTTCAAAAGATGGAAAATAAGTAACTAAGCTGTGCTATCTTAAAATCAAATCCCAAGCTCGTGATTCGATTTGGTCAAAGCCGAGTTTGAGGTTCTCCGATCGAAATTGATATATCGCTTGCGTTTTAGATTTTCGATTTTAGAATTATTATTAGCAATCCTGTGGCGAAGGAGGATTATATTAATATATCTATTTCTTTTGAGGTCAACCGAGATTCAAGAGTCGCCCCAAACTCGGAGGCTGTAGTAATCAATTGATTTTCGGAATTCGGAATAATTCAGCTGTCGGTGAGGGATAGATGCCTAACTAAGTATATTTCCAACGGCTGACGGAGAATATAGTTTTTTCTAAATAGGAATCGAGAAAATTGGAAAAAAAAAAAAAAAGAAGCTGGGATTCATCCGGGCTTATTAAATGATTTCAATCTATTTCGCGAGTGCTCGAGTAACAGGTATGACATGTATCTGTACATTTCCAAGCCGTAGGATGATACATAACGTCCGCATCCCACATCCATCAAATCCACCCCACTCATCGATTGGCCTTCTATCAATCCCTGTCGCAGTACATGTACATTACAGGAAGCATAAAAAGAAGCAGCAAACACCATCGAGCAGGCATTATTCATTCATTTTGCATTGCAAGGCAAAGCTTTAAACGATCAACCCGGACGACACTTCAATCGCAGGAATGCGGCCGGTCGGTAGGGTTCAACGCTTATTATCAGGAAATATACCACATGCTCGCATCGGTTCGGTCGGAGACTTCGAAGAGATAGAGCTAAAAGAAACTCCCCCGGCCGGCTCATATGCGAGAATGGGGGAACTCTATGCACAGCAGGCATCGTCAACCCATTTCGAAATCCCCCAATCAGAACACACAATAACCTCCACGGATCCAACCAAACTGAAAAACCCTTCCTTCGATTCTTCGATCAAATCGTGTTGTCTGTCGAAGTAGAGTAAGGCAAAAGCATCGGGCTCGCAAAAAGTTGCATGACATTAGTTAGTTCCTGTCTGCGATGTTGACGAGGGGTGGTCCGTCCGGGTCCCGGTATGGGTCTGGGTATCATCAAATACATCATCTTACCCTTTCTCTGACGAAAGGTGGTATTAACTAGCTCTTCTCGTTTTTGATATTCCCAGGACGGACATGACATCCTGAGCTACTAACAGCCTCGGTACAACGCTCCCGCAGGGATCTTATCAACGAGCATTACTTTGCCCTATCATGCTTATTCTTCTTTGATTTTTTCCCTGGATTCTTGGCTTCAATCGTTTTTGTCAAATTTGCCCAGAGAAAAATGTTTAACCTTCTTTTTCGCAACAAACGAAGAAAATTTAATAGCCGGAGAACAAGCTCAGAATCACGAGCCGAGGGAAGTTTTCTCTCTGAATATGCTTCTGAAAAATGACTTGATCATCCAGGGATGAGTGATCAGTCCTGTCAAAAAAATTCGAACTATACTGAAAGCCCACCGGTCAAGATATATGGTGTGATCCGTTTTGGATATTTTTGATTTCTCAAACATGTCCATTACGATCGAGGTCATTGCAGCCCATCGACGGCATTCAATCCACCTCAACTCTGAAAACTCGGCCTACTTTCCCATTTCGAGCTTGACCTCTCTTCACAAAAAAACTTGCTTCCACGGAGACTTACCGATTGATTAGAAAATGAGAGAGAGGTCATCTGGTGTACGTCTAAACGGAAAAAGTGGTTGGGCTTTTCCAATCATCCGCCCCGACCAGCTTGCCGTGGGGGAAGGAATTCTTTGGTTTTTCCACGATCCATCGAACCCCAGTCACCTGGCCTGGCCGTCGTCGTCGGCGGGTACTTTCAAGCAAAAAAAAACTTGGGTCCCAACGTTTAACTTTACAGCCACTGGAGAAGGTCCTGGCTCACGGATTGAACCAGACAAAATAGCACTAACCCATGGGTGGGATTCTTCCTATCAAGAAGAACATTCGAACGGGGTCGTTGAGATCAAATTGAATTGGCTAAAACAAAAAGTCAACGAAGAGAGAAGAGGCTACAAGACCCTGATCGATTTCGAATTAGCGAAAGCATGGGGAAACCCCATCCCACCCGACCCAATCAATCCAGTTCAAGGTACACAAGGTGGGCGCGAGCTGAGGATTTAATTGTATATCGAAAGGCAAAAAGGGTTTCGTAAGAAGGGTCATCTGACGGTTGTGTACCTGTAGCTCTTTCCTCGAATTCGAGCTTCGCTACTCCGAATCGAGTGCGACTTTTCAATTGTGCGTAAACCTTTTTATTCGGCGTTTGAGATTTCGGGTAGACCTCCGCAGAAAGGTTTAACGGGTATTTAAACTCCCATTTTCTGTGCGCGTTCTCGAGCTAGCTTGCTCTCTTCCCCCGCAGTTTTTTTGACAATGGATCTCGTGGTTGAGTGGACGGAAGGATACCGTTGGGTTTGGGTCTGATCCGTTCAGGTTCAATTTGGATCCGGAGTTCATGCACTGATTCACGGACGAATGAATCAACATCAAATTGGAATGCATGAGCTCCCCCAGACTGCAATTGCGATTCGATCGAACACGAAAAAGCGAAACAAAGCTTGAAGACGTGTGTTTAAAGTTTTGACAACCTCCCATTTGCTCTTAGCTGGGGATACTTTTTGATTGAGGTTTTTCAATGCAATCCGTGCAGTGGACCCCAACAAAAAAAAAAATTCAAAAAATTCAAAAAATTCAAAATAGCTTTGTAAATTGATTTGCGACTGCATGCTTGCCGACGGGCGATTGGAGAGTAGCAGCGCGAAGGAAGTTTGTACTGTTACAAAGGTCTAATTTGACAGGAACCAGCGTAGACGTGCATGATAAACTACTAAAATAGTTTGAATATACTCAAGAGTATTGATTCACCTTCCCGTTCAAACTCTCTTCGCAAGTGTAGGGGACATCATAGGTTGATTGATTTCTTTAAGGCGGATTGATCGATTGATGTCCGATATGAATGTGATATCTGCTTGCCTCGGATAAATTTGAAATAGAGCCTTGGTTTCCGCCCCATCGACGAATACCGGTCCGGCGAAAGTTGCTCCTACAGACTGCCAAGTGATATCAAAATGAAGTGTCAGCCACAGGAGCTACCATATCTCTCAACTAGCCCCGAAACAGCAACGGATGAATTCGGTCGAAGCATGGAAGATGGCATGTCGTCGATATTAGCCACAATGATATGATACGAGACCAGCCTGTCTGAAATGCCCTCACTCAACCACATGCCTCTCCTCATCCTCTCCCTTTAAACCACGTAGATTGTTCTGAACAGAACCTCCGCGTCCATTTAATCAGATATCCAAACGGTGAGGAGTGAGAGAGTCGACCTTTGTCGTCCTGCTTGACATGTTTTAGTGTGAACAGGTTGACGGAGAAGGAAAAAACCCAAGTCTTGGCATCTCGAAACGATGCAGCCAACCACAATAACAGCAACCTCATCTTGAATTCAACACCATCAATCAATCCTCATCTTCATTTCACATATCTCTTCTCTCCTCTCCAAACCAATCCCTCTCGAATCCAGCCCTCAGCGCTGCTACTATTCCTACTACACCGTGGCATAAGGAGACACACACAGAGAGGAGAGGAAACAATCCCTCCATCAACCGCCATGGTTGTCGCCTTGGTAGCCACGCTTCTCGCCCTCGCATGGTACGCACACAAACCATACCTCCCTCGTGATAACAACCTATATCTCTCTCACGGACTCAAAAAAGCACATGACTAACCAGAAACTTCAACCTTCCACCGTATAGGCTAACCCACCGAGCATCAAAGCTTCTCGCAATCCCCATCCCCGTTCTCGTCAAGGGTCTCGGTCTCGATATTCCTGCACCCCCGCGAGTCTCCCTCCACAACATCTCCGCTGATTCGATAGAACTACACTGGTCTCCCCCCGAAAAGGCCGGTTCCGTCGCAAAACACATCATCCAAATAAACGGCCAGAACGGTCAGTTACCCCTTTCCTTGCCTTTCATGAGTTCCGTCCGATGTAAAGCGGGGTACAAACAAAGCAAAATAAAACGATATATCCTAGAGTCCTCAATGCTGACATATAACACATCAATTGTATACAACAGTGGGCGAGAACGAACGTAGAGATACAAGCGTCGTAGTCACAGGTCTAACCCCAGACCAAATATACAACGTCCGCGTCATCGCCGCAAACTCATCAAACTTCCAAGCTCCGAGTCCGTTAATCCGACTGCGCACCCTACGATCCAACACCGACGATAGCAACACCACAAATAATAGTAGTAATAATAATATCAACAGCGGTAGAGATGGACTCGCTGCGACCGCTTCTGCCGCGGGGGTTAGCTCCGGCATTGGTAGTGCCACCGGAGGGTCGGTTACGTCTGGTATGAACGGAGTGCTCGGAAGCGGTGGCGTAGCGCTGGGACCAGATGATATACCCACGATTCATGCGACGGATACCCTCACGCAAGCACCACAATCTCGGCGGACGTTTCGAAGGCAGAATTCACCAGGGACGGCAGAGGAGAATTTGTTGGCTGCGAATGGGAGTACGGGACATGGAAACGGGAGCGCGGGAGGTGGAAGTAGCGGGAGCGGAGCAGGGGATCCGGCATCCACGGATGCGACGGTGCAGGCTTTGACAGCGGAGTTGGAAAAGATACAACGGGAAACGGAAGAGTTGGAAGCCCAATTTTTATCTCAGGAAGAGGAACATAAGGCTGCTGAGGCACTTTTGCTTACCGAGTTGGAAGCGGTGAGGGATAAGAAGAAGGAGGAGGATAATATTCGGTCTCAGCTCAGGACGGAAACTAGGACTCTGGAAGATGCCAAGCGGGCAGCGGAAGCCCAGAGGAGCAAGGTTGAGAAGGCCCTGAAGGTTCGTCAGGATGAGATTTCGAAGATGCAAGAGGATTGTATCCGATGGGATGATGAACGGGAGGCTGCCTTAGAATCCCTTCACAGACTCGAGGATGAAGCAGAGGCGCGGAAGCAGGAAGCGGAGGATATGGGGAAGAATAAGAAGAAGGAGCTTGAGCCCATCATCGCGGAGTTGAGCAGCCTTGAGGAAGAGATAAGGACTCTTTCGCTATCGATCAAAGCTATCAACGACGAAGAAGAAAAACGGAAAGAAAAGGAAACTGACGAGAAGCCTAAAACCGTTGATAACAACGATCCGGCCATGTCTGGTATTCTGGCGGGGCAGCCTGGTGTTCCGCCGTTGGCTCGGGGACCTAGCTTTCCCGGTGAACCGGAAGACGCTCGTATCGAACGAGAGTGGCAAGCCCGCTTTAAAGCTTTGGAACTACGGTATATGGAGATTCTCGGTCACTTTCGAGCTGCACAAGATGAGTTTTTTCGTTCTGAACATCAGTTACGGGCTTGGCATGCTCGCAGAGCTAGCCTTCCGGCTCCTCCTTCCGATCCTTCGGCATCGAGTCTGAGTCTGGGGAAGGGCAAATCTAAGCAGCGGAGAAACAGGACGAGGAAGAATAGGACGCAGACAGTCTCGTCGCCTATGTCCGTTTATCCAATGTCCGATTTACCCTATACGCCAATATCTGTTCCATTCAATCAACCTCCCACACCTTCATCAACCACCGCACCCACGCAGACATCACCGCCGTTCCCTTCTTTGCTGCCCGCGGCACCATTATTTAACTATGCTAATGGAGCGGATCCAATGTTCTCCCCTGAGATGGATAAGCTGACGAATGGCGCTCCCATGTCGCCGACTGCCGATTCTCTGTTACCTTCGAATCTATTCATGAGTATGGACGAAGTCCCACCGAGTCCGAAGGGGAGCACCTATCTACTCGATTCCCAAACGTTCCCCACCAGTGATAATATTCAGCCTCTGATTCCTATCGCTCAATCTCCGGTATCTTCAAATTCAATGTCCAACTCTCAGTTATCATCGCCTCGAACATCATTCCCGCAGTTCCCTGTTTTCTCGACTGAGGATCCAGGACGGTTGAATAGATCGAATAGCATATCCTCTGTCAACAATAGTCTAAGAGGCATTCCACCACCGATGCCAGAAGAACCCGTACCGCCCAAGAAGATCTTCCCCAGTTTGTTCAGCTTTACGAGACCCCGAGGCAAGACTTTATCAAATGACACACCCGCCCTTGGAAGTCTCAAGCCCTCGCAATCCAACTCGTTCCCAAAGCAGGACGGGCCTGGTCTCGATCCCATCGGCACCCGTCGCCGAAGCGGCTCGCATGGAACCAGCTGGACCGGTCTCGGGTTTCTATCCAACAGCACAAACATCAAGCGTGCGCTGAACAATGCGAACGGCTCACGTAGCTCCTTCAACCACTTTGACCCGGAATCCGACCCTCTCGACCCATCGCGCCTCTTATCCAAAGAACCACTCTCACCACGTCCCTCGTCAATCTCCTCCTTTGGTGAGAGCATACTTCCTAAACCTAGCGCAGACTTTAGCGCATTCGGCTGGCCAGCTAGGGATAACACTGCCGTTCGCGCAAGCCCTCTCGCGGCAAACTGGGCGGATATCCCAAATATTAACAATTCCTCATCACTAATCCCGTCCCTCCCACCATCTCCTCAAACCTCCCCGCCAAACGCCCACCCCAGCCGACTAGCTAAAATCTTCTCCAGCAAGAATAGTAATAGTAATAACGCGGGTGCAGTCGGACAACCGGTCCCCTCAAACGTCCGACTCAACCCTACAGCCCCAACATTCGACGCCACCTACAATAACGGCGCCCCAAGCAACCATAATAATAACAATAATCACAGCAACCACGGCTCTAGTCCTTCCTCCCATATCCACGCTGAAACGCAATCGCTAAACACCGAATCTTCCTTCGCCTCCTCCGCGAGTCTAGACCAACTCGCGCTCACAGCCTCTATTATCTCGGTCGACAAGGAATCCGCCGCCTCCAGCAGCGTTGGAAAAGAATCATTGCTAAGCCGTATCGGGCTCTCCCGGAAAGGCAGCCATACCAAGCTCGTCGGCGGGCCAGGCAGCACGAGCAGTCCCAAACTCGGATCTCCCGCGAAATTCACGATATCGTCACCGTTTAAGAAGGAAGGAGGGTTGTTTGGACGAAAGAAAGGGGAGAATAGTAATTCTGCTACCACCCCTACTGCGGATGTGATTGATGAGGAAGTTGGGGGGTTGAGCAGTGTTGTCATACCGTCTTTGGATCATAACCATAATAACCAAAGCGGGCTTACCACCCCTAGTGAGGAGAAGGATAATAATGGTAATAAAGATAATGGTAAAGAAAAGGAGAAGGAGAAGGGAAAAGGCGGGGGCGGGAAAAAGGGACACGGCTCGTCGGGGAGTATTGGATCTGCGTCGGAATTGTTTGGCAGCTGGAGACGGGAGAGTTCCGAGGCGTTGAGCAGTCCGTTTAAGAAGGAAGGTGGGTTTTTTGGTGTCATCGGCGGGAATAAGAAGAAGAGAGGGAATCTGGGGGTTGTGGATGCTATGGCTAGTACTTCTGAGGTTGAGGAGGATGAAGGGCTGGTGACAGGTGATGAGGGATATAAACCCGAGCAACCATCACCAATAACACCGCAAAATCATGAACAGCAGCAACAACAACATCACTTTTTTAACGGAAAGGGGAAGGGGGAGGTGGGGAATCCGGAGCGGGATAGGGAGTTAGGTGCGACTGGGGGCGGTAATTAGGATTTACACTTCTTGTTTGCGATATCGATGGCGAGGAAGGGGGTGGCGGTGGAGGATATGAGTTTCTGGAGTTTTGGGAACGTCATGATGAATCAAGTGCGGCAGAGTGTTGGGTGAATGCTGGAAAGTGAGCAAGTAGATAGATGGGTAATGTATCGGTTTTAGTGGAAGGAAGAAAAGCAGTCTCGTGAGAAGAAAGTTTATGGCATAAGTGTTACTCGGTGTTGATGTTGATTGTAATAATGCTTACATTGGATGATTATGAGCGATGATTTGGTTTGAGTGTACATATCACAAGATGACATGGGTAGCAGAGTTTAAAAAGAACATATTGGAATGAACTATAGAATAACAATAGCATTTAATTAATATTCATTCGTATGATCTATTCTAAGATGTAGACTGTATTAAGGGCGGTAGAGAGAGGCATCAGTCTGTAAATTAAGACCGGACGAAATGAAGTATTGTATATTTGCTTCACGGGTCACGCCCAAGTTTTAAAACCTTATGAATTGCAAAGATTCCCGAAATATAAGGTAATATATTTTTTTCTATCTTTCTCTATCTTCCATCCATCTTTCCGATGCACATCCCTTAAATCAATGATCTATAATACATTCTGTCTCTCTCATCCGCGCGGAATCATCTGTAAAGAGGAAAAAAAAAAAAAAAATACAGGACACTCGCGACGCATGCATGCATATCACCCCCACCCCACTTACTTACTTTCCATGCCATTCTGCAAATATAAAACTGTTTAGCAGTGCAAAAATATGTAAAGCGGGGTCAAAAATGAAAGAAAAGAGGAAAGAGCAGGTGGCATTCTGGTCTGTCAGTCATACCATAGCGAAAGGAAGAAACAACAAAACGTCGCTCGCAGAAAGACTTAAAAAAACCAATATTTAAAACTCTGCAAGAAATTTTGCGACGAGGAATATTTTTTTATAATGGATATAATAATTTTGTTCTGTTTTTGGGTTCGTTCTTGCGTTTTCTTCCCAAGAAGTTCAAGTCAAACGTTGGAAACAGTAAAAAAAAAGAAAAATATTATTATATGATTAGTAAGAGGCAGCCTTCAACAATAGTTTTTGCCGCCTGTAACGAAAAGAGAGAGTAGAAAGCAAGAATAAAAGTGACTAGCAATCCGTACAAATCAATCCACAATTTACCATTAACCCTTTTACGTCAACCACTTCTAGCTGGCGGATCTCTAGGGGAACTGCATCATAGTTAGTACAAATATATTTGAACTTTGTTGCATAAAGAGACTTACTTAGGGGAGAATCGAGGGCTAGATGGACTCCACATTGGCGAAGATACACTGTATGGAGCCGCACCACCCGGTGATCCTGGTGTTGCAAACTGTGGAGAGGTAGGCGAATAAGCGTTCGGGCTGGTTGGTGAATATTGTGGAGACGTTGGACTGTAGCTGGGGCTAGTCGGAGACGTGGGGCTGAAATTCGTAGTTCCACCTCCACCATTGAACTGTGGACTTGTCGGGCTATACTGTGGCGACGTGGGACTGTAAGCTGGTGAGGTAGGACTGTATGAAGGACTCGTGGGCGAGAAGGACGGTGAGGTGGGCGAGTAACTTGGCGATGTTGGAGAATAACTTGGCGAAGTGGGTGAAGTTCCGTAAGTGCCGCCACCACCCATAGATGGTGAAGTTGGAGAGTAAGCGGGAGAGGTTGGAGAGTACGCAGGACTGGCTGGGGAGAAGCCGAGCCCGCCTCCGAAGCCTGGACTTGTGACACCCATGCGTGGAGAGCTTGGAGAGTAGTTTGGTGATGCAGGGGAGTATCCAGGAGAAGTGGGCATATTGAAAGGGCTTGTTGGGGTGTAGCCTGGGGATTGAGGTGGGAATGACCCCGTGGGAGGTTCGTAGTCGTTTCCGGATTGAACCATAGGCGAGAAAGAAACGTTGTAGCCAGGAGATGGGGCGCCCATGAACATGTGATCCGGAGACCCAGATCCTATATCGTACGGGGTCATCGATCCCTCGTTGAAGCCGCCTTCTGCCTTACTAGCGAATGGTGCACCCGTCCGAGTATTATCGGTGATGAGCTGGCTGAGCATATTCTCGTCTAGGAAAACATCGAATTCACCGGTACCCATTGGAGCAAGCTGTCCCAACATGACGTTCTCGGAAATACCACGACAGTCGTCGAGTTCGCCAGCTGCAGCTGCTTCAAGAAGAATTTCCACGGTTTCTTCGAAAGAACAACGCATGAGAGCACCAGTGTCTGCTCTGTTGATGCCGTGTCGAGTAATCGCCATCAAGTGACCGCGAGAGGTCATAACGTCGCAAAGTAAAGTCAAGTGACGTTGATTGACATAAGAACCGTCGAAAGCCAACACCTGAGTTAACTCCCTGAGAAGAGCGCCTCTGGTAGCCTCGATACCGAATACTTCAAGAACCTCAACGAAATTATTCGAGTAGGTACGAGTTGGATCGACTCCCTCTATAGTAAGGACGGAGCCTAAATTCGTACCACTGGTGTCAAGAACGTATTCGATGCAGCCAGGTTCACTTTTATTCATGACAAGAGCACCAGTGCTGTCGACCTTGACTCTCGACTTTTCGTTGATGAACGCCCTTGAAATTCCCTCGACACCCCTGAGCGTCAGCGAATCCAAGATGTGAGCCTCGAATCGCTTCAGCATGAGATCCTCCTCGAGCTCTTGTTCTGCCTCGCTGTCCTTATCGCGATCCATAATGAGCCTGCAGCGGATGACAAGTTCATCGGCATTGTTGTCACTGAACATGACCGACAAGTCGCGATTATATGTTTCCGAAATCTTGTTCGAAATGTCTTCAATACGCAAGCCCTTGTCAATCATTCTTCTGCGATCGATTATTATTCGAAGAACCCATTTGGATAGACGGTCAACAACGTCCTTGGCAATGTCCTCCATCATGAAATAAGAGTTAAGGATCTCCATGTCTGCCTCAATGACAGTTTCGTAGACATTTGGATCGTAGTAAATTTCTGTGGCTTCGCAAACAGACCGGAGAGTAGTGTGTTCGACAGCGCTGCGGAGAGATTTCGCCTTGTCACGATTGTACATGTTCTCTGGGAGTTGGTAAACAGTAAGAGACGGCGTCTTGATGTTCTTTGCGACGTTCAAAATTTCTTTCAAACGTGGCACACCAAGGGTAACGTTCTTCGAGGACACACCAGCAAAGTGGAAGGTGTTGAGCGTCATCTGTGTGGCGGGTTCTCCAATAGATTGGGCAGCAAGAACACCAACCATTTCACCAGGATTTGCTGCAGATTTGGCGAAGCGAGCCTTGATTTCTCCGATAACCCAATCCAAAGCGACTTTGGTGAGGCGGTACTCCATGACGAGACGCTTGAAGCCAAGTCTACCTTGAAGGTGAGATCGGAAGAGAAGGGTGGCGTTATATTGAGCTTCGATGGATAAGGGATCGCTACCGCGGATGACAACTAGGTCGTCAAGCATTTGTTTGATCTTTTGAATTGTCTCGACAGGCTCAAGATCGCTTCGGCCGTTCTTTTTGATGCGGAAGATAGACTTCGCATTCTCAAGGATACGAAGGACGTTGATAGGAAGATGCATTGAATCATCAGCATCCTTCGCTACAGATCGAACTGTCTCACGGGCATGATGAAGTCGCTCCCATTCATCGTCGAGCACCGCTTGAATATCAACATCACCTTGAATCTCGGAAGCAACCTCAAGGTGTTCTGGCGAGATGGTCATAGAAGGGTCCATGAGATCGATTCGGAATTTCCTCTCAAATTCCCTGTCCGAGCAAGTAATGATATCTACCTTTTGGAGTTCCATATGTTGCCCGTCAAGACCGTCTTCACCGTAGCAGAATTGAATGATATCTCCTAGAGAATTTCGAACAGTTCCGTCATACTTGCACATGACGTCTTCCAAGGCCTTGACCAATCTTCTTTGAATATAACCAGTTTCTGCAGTTTTCACAGCAGTATCGATTAAACCTTCACGACCAGCCATGGCGTGGAAGAAGAATTCCTGTGGAGTAAGCCCTCTGAGATAAGAGTTCTCAACAAAGCCTCTACTCTCTGAGCTGTAGTCGTCTTTTGTGAAATGTGGTAAAGTACGATATTTGAAGCCGAATGGGATACGTTTTCCTTCGACGGACTGCTGACCGACGACAGCAGACATCTGGGAGATGTTGATGTTTGAACCTTTGGAACCAGAACGGGCCATCTGAATGGCATTGTTGAGATCTTTTAGGGACTTTTCGGTAGCGGAACCCGCATCGTCACGAGCCAAGTTGAGAGACCTCATGACTTTGTTTTCAAACGTCTCTCTGATATTCATACCAGGCAGAGCTTCAAGCTGATTCTCTTGTGCCATCTTGGTAACCTCTTCGACCTCGGTCTTTCTTTTGGTAACACATTCCTGAATCTTCTGAATAGTAGCTGCGTCGGGAATGGTGTCACCGATACCAATACTGAATCCGTTATGGAGAAGCCAGTAGTTCACAACACGTTGGGCTCCATTAAAGAATCCCATACATGTTTGCCAACCCTTCTCGTTGTAGATTGTATGAATGAGACCACCTTGCGACGCACCAACAGACTTTTTACTGAAGAGACCGAACATCAATTCACCATCCGTGACACACAAGCCGGTATCAGGGAGAGGTGACATGCCCTCCTTGTCTGGTTTGACGAGATTGATACCCTTTGGAATAACCAAGCTGATGAGCTGCTTGCCTGTCCATCGTGGTGACGGCTTAACAATAGCGGGAGGTGGAAATGTTCCATCCCATTCAGGAACCCACAGTAAGGCGTTCATGAGTTGGTTTCTGTCCAATAAAACGTCACGACGACAGAGTTTGTAAATGCCACAGAGGGTATCTTGCACAATACCCATCAAAGGACCGTTTCTTTGTGGAGAGACGATTTGAAGCGGCACCATGCAGAGCTGGCTAACTTCGGCCCTAGTCTCCTCGGACTGTGGAACGTGCATGTTCATTTCGTCACCGTCGAAATCGGCGTTGTAAGGTGACGTGACAGACAAGTTGAGACGGAAGGTGGAATATGGAAGGACTCTGACACGGTGACCTGCAATCTGTTAGAACCTCAATCTATATGAATATATGCTCATGAAGACCTACCCATCATAGATTCTTTGTGGAGGGAAGGTTGACGGTTGAATATGACAAAGTCCCCATCAACAATGTGTCTCTCGACCTTCCAGCCATATTGTAAAGCGATTTCACCCGCTCGCTTGTGATGTCTCAAGTCAATACGCTCTCCAGTATCCCTGATCACGTATTTGGCGCCTGGGTGCTCATTTGGACCGTTCTTGACCAACGCCGACAATTTCTTAATATTGTACGGGGTGACTGTCTCTGGATACGTAAGAATTCTTGCGGTACTTCGCGGGACACCAACCTCATCTAAAGACAAGTTTGGATCTCCGGTAATGACAGTACGTGCAGAGAAATCAACACGCTTTCCCATCAGATTACCACGCAATCTACCCTCTTTACCCTTCAATCGAGCTCGAATGGATTTGATAGGACGACCGGATTTTTGGACGGCCTGCGGCTGGCCGGCGATGTCGTTGTCCATGAACGTGGCAACGTGGAACTGCAACAATGATTCGAACTCGTTTACTACGTGTGCCGGTGATCCTTCTTGCTCACATCTTTGCAGATTATTATTTGCTTTAATAATATCGCCAAGCTTAAAAGTCAAGTCATCTTCACCGCGCATACCACCTCCACCCATTCCATCAACGGAGATGCTAGGACGAACTGGTGGAGGAGGGACGGCAAGAACCGTAATAATCATCCATTCAGGACGAGCGTAATCTTTGTTGAGACCCATTTTGATAATTTCGTCGTCACTGATGTGCTTGAAGATGTTCAACACCATCTGGGGAGTCAAAGTTCGTTTCGTTGGCTGCGGGTTTTCCTCGTCCTCATCCTTGCTAGGTTTCCACGTCCCGATGAGTTTGAGGCCATCCTTGCGGATAGTTGGCTGCGGATTACCGCATCCACCGTGGGATTTCTTCTTGCCCTTTTCTTCACCAGGTAGAGTATCTCCCATGTTTTCCTCGTCTTCACCGGTACTGTCGCTCTCGCAGATGTTTTTGACTCTGCAGATACGCCAGACGGCGTTGAAGCGAGCTTTGGGATCTCGTATGCGCATTGCGTCAGCGAATTGAGGATTGCTCTTTACATCACACAGTGCAAGACGCACACGTTAGCCAAATCAATTCCTTAAAACAGTGTTATTCGCGACGCTGTTGCGATATTAGTCCACCCGTCTCAAGGTAGACTCACTTCATCAAGCAGAATCTTGCCACAATTGAAACAGACAGTTTCCAGGACCTTCTTTATCTTGGTGATAAATCCTGTTGTGGGCTTTGTTAGCAGGTTGCAACAAGAGACTTTTGAGGCCTCAATGCATACCAATATGAAAAACAGGCTTTGCAAGCTCGATATGTCCAAAGTGACCAGGACACTCTGACATATTTTCGTCGCACTAAAAGTGGAATTAGTAGATGATTCATTTTCTCGTGATGGGAATAGGTCTCGTACGGTTGCGCATTTGAACGAGCGATCAATTGATCCCATGTGGGGATCGTTCAGACCGCGTTCTCGGGGTCGTAACTTCGACTCGTCCTGCAGAAGCATATGTATTAGCTAGCTGTTTCTAACAATTTATTACTTATAGATATTGGGCCGTACCATAGTCTCCGGAAATTCGACATGGCACACACTCATTCCCTTGATCTCTTCCGGCGAGAGCAAACCGAACTGGATTTCTTGAATCGTGCGCAGTGGCGCTGAAGAGTGGGGAAAAGTGTGTGAGAGCGACATTTTGACCGAGATTCAGAGCTGAGAGTCGAGTTTCGTGATGGATTTATCCAAAAACTGCCGTGCGTCCGCGGAGCGATAGGAAGGCGTGCTGGGCTTCCACCTCTCCCGTCTACCCTCTATAGCCTCCTATCCTCCAGGTTGATTAGGTCTAGAGATCGTGAAAGTCGTAGCAGAGGGAAAGACTGCCGTGGAGATGTCGAAAGGACGGCGGGATTCGTGATAGTCGTGATGGAGAAAGCGATATGCTATGATGAGCGAGTCAAGCCTCCGTGTGTAAGAGCCTCCTTCAATCCTTCCTCAATTTCCTTCGTCGTGATCGCGTCCGAACCGGATCTGAATTCGTGGCCGGCTCGGGGCTGTCGTCGAATCAGAATACAACGAATCCTTCAGATCGATGGGAGAGGTCGATGCTGAGGGACGGCAATGGGGGATGTTGGAGTGGAATGATGAAGATGGATGATGATGATGGAGGAGAGCAGAGGAACGTTGTTGATGAGCAGGAGAGGCAAAAGAAGAGAAGACCTGGCGTGTTGCCTGGAAAAAGCAAACATCGCATTCCTCCGTGGATCCTCTCAAACTCGCCAAACCCAACAACACAAGTCCAGCTCCCTCAACTGAAGAACAAATGAGAAACGCTCGATTCGAAACTACCTCGATACTTTTATATCATCGCAACAATTTCACCCAGTCTTCGTAACCAGCTTCAGCACCGATTGACTCTCAAATTCTACTGGACATAAAAGTTATACTCAACTCAGATTCATGTATCGGTAGCAATTCGCAGACGGCCGAGATAGGAACTAACATTCCTACGTGCGCCCTACAATCCAAACCCCCACCAGCCGCCGAAGTCGAGGATTCTTCCCATCGACACGATGAATTTGTCACTCGCGGACCCATTTTCTTTGTCGCAAGAGTATGTAACTCTCACTTCGCATCCTGTGGCTCTTTGAACATACCGGAACTTTCCTGACACCCAATCGTCTCTTTCCTAGCTATCCAGAAGTCTTCTCCCACAGCCTTCGTATGCCTGAAACCTACCTGCTTCATCTGGACGTCATATAGAGTATACCTGGCCCAAAGGCCAAGGTCTTTATGACTCTCCATCTATTTCCTAAGGCATGCCTAACTCACTACTGGTATAGACTATGGTCATTCGTCGTGTGTTGTATTCAACCGGCAAGGTGACCTTCTCGCCTCGGGCAGGGTACGCCCATCACATCTCACATTCCTTCCTCCAAGCATCAATTCTCACATTCTACCCTAGCACGATGGCACCGTTGTGCTCTTCGATGTTGAAACCGGTGGTCTAGCGCGTATAATGCGCGGCCACACTCGCTCTGTCCAATCGGTTAGCTGGTCTCGCGACGGTCGTTACCTCCTCTCCTCATCGCTCGACTGCAAATGTATACTCTGGGATCTCGAAGATGGTAGTCGCAAACGTATTGTCCGTTTCGAAGCAGCGGTCTATTACGCCGAGCTGCACCCCTATAACCACAATATATTTGCTGCCGCAATTCACGAAGACCACCCCTGGCTTCTCGACATCTCTACCGATAAAACCGTCCGTACAAAACTCTCGAGCCTTCCCTGGAAAGCTACCACCAGTTCCGACGACGAAGCTCAAACGACATCTAAAGCTGCAGCACAAGAAGCTAAAGCTCTAACTCTCATCACCCTCTTCGATTCCACTGGCCAATACCTGATATGCGCCACCACCCGTGGTTGGGTAAACATCATCCATGTAGCCACTCAAACGACCATATTCTCATCTCGACTAACAAAATCTGCCATCGTCACCGGTCGCCTATCCCTCTCCGGCCGCTCCTTAATATTCAACAGTCGCGATCGAATTCTCCGAACAGTTCACATGCCAGCTTTAACCGATGAAGACGTAGAAGACCCCTCCGGTATCCTATTCGAAGTGGAGCATACTTACCAAGACCTTGTGAATCGGTTATACTGGAACCACTGCGACATCTCACCGACAGGAGAGTACATCTGTGCGAGCACATACATGAACCACGACGTCTACATCTGGGAAACTAATAAAGGCTCACTTGTCAAGATTCTCGAGGGTCCTAAAGAAGAACTCGGTTTTGTGGACTGGCATCCCACGCGGCCGATGATTGTGGCTTCCGGGTTGGAAACTGGGAGGATATATATTTGGGCTACCAATAATCCTCAGCGGTGGTCTGCGCTAGCACCGGATTTTCAAGAGTTGGAGGAAAATGTTGAGTATATTGAAAAGGAAGATGAGTTTGATTATAAAGATCGGGCCGAGATGACCAAAGCTCGTTTGGACCGAGAAGATCAAGAAGTTGATTTGATAGGCATGGATGATGCCCCAGGCGGCTTCAGAGAAGAGGAGAAGCGGTGGACAATGCCGGTATTGTTGGATATTGAGGAAAGTAGCGAAGATGATGACGTGAAGATTGTAGGCCCGACGGCCGCTGCGAGTCAGAAGAAGAAAAAAGCCGGTGGAAACGCTGGTGGAGCGGAGTCGAAAGGGAAGAAGCGAAAAGCTGGTGATTGAAATTTTATCTTTGACATACTCTTTTGATATATCCCTTTTCCAAGAAACCAAATATTTATTAGGGTTTGATTGCACAGCCTAGGAGTTCGTGGTTTATAGCTGTCTTGATGTAAAAGACGAAAATTTCAGATGTACAAAATGTAAATATGCTCCAAAACACCATTTGTAAACGCCACTCCGCAATTATAGATCGTACATTATCAAGGAGACCTGCAAGGAAACAAGACCACCCGATGATCCAATGGGGATTCCATCCACTTTCCGCAGTGTCAGCATGTACGACGATGCCCTCATTGCTTCTTCTCTAGTTGCCTTTGGTCAAAACAAACGCTCTTGAATGTACTTCAATCATTCATTTTGGTTCTATATTGAAATGCAAACTGTCATAATAGCGTTGAACGCACAAGCAAACAACACCATCACGGAAAAGAACATTAGCAATTATGCACCTTCTCGTGATATTCTCCGTATATAAACCCGTGAAATAAAGAACAAAGGACAAAAGAAAGAAAAACAAGAACCTAATGAACCAAAACCCGCAACGAGAGAAAAAATCGCGCCTTCACCTCTTTCTACTAAACATTTTATTCCCGCCCTTTCTCGTCTTCCGTGCCCCACCCTGATCATCGAACGGCCCGTCATCGAGATCCATCTCATCATCACCAGGACCTAGCCCCGGATGATCATGATCGATAACTCTCTTCCCTTTACTCCCATCCTTCTCCGCCACTTTTCGCTTCTCTTCAACTTGCTTCTCGTATGCGACTTGCTCTTTGCGCTGCGCTACCGCGGAAGCTTGAATGCTGGCGATTTGGGCTTCTATCTCCGTTAGGACGGATGAGCAACTCGAAGACCACGCTTCGAGGGCGGATATCATGTTCGTGATATCGCCCGGTGCGACATCTCGGCCGGCCGTCGACGAAACTTCAACGCGTTGGTTCGCTGTGTCCAGTTTTGCGTCAAGAAGAGAGGCGTAGATTGCTGAAATTATGAGATCTTCGAGGAGACGAGTGTTAGGAATATCTAGGAGGGATTGGAGTGACGGGTAGGTGAGCTTGTGGGGTTCTGTGGAGGCGATGGTGATGAGTGATAGCTGCTTGAGCTTTGTGAGTTGGACATCCGAGAGGTCAGGTAGTGTGTCCGGCGAGGCCGTCTTTTGTTCTAGTAGAATGGTTAGCTATCGATCACGCGAAAAGATCCAATCTGGTAAATCTCTAGGTGGTGGTGATATCGTACTCTTGTAATCCATGTAGCTACCATAGGCGAAGAGCTTTAGTGCTTCGAGCCATTTTGAATGCTCCGGGTCGTTCTGTAGAGCTCGGACGTTTGGTAGCTCTAATAGCTCTGCGAAGACAAAGCAGTTTGGTGACGAGATACACTTTTGGATGTTCGCGACGGCTGCAGCACCGGGAGCTGATTTTCCGAGTAAGATAAACTCCTCAAGTGCTTGTAAAGATTTCGTAGAATCCGTCATTGTTGTATCTGAGGTTACAGTTTGGCGGAGAAAGTGATCGAGAGGAAGCTTAGCGTGGGAAGAGTCGTGGTGGTGGAGGATGGTGGGGAAGGTGAAGAGGAGTTGCTGATGTTCCGCGAGGCGGGTGTGTTGCGAGCTGTCGTCGAAGCCTTGCTCGCCAGCTCACCTGATTTGCTCACTTCACCTCTCAATATCGATATTCGATACACCGGCGAAAGTATCAATCAAAAATGTTTATTTAGAAATTTTCAAATTTCATCTCTAATGCATCCTACATCTAGATATCCACACTCAAAGCCCAGGTCATGTGACTCACAGCGGATTTAGAGGTCCCCATTATAGTTAACATTAATAGTCGAATCCTAGGATCTTACTGATTTCGATTGCATTGATTGGAAGAAAATGAATTTTTGTTTTGTATTTATACGCTTAAATTCGATCCCTATACGAATTCACCAATATACGCTAGTTGAACTTGTGAGGTAAAAGGTGATTTCAATGATGATATTATAACTGCTAGCATTCATAATATCCAGATCCTGGGGTATATAGACCAGACCTTTATCCCCTCTGCACAAGAATCCTTCTCACCGGCATGGTCATACTAGGTCTATTTCGCAAATCTTCCTCCGCTGCAATCATAATCTTACCTATTTCTTCCGGGTCCTTTAGTGGCCCCTCTTTCCTCAACTCTTTAAGAGTCATTGCATTTCGAAGGACATCAAGGCAAGCAGGCAACAAAAAGCTCGTCATAGCCTGTCGTACTTCCATGCTACTTTCATGCATGTCCCGAAAACTCGACTTAACCATATTAAAGTAAGCTTTTTCCATATAAGAATTGAGATTGTTCACGAGAATGTTACCGAGAGAGTCAAATCCTATAATACTTGAAAATATACTTATATATAAGCTAAAATATGGTAGAAATCTTACTTATTGTCTTTCCCCATAGTGTCAAGGACTAGTACAGTGTACTCCAAGACCTTTTGCAAGTTTGGAGTAGATACCTGACCTCCTGAGAGCGAAATATCAGTCCATTCAAGATATCCCTTAGGTCCTACTCATACATTCATTAGCGTCATTAAATCTAGTCTTATGTAGCTATAGGATGGAGGATAGCATACACAAGAGACTCCTTATATGGCTAAGAGCGAGCTGTATCTTTGCAGCTGCCAATACTGCCACAAACAATCTCACCTGAACATAATCATACTGTCCGATCATGTCCTCCGTAGGCGGTTCGTTGATATCCCAAATTCTGAGGCTCACATTCTTGGGACGATCGGATGGGTATTTTTCGTTAGTGATATCATAGCCGTCGACCCGTGCATCGATATTCTTCGCGGCCAGAATTTGGACGAATTCCAAAGGCCAGCATCTAAAAATTGGTGATTAATTGAATATCGTTTCCCTGAAATACGAGCTCAAGCAAGAGGTCGGTCTTACGTTGTTCCTGTACCCAAATCGGCAATTCTCAAGGGCCGGCTTTCTGCTTTAGCTTTCGCTGCTATTGCTTCCAAAGCATTTTTATCGAGGATTTCGCGATCGAAGAGCTTTTTGGTGAGATTGTGGAAGATAGCAAGACTATAATAATATCTCATAGGAAGTGAGTAACCATAGCCGCGCAGTTGTATACAAATATCGAATTAAATGGGTCTTGCTCTTACCGTGCAGTCTCCTTTTCTTTATCTTGAGACAGAAGATATAGCTTTTGATTTTTGGAAGTCTCAGTAATTTCTTGGGCAACCGTCGAACTCATTACGATATATACTCTTATAACTAAAATCTTGAAGGAGAAAAAGGGTGATTTTTGTTGTAAGCCTAAACAAGATAATAGAACATTGACAATTGAAATTCGATATACCCACTCGATTTAGATGGTGAGTATGAACCTTCGGTTTCTCCTCCTTGCTTCAAATCTGGTGGAAAGGTCTACCGAAGTTATAAACAAATGTTAAACCCAAATCAGCTCTTTCAAATTTCGGGATACATGATAGAATCGTGTCAACTAACCTCTTCGGCTTTCAAGGTCGATAGTACGAAATAGCGCCCGCTAAGTCGGAATTTGCCGCAGGCATGCCGTATCGTATCAACATGGACAAAACTAGCAGTTTTGTGATTTGACCCCGGTAGATCCATGGAGCCCGCACAAGACTTCCTCGAGGCCTCGCTTGATTAACGAGTTTGTGAACCGATCTACATTCTTTTCCCTGCAGCCTTACTAAATTGGAACTTATAAGGCTGTTTCTGACCTCATTCAACACCAGGGATAATGCCAAGAAGACAACTGCTTACCCCAGCTAAATGTCTATAGATCTGCCGACGGGCAAAATCTAAAAAACAGGAATTTGTATATACTTTAGTAGTATTACATATATATCTCTATCGGGATTTGATCGATTGCGTCTACGTTATTGGATCGGATGATTTTGGGCTTCCATGATCTATGCGAATGTAACAGTGACAAGACAATATCCAGCAACGTATTGCATCTTGAGCAATAGCTTGCCATGAATATTCACCACCAATTACATAATGATAAAGGGATTTTATACACTATTAGCTTATCATTTTTGTGTTAAAAAGGCGACAGGTCACTCTTTATCAGTATGGCCATGATAATTACCAGTTTCCAGTCGGATTAGAATGGAACCAATCCTACTCCAACCTCTCCTTCATAGTAACAGTCAACGACCCTTTCGTGACTGGTATGAAGAAAGCACCCCACTCCATATTCTCATCCTTGAAATCCTCCGCATAAGCCAATTCAAACCGCCTAACCACTCTAGCAAGCACCAATGATAGCTCTGCCCACGCTAAATTCAACCCAATGCAAATCCTAGCGCCCCTGCTGAATGGCATAAAGTAGTTCTCCATCTCCTTGGTATCATCGACCAACCAGCGTTCTGGGTCCCATCTTTCCGGGTCCGGGAAGACTTTGGTGTTCATGTGATAAATGTAATGGCTATTCATTGTGGTGGTGCCTGGTGGGAGATGATGCCCTAGAATTGTAGCGCCAGTGGAAATTGGAACGTCACGGGCGAGGGGTTGAGCGACTCCGAGGCTGAAACGGAGAGATTCTTTAATGCAAGCATGCTACGTGGGCCAAACATCGTTAGTGATTTTCTTCTCAAAAATCTGGATATCAGATTTCTAGAAACGGAGAAATTACTTACCAGGAATGGTAAACTCTGCACCGTCTCTTCGCTAACTTCGGACCGAGGCTCAGGCATAACCGTCATCAACTCCTGCAAAAGCTTCTTCTCGACACTCGGATACTTGATCAAATTATACGCTGCAAGAGTCAAAGTATGCCCGGTAGTATCCATCCCCGCAGCAACCATTAAATTCGCCTCACCAATCAACTGTCCATCAGTCGCGGCTTTCCTCCCCTTCTTCTCATCGTCTTGAAACAGCTGCTCAAACACCGTCACCATATTACGCTCACCTGCCATCCAACGTTTCTTCTGGTCAAATACAGCCTCCTTGCACCGATCTTCAAAATCTCTCGAGTGTGCAAGATTAGGTGAAATCATCATCGCCAAGTCTTTACTGATCACATTCGCAAACAGCCAATCGATGCAAGCTACAAGCCGAGGGAGCGTAACGATGAGGTTCGCACTGCGGATCAAACCCTCAAACGCAATCATCCAATCCGGAGAGAATGTGGGATCATTTAACGCCTCAAAGCACTTTTCGTAGGAATACGTAGTAATGATATCCGCAGTGACGCATCTGAAGCCGCGACTGAGGTTTATAGTAGACCCGAGCTTCTCAGTTAACCGGGCGAGAAAGAGGTCTACTTTGCTTTGAACCAGGCTTTCCAGTTTACGAACTGTTTGTTTTGAGAAATATGGCTGGAGGGCACTTCGGCGGAGGTGGGCGCCGTGGATGTCGCGGAGATCTATGAGGGATTCTCCGGTGCTAATGGGGCCGTCGTAGTAACGTTGGGATTTGGCAAATTTAGTTCCAACTTTGAAGATGCTGTATCATACAGGTACGTTGGTGTTAGGATTCGCTGTCTTGTAATTTTAGATAAAAAAAGCTGTAGAGCTGAACGGCCTACGTATTGTAGCTATCAATGTCGTTGATATGCACCTCAGCTGAACTAACTCGAATGATTGGACCTATACAATTCATATTAATCAACTTATTCGTGAATTACAGACCTAAACAAATAGGATATATTTACAATATTGAGCTAGGATTCACATACAAAGAACACATACCATATTGATTGTGCCATTCCAAGATTTGACGTACAAAGGTTTCTTGTTGGCCAGTTGCAAGAGTGTATAACCAATATGCGGAGTCGGATATCAAGGGAAGCTTGGGACCTGGAATTTTTGATAAGGGATCGAAGTATAGCCTGTATATAAACCTGAGGGGAATATACACGAGAAGGTAGCCGGCTGAGAGGAACGTGAAATATGTGGAGATTAGAGTTAAAGTCATCCTGGGCTAAATGATGGTATCGTGCCCGATCGAGCTAGACGAATGTTGAAACTTGGTTATCTTTTGATAGCGCGGGTTGACAACGCCAGTATAGCGACGAAGCGCGAGGGAATATTCACGTGATAGTTGAAAATTATTGCGATATATTAGAGATATATTGAAGTTAATATTTGATAAGGTCGCAGCCAAGACCGAAGCAATAGAAGATGTTGAAATTGGGCGTAACAAAAGTATTAGTTCCTCTAGTTATATATCAAAAGCCTAAAAGTTCGGCGGATACCAAAGTCGCGCGAGTTTCACGTGGGTTTTGTAAATTAGGCCCTGTCGACAGCGTGCTAATGTTGGCTATAATATACGAGCACAGGAATTAATATCGGTGGGACAAAAGTTATGTTCCACAATCGATGCTCGAGATCCGCCAGGCCTTCTGCTTGGGGAGAATACGGTATTTAAAGAGGAAGTTAAGTTAGTCGGCAGTTGGGTCTAAAATCTGACAACATTTAACTTCCTTCCAGCCTGTATTACGTGACCGAGCTTTGTACGACGGTCAAACATTGGCGCTCGGCATTTTTCGAGTACAGGGATAAGCAAAGACATCAAAAAATACCACCAATATTGAACGCGCGACACCCGTGCACCGTGCTGTGCCAACGGTTAAATAAGGATGTGAATGAGACGGCAAGGAACAATACTAAAATGTCTTTTGCTAGATATCTATTCAACTACTCGGTAACTATGCAATTATAAGAATATATTTCATCTTAATCAATTATTTCCGCTCATTGTTCTGTATCAATTATTCGAAAAATTACTAGCTTTAATTTTTAACGCAACACTGTTAATATAAAATAAAATATATATATGGCTGATGATATCTCGAGACTATATCGATGCATCCCAGGATTACGACACGGAGCCTCGTTGTTGATAACTACAATAGTTTGCACCAGATTGAGTTTTTATAAAATCACCCATAACGAGTCCAAATCCTCTCCTGCTCTCGTGGCTAGTCTTGTATGGCGGTTTAGCAGCGAGCTTTCGTGGCCATCAAAGCCGCAAAAAACGCACGATAAAATGCTCAACCATGACCGCTACCGCGCTATATCCAGGTGGAAAACTCATTTCTGCTCGCGTGGAAGGGCCACCATGCGGTTCGAGAATAAGATTTGAAGAGACTATCCCGTCCCTTATTCCATATTCTTCCATATCTCAAAACCTCTAGTGTAAGCTGGTTGAGTTGAGTTCGGTACCTTAACGCTGGTCTCGCAATAACTCAACGCCAAAGTTTCATCGAATTGTCCAGCTTCAAACTTTATATATCTTGATATATACTTCTTGAAACTCTGCAATAGTTTCAGCTGTATATACCCCAAATAACTTTACAATGGTCCACTTCAGCGTTCATGCCGGCGTGGCTCTTCTTGTCGGTACTGCTTCCGGTATCATCATCGATGTAATTCAACTCCCGCAAATAGTTAATACCCCAGTACTACGGCGTAAGTCATATCTACTCCTTCTCAACTATCTAACAAACGAGGTAGTCGAAGGAAATACTAACATGCATATAGTATGCCGGCCTCTCCTAGGCCAACAAGTGGTAGCAGCCAACCCCTTCCGCGGTAACGGCTGCCCCTCTGGTGCCTCTCCATTCTGGTTATGGGACTACAACTCCACGCCCAGCATACGCAACGCTCTGGGAAGGGTTGAAACACTGATCAACTTGAAGGGATTGGATACAGGTAGTGGGGAGGATACGTACATGCTGAACGAGTTGGGGTATGATACTAAATTTTGGTACGGGACGACACAGTTCGGGTTGAGAGCGCAGCCGTCGCAGTACGTACCACCTATCAACCCACCCATCCACCTTCTTTTCGAACATAAATTTGCTTGACTTTTTAAACTGTGTGCGGATGGTGGTATGGTGTGACTGATATGATGTGGACGATAAATTCCGGGTTAAGCGTAATGGGGTGTACCAGCAAATTGACGTTAACAATAAGTTAGCCGTCGACGATCTTCTCGAGTTTTCCGGCCCGCCTTCTCCAAGTGTCATGGATGCCACTATTAGATGTGAGTATATACCCCCACCCAACTACTATATACTTCACCTTGATCCCCCGCGAAAATAAAACCATGCTAATGATTTAAATAATAAATGTTAGTACAATCCCAATCCAGACACCCACCCTACCCATCGCCACTCATCCGCCAGTTAACAACCACAGTAACCGGTGCGATCTCAACAGCCCAATATCCCATCATAACCCTCCGCATCGCCTCCCTCACCAACCAAGAAATAATCGTCCCCGCCCAATCCTGGTTCCAACGTGGCACTTCCTTCCTCCAAAGCCGCCAGCGCCGTAAGATCAGGTTACGACACTGTCGTCTCCGCTGCGACACCGTACCTTCAAAATCTCGGTAACGCTGTTTACGACGCCGCGGGGAATTTGATAGATAAGGGCATCAATGCTGCGGCGTACAGGATCGGATCACTCGCTGATGCGACGGACAGGAAATTGGCGCAGTGGACGGATAGAGCAGGGGATTATGTTGCGAATTTGGGGACAAGACTCGTTGACTCAGCGGGGAATTTGGGGACGAGACTTGTGGATTCGGCGGGGAACTATCTCAATAATTTGGGGACGAGGATTGTGGATTCCGCGTTGATTAATAATGCGGTGGGGTTGGCTGATGCCGCAGCGAATAGGTTGTCCCAGGTATATGATAACATTGTGGGCGGGTTGGTTGCAGCCGGGGGGTATATTGATAACCGCACGGCGAGGGCGTACGATAACCTCGGGAACGTGTTGAATAATGCGGTAGATTATGTTGCCGCACCGTTGGCGACAGCGGGGCAATGGGTTGCGGATACGGCTGTAGCCGTGCCCGGAAGGTTGGTGGGGTATAATGGAGCTGTGAACTAGTTGGGGAATACATGGCAGGGTGTGAAGGATTTGACTGCCGCTGGGTTGACGAATTTGGCGGGAAGGATTAGCCATGGAGTTGTATGCTTGGTGCAGTCGGCGCGGCTCAACAGGAGGTTGTGGCGGCGGATGCAGCGGGGGATGTGGAGATGATACCTTTGAATGGAGGGTTACCGGTGGTGGAGGACCAGGTGAGTGTACCCGTCCTGCCCAGGGGGTTGAATGGGGACTTGCCAGTTATAAATGAGGTTATGAGTGATGTTGGGGATGATGAGAGCTGGACGGATCTCAGTGCGAGTCAGTTTTTCCGTTTCAAGAGATTTTAGATTTTAGTATTGGATTTTAGGTGTTAAAAAACGATCAGTATTTCCATTTATTTTGACTTTATAGCTCTTTCTTACTTTTACAAAGGTTTATGATAAAATTATCAAAGGTAGCTCGCACATTTGTGACATCTTGTTTATATTTCCAATGTATAGTTGGCACAAGTTGATACATAAACTGATATACATTAATGTTAAATTATCGAGCAAATGTTACCTGTAGCATAAAGGGTTTAGAGTAAGTAATTAATTAGACTGGGCCAAGGAGCCGGCGTAACGATCGTACAGCACTACGAGATCACGATGTTCGAATATCGAAGGGAAAATGCGTTGCCTAGAGTATTTTCCAACAGCACCATCCGGATTCGGGAAGAGACAGCTGACCAATCAACCAACTGGAACCCATCGCTTCTTCACACTGCGTCCGCATTATCAATCCTCACGTTCGAAAAGAGAATTGAAAAACAGCCAGCCAAGAAAAGGTTCAAAACAGAAAAAAGTGTGTCTTTTTTCGGCATGAAGAGTTCACCGGCTCAATAGAGGTGTCCTCGAAAATGAGAGTATTTTAACGCACTTGGTGGTAATCGAGATGCTCAAAGGGTGGAGACGCAGCCGAAGCACAGCAGCCTGAAGCGAGATACACCGCTCCATCGAACCCCTTCGGAGGCATTCCATGTTTCGACGTTGAAACCAGTCAAACAGCCAGGAGCTAACAAGCGCTTCGGAGGAGCCAGTCGATTGGCTCCGTCGTCCCGGCTCTTCCGCCTGTGAACCACCAGACTTATTCTTAACATTTGTTAACAGGAATGCGGAAGCTGGCAGGACCTGCTGTGTCCAGCTTGAACACTCATTCTGGTCGAACAAAAATATTAATAAAAAAAAAGTTTCTTAAAAATAACAGAAACATCCCACGTGTGGACTTTCGTAATGCTGATTTTTGATAAGGGAAGGTGGTGGAAAAAATCAGAGCGAAAAGACAGGCTAGCGGAATGGGGCAATAAATATGGCACTGTTCTGACGGGGATGGTGGCAGTGGGCACAAAAGCTTATCCAATTATTCAAGCAGGGCATCGTCTTATATACCCACCCCGATTCCCTTCTATCCGGCCCTGTGGAGCACGTACTGTATGGTATTATATATATTATTAAGCCCTTTGGTGATAACGTTGCTTTCATTTCATCAGTCTTCTTTTAAGAAGCAGTGTCCACCATCCTTTCCCCCGTCCCCTTTTGGACTTTTCTGGTTGTTAATATTGGTTTCGACCTCCCACGCGTCGAGCACTCGAATACTCTGGCAAGCTCGGACGAGATCGAAACCTAAAAAAACCTGATCGACTACATAATTAAAATCTAGGCTATCTTAAATCTTGCCTTGCTTTTGCATCCCGCAGCATCGTGCAGGTTTCCCACTCTGTTGCACAGACCGAGTCCTGGATTTCGCCATCACCGACCAACCACAAACGAGCACACCACCGAACGAGCGGAGACCGAAATCACAAAGATCGGACCCATCTGGGAAAAGGCCTGGTTGCCTTGCTTATTGTTATTTCCTATTATATAATCGCCCTGCCCCGGCATCTGAAGGATTGTATTGGATTGGATTTCGAATTCGTCAAGCAGCAGCGTGTTGCTTTTGTGTTGGCTTTATCTGCGACACCTGCCGCATCTGATCTCACCTCATTCCTCATCGTCCGACTTATTTTTATCAACCTCGTTTTGCCCGCATTCCCTTTGATCTCCTTCCCCTCCTCCCACTCTCACCGACATTCCCTTCCCATCGCTACTACCATCCACGCTGCAAATCTTACTGTAGACGACCCGATCGCTCCGGCGACGAACCCGCCCACAACATGGCGGGCGTTCAACTCAAAACCATGGCCCCCCAGGCCTCCTATGCCACCACCACTGTCGCCGTGGAAGGCATGACCTGCGGCTCATGTTCTTCCTCTATCGAATCCGCCTTCAAATCCGCTCCCGGCGTCAAATCATGTTCCGTATCTCTAATCCTCAACCGCGCCGTCGTCATCCACGATTCCTCCAGTGTTTCCGCCGAAAAAGTCATTGAAACGATCGAAGATAGGGGGTTCGATGCTACCCTCGTATCAACCGTCGAACCGAAATCCTCAGAGAAGCTGTCGCTAGACGATGGCTCCGCTACTGATAGTAGGACGTTGACCACTACGACCGTCTCCGTCGAAGGAATGACCTGCGGGTCCTGTACATCTGCTGTCCATAGGGGTTTCGCTGGGATGGACGGAATCGTATCTGTTGATGTATCACTCATGATGAACCGCGCGGTCGTCGTGCATGAAGCTTCAAGAGTCGATGCTCAAAACATTATTGATACGTAAGTTGTTCGAGCTTAATAATTAACAGAGCTAGTTCTAATAGGTATTATAGAATCGAGGACCGTGGCTTTGATGCTGCTCTGATATCATCCATCGAGTCTAAACCAACTGTAGCTCATTACGCCACGTCGACGATAGGAATCGAGGGAATGACATGCGGATCGTGTACATCTGCCGTCGAAGGAGGTCTCAAGGGTGTCGAGGGTATCGGATCGGTTTCCGTATCTTTGATTATGAACAGAGCTGTAGTTCAGCACAACCCCGACGTAATCATAGCCGAGCAGATAGCCGAAATCATCGAAGACCGTGGCTTCGACGCCAGCGTAATCTCCACCGACATACCATCTGCCACTTCCCAGAGGGACATGAAGATTCAGAGTCTCGTCGTTAAAATCTACGGTATGCAAGATGAAGGTTCCGTTCTCGAAATCGAACGACTCCTCGGTCAACTCGAAGGTGTTGACAGCGCTACCGTCAACTTCCGCACCATGAAGGCCAACATTGAGTTCTACCCTTCTACGATTGGCATCCGAACGATATTCGAGGCGATTGAAGCTGCAGGATACAACGCTCTCCTTTCCGATAACGAAGAATCGAACGCCCAGCTCGAATCCCTTGCAAAAACGAAAGAGATACAGGAATGGAAGACTGCCTTCATCTTCAGCTTGAGCTTCGCAATCCCCGTCTTCCTCATCAGCATGATTATACCAATGTACCTCAAATTCCTCAACTTTGGCAACGTCAAGCTATTAATTCCTGGACTCTTCCTCGGTGATGTTGTCTGTCTCGCTCTAACGATACCTGTGCAATTTGGCGTCGGTAAACGATTCTACAAATCCGCATGGAAGTCGCTCAAGCACAAATCTGCGACTATGGACGTTCTCGTCGTCCTTGGCACTACTTCGGCATTTGTCTTTTCCTGCGCCTCAATGCTGATTTCCATCCTCTCGCCTCCTCACTCCCGCCCCGCTACAGTCTTCGATACCTGCACCATGTTGATCACATTCATCACCCTAGGTCGCTATCTCGAAAACAAGGCCAAAGGCCAAACTTCATCCGCTCTATCAAAACTCATGTCGCTCGCCCCACCAATGGCTACAATCTACACCAATCCAAACCAACAAGCGAAATCCGAAGATCTTCTCTCCGAGTCCAAATCCCCTGCCGAATTCGATGTCAACGAGGTCCAAGAACGCAAGGTCCCAACAGAACTCCTCCAAGTCAACGATATCGTCATCTTACGACCAGGCGACAAGATTCCAGCCGACGGCGTGGTAACCTACGGAGAGAGCTTTGTCGACGAATCAATGGTTACCGGTGAAGCCATGCCAATCCACAAGAAACCAGGTTCCCGAGTTGTCGGTGGTACGGTTAATGGCACCGGACGTCTCGATTTCAAAGTTTCAAGAGCTGGCAGGGATACCCAACTCGCACAGATCGTCAAGCTGGTACAAGAAGCGCAGACCTCCCGAGCGCCGATTCAACGTATAGCTGATATCGTGGCTGGATACTTTGTCCCCGGAGTTGTGAGCTTGGGACTCGTCACCTTTGTCGGTTGGATGATCCTCAGCCATGTTCTGCCGCACCCACCGGAGATTTTTAGGAACGCTGCGAGCGGTGGATCGTTCATGGTTTGCTTGAAGCTATGTATCTCTGTCATCGTGTTTGCTTGTCCTTGCGCTCTCGGACTTGCGACCCCGACGGCGGTGATGGTTGGTACTGGTGTTGGAGCTCAGAACGGGATCTTGGTCAAAGGTGGCGAGGCATTGGAGACCGCCACAAAGATAACCAAAGTGGTGTTCGACAAGACTGGTACTATTACCGTTGGTAAAATGACTGTTGCGAGATGTGAAAGGAGCGAGGTGTGGAAATCAAGCGACTGGCGAAGTGTAAGATGGTGGACCCTCGTCGGTCTTGCCGAGGATAGCAGCGAACATCCCATCGGACGTGCGATTGCAAACTTTGCGAAGTCACAGCTCGGGATGAGCCCCGAATCCGCCATTGAAGGGTCTGTCAGCGATTTCAGCGCCGTTGTAGGCCGCGGTATCACCGCCAGCATCGTCCCCGCCAAAGACAGCAAACGTCACACCGTCCATATTGGAAACTCAGCCTTCCTTCGCGAGAACGGCATTACCCTCAACGAACGCGAGGAATCCAACGCCATGGGCGAGAGCGGTAAGCTGTCCAAGGCAGAAAAAGCATCAACTGGCCAAACCGTAGTCTTTGTTGCCATTGATGGCGCGTACGCTGGCTTCCTATCTCTTAGTGACGAGATCAAGGCTGATGCCAAGTATGCCATCATGGCGCTCAAACGGATGGGTATCAAAGTCGCCATGGTGACGGGAGACCAACGATCTACTGCTCTCGCTGTAGCCGAAGCAATGGGTATCGATAAATCGCAAGTCTGGGCCGGTGTGTCACCGGATGAGAAGCAAGATCTCGTCGCGACGATGAAGGAAGAAGGCGATATCGTGGCCATGGTGGGCGATGGTATCAACGACTCCCCTGCGTTGGCTACAGCTGACGTTGGCATCGCCATGGCTTCCGGTACCGATGTTGCGATGGAGGCAGCTGATATCGTGCTCATGAAGTCTGGAGAGTTGCTTGATATCCCTGCGAGTTTACACCTCGCTAAAACTATATTCAGACGTATTCGACTCAACCTGCTATGGGCGTGTGGGTATAACGTTGTCGGTATGCCGTTCGCCATGGGCTTCTTTTTACCATTCGGGTTACATTTGCACCCCATGGCTGCTGGTGCGGCGATGGCAGCGAGCAGTGTGAGCGTTGTTTGTAGCAGTTTGCTATTGAAGTATTGGAAGCGACCGGCATGGATGACGATCCAGGGTGCTGAAGAGGAGTTTGCGACTATCAAGGAGGCAAGGTGGTGGCAGGTTTGGAAAAAGTGGGGTGGAAGGAGGGATGTTGCGTATCAACGTGTGGAGACGACGGAGGTGTAAGCATTTCATTTCGTTCTTTTTTATCTTTCGGTTATTTAAGCATCTGGAGTTTTTGGTCTTTCGTTTGTCTTCATTTACCCTCCTTTGCGATAAGATTTAAGTGATACCATTGCTTGTGTGATTTCTTTTTTCTGTTTTCTTTTGGGTGGTATTAGATGCTGTAGTTAGAGCTGTATGATGATGATGACTTTCAAAAAAGAAATATTTGGTATGGCGAATTCATTTTGACAATCGCGATTCATAACTCCATAATTTCCATTATCCATTGATGTATCCGGGTATCCCAAACAAGAGCACACTAAACGACGCCAGCAGCGATAACAATCACAATAACCCCGTTCTACAGAATCAAAAACCCAATAAAAAGAAAACCCAAAAGGAAACGGCCAAGTAAAAGAAATCTAATCTACTCCCTCGCCTCCATCACCCCGACCGCTCTAGCAATCAACTCCTTTGTCTCCTGCTCCTCCTCCCCAACCTCATCATCTCCCTCAATCATCAACAAAAACATCATAAATCCGGCCGACCAAACCTTCCACCTATCCACGCTAAACCCCCTCCATCCCTCTTCTTTCCACTCTTTCCCACTGCACGCAACATTCCCAGCATACTCCCTCCCGACTTTACACATCTCGTACAACTTCTCACCGGCGAATATAACCCACACGGCTGCAGCGGATATATCCACATTTCGAATCTCAGCACACGGTTTCCCCTGTTCCAGCTCACGGAGGGCGTGGATAGCACAAAGTGAATAATCGCCCGCCGATCTCTGTGTATATTCATCCTCTTCCTCCAACCCACCCTCTTCGTCGGGTTTGCAGGACTGTGTACCCCCGGATTCACGGGTGTGTTTATTGTTATCCCCGGCTAACGGTGCATCGGAGATGTTACCCTCATAGTCATCCGTGCCGACTAGTCTATCTATCAAAAGGGGGGTGATGGAGAGAGGATCATTCGCCGCGTCGCCGCCGAGGGGGTCTAGCTTTGATATATCCATTTTGAGAGGGTATTTTTGCAATGTGAGGTGGGTGAAAATGGAGAGGAAGGCGTTGAAGTTTAGCCATTCTTTTTTACCGAATATGAGGCCTTGTAGTGGGGTTGATTGCGATGAGGAGGAAGAAGGAGATGGGGGTGAATTGTACCATTTGCGGATGTGGATGTTGAGGTCGGGGAGGGTGGACCAGGTGAATTTTTTATCCTGGTAGGTTAGTTGGAGTCCTAATTCTGTGTCTTCCTGCTGGTAGATGGTATTGTTGATATTGGTGTCTTGGATTGAGGAGAGGAGATTTGCGAGGGCAATATGGTGGGTGTCGGAGTTGTATGAACTGCGACAAGCGTGGAGGAGGAAAGAGATCCATAATGTTTCGAGGTGGGTTGGTATTATGGAAGTAGGGGTGGTGGGGGTTATATCTTGCGTGAGTGTGGCGGTTGCGGTTTGAAGTTGGAGGGTGGTGGCGGGGAGCGTAGAGAGGTAAGTTGTGATAGTTGAGTATGCGGTTGAGGATTCGATGGTCGAGAGAGCGGTCATGGTTTCTTAGCACTCGAGAATACGGTATTTGGTATTAGGGATCGTTTGGTGTAATCTGGTTGTGATTAAATGAAGCGATGAGGTTGGAAGGCTGGAATGCTTGATTTGAGGGAGGTGTGTATATCGCATGCATGCAAGCCAGGCTTGGTATTTGGACGCGGTTCAGAATCGGGGCTGTGCTATGCTATGCTATACGAACAACACCACATGTGATATCCGATCCAAAATATACGTTACTTTTGAACGCTTTAATTTTTCAGGCTGACTGATAATTTCTGAGGTTTTGAGATCAGAGATTATAGATGTTATTTTAGTGATATCGATAGTCTGGGCTTGCGGCTGAAATATACTTGGCGATCAGAACATGACTCGTTGCTGGGGCACTCGGTATTCAACACGGTGTGTATTTAATCACTTGTTTAATACTGAATAGGTATATAGTTACACTCGAGCGATTATCTTGATCATGTCAACAGCTGTATAGAACTTTTTTTCTTTGAAGCCTCTAGCGAGTATCCTTAATACAAGTCGCTATCCACGTCTCACTCACTTAAAACAATGGGTTTACTCTATTCCTTGCGATTGATATACACTTCAGGACTAGCCATATTGTAGGCAATCACTAATTCTTTGAAAGCGATATCAAGCTAATTCCGGCCGTATATCTTAGGATCTTCGCATTTGCTAAGTTAAGTTATCACCAAGTGCTTGAAGAGTCTTACTATAAATAGCGGAAGTTTGAATGCAAAATTATAGAACAATCACAGCCTGCAATTACAAGACCTAGACTAACCATGCCTGCCAGATGTTAAGCCTTTAGTTCTGGACTTCTATAAGCTATTGCGACCTGTTGCCTGCGAGATGTAAGGCGAATGTATTTACGGAGCCTGGGTTTCATGTTGCAGGAGTCTCGTTGTGTTTGAAAGCAGCGATATTTTCGAGACTGCAATGAGACAGCGCTCAAAGATATGAGTAGTCTATCCCTAGTTATATCGCTCACACTGGCGTTATGAGGTATTTGTAACGCATTCGAGGAAGAATTGTTTCCAGGAATCTCCCACAGTAATAGTATTGTACAAGTAGAAAGATCTTCCGTGGGAGGAAAACGTGTTATTTATACTGGTTACTACTCCTCGATATCACAGTTTAACGAGCCGGTAGAGTAGGTGCAAGGTTAAAAGGAGCTAGTAATAGAGGCGTCCGTATATATGTGAACATGAGCTCCAACTCGATGAAATCGATTATGGAATTGAATATCATCGATCAATTCGAATTTTTATCTTGGAAGCAAGCCTTTTAAATCCCCGCATAGAAATCCGTGCTTGGATTTTGGGCAGACACAGATAAGAGCAAATCGATCCTCATCAAGTACACAAAACAGCTGCTAACAAAATACACCCTCGGAATGAGTTGCGAAATGTAATTCGAACGACCTTCGCGATTGTCCAAATACCCTGCCGATGCGTTGCGTGGTACTTCTCATTTCGACCACAAACCCGAATGCGGAAATTTTCAACGACGACTCATATTCTTTGCAGCTTTCTCACAGAAGCCCATAGTGGCTTTTATGACTACTATCTTTGCATCTATCACAGATACAAATATGAATATACTTTGAGAAAGACCTAAAGGTGGTCTGCCAGCAATCGAACCTTCAAACAAATAATATCCTACCGCATCCGCTCGAGACCTTAGGATTCGATACATATCCATCTACACACTGGCGCCGCATACTTCAAAACCTCACAATGGCGAACTCAAAGTACCTCCTTCACGCCCCCACCCTCCCAAACACCACCCACCGAGCTAACTAACCCTCAGATTCGAATACGTCAAACACTTTGAACTCTCCTCAACAACCCACCTCCTCCCAAACACCTACATCATAATCCGCATCGACGGCCGCTCCTTCCACCGCTTCACAACAACCCACTCCTTCACAAAACCAAACGACCTCCGCGCTCTAAACCTAATGAACGCCGCCGCCACCGCCGTATTCCACGACCTAGGCGGCGAGGTAGTAAGCATCGCATACGGCGTCAGCGACGAATACTCCTTCGTCCTCCGTCGCGAATGTAACCTTTTCGACCGTCGCGAACAAAAGCTAGTTTCCACGGTTGTATCAATCTTCACGGCATACTATGTTTCGTTATGGCCGATATATTTCCCTTCCACGCCTTTGCAGCGGCCGTTACCAACGTTCGATGGACGGGCGGTGTGTTATCCTACGATTGAGAATGTGAGGGATTATTTATCGTGGAGACAGGCGGATTGTCATATTAATAATCTTTATAATACGACGTTTTGGGCGTTGATTCAGCAGGGTGGGATGACGGCGCAGGAGGCAGAGAAGGAGTTGATGGGGACGTTGAGTAGGGATAAGCATGAGATTTTGTATTCGAGGTTTGGGGTTAATTATAATAATGAGAGTGAGATTTTTAAGAAGGGGAGTGTGGTTTATCGGAATGTGAGTATCCCTTTTATTTTATTTTTTGAAAGTAGGGTGATGTTGTGGGGGTAAGGATGCTAATACTACGGGGTGGTAGTATGGTGCGGTACCAGACTCGTCTGTACAACCCAATGATAAAGACGAAACCGAGGTTGTGGAATCTGTTTCTAAATCACCAGCGGAGACGCAAAAGGGAAAATCTCGGTCACAGCAAAAACGTGAAGCGAAGAAGCTTGCAAAAGCCGAAGTGGTGATTGAACATGTCGATATCATCAAAGATGCGTTCTGGAGGGAACGGCCGTGGATATTGCATTGGACTTTGGGACGTCCTAACGAGTATGCCGGGACCCAGTAGATTTATCCCCGATAATATTCATTCTTCTTTTATACCTATTCTTCATGATACCCCTCAAAGGTTTTTTTTTCAGATTCAAGATACCCTTAAGGCCTTGCCACTAGAATTTTAGAATTAAAGATTCCAGGAATCGAAGTTACCAAAGAATAAAAAAAAGACTATATATAGCTAGTGATAAAGCGTGAAATAAAAAAAAAACTTATGTATACACAGCGACTGGAACCCCGCCAAAAAATTAACAGGTCTAAACCGAGATTCCAGGTTTATCTTTCTTTACAAAGAATATTTTGTTCTTAAGAGCGCTACTGCAAGGAGCGACTTTACGAGAACATACGGCTCATGCTATATTATTTGTTAGCTCTAAATCGCTTGTTCGCTAAAGGTTGGAGGAAATCAACTTACTCGTTTCTGATTCTGTTGTAGTCGAACATGCCCTCAGTGCTGCCGAAGGCGCTGATTGCGATATCTTGATCCCAGATGTGCTTCTCAGCGAACTTCATGACATCACGTGGAGTGATTGAGCCAACGACTCTCTCAACTTCGCCAGGGGTCATTCGTCGGCCGGTGGTAATGAGCTGACGGCCAATGTCCTCAGCGATGGCAGTAGTGCCGTCGAGAGAGAGGAGGAGGGAAGCCTTGAGTTGAGCCTTTGCACGTTCGACTTCGGATTCGTCGACCGAGGTAGCAAGTCGGGTCCATTCCTAGAGAAAGTGTTAGTCAAGTTCAGGTCAAGCAAAAATTGATCAGTACATACTCGGAGGGCGAAGTGGACGAGATCGTCGATTTCGGTGAGCTTGTCAGTGACAAGGTAGATACCCCATAAACTAAAGCCATATTAGCAAAGATGTTTATATATTCTCACTTTATAGCTTTCATACCCGGTATCACTGTAGCTAGTGCTGAAGCTCATGAAGCTGTTGCAGAGCTGATGGGTGTGCACAAAGGTGGCGAGCTTGCTACCCAAGTATGGAGCGTTACCCATCGATCTATCCCAGTTTCCGATGATAGCCTGAGCGATCAAAGCGGTGAAATAATTCTCATCCTTCCAGCTAACACCCTCAACCGCGATGGCAATGTGAGCAGTTGGGTAGGCATCATCTCTGATTCTGACTTCGGACCCGACAAAGTCTGGAGCTTCAGATCTCGGAGCACCGAAAACAGTAGGAGTGGGCGACGACTTCAAGCCTCCAAAGTGCTTCTCAGCGAGTTTGACGAGTTCCTCGTGGCTGACACCACCGGCTCCGACGAGCACCATTCTGTCGGCAGTATAGTTGGTGTTGATATAGTTGACAAGATCATCGCGCTTGATAGAGAGAATGTTTTCCTTTGGTCCGAGGATTGTACGGCCGAGAGCCTGACCTTGGAAAGCAGTGGCATGGAGATGGTCAAAGACGACTTCCTCGAGCTGCTTGTCGACTTCTTCCTGTTCCCGGAGGATGACCTCACGTTCCCTTTCGATAGCACTAGGGTCGAGACGGGAGTTTTGGAGAATGTCGGAGAGGATTTCGACACTCTTGGCGACGTCGCTCTTGAAGGCCTTGGCGTAGTAGACGGTGTTTTCTCTCTATATCGCAAACGGTCGTTAGCGCCTCCATCAAGTTGATAGAGCGTCATTATGATATCTCTTACCGAGGTATAAGCGTTCAAATGACCGCCCATGTTCTCGATTTCGAGTTCCAGTTGGTTTTGTGTTCTATTTTTCGTTCCCTGTTTCCAGGTTAGTTCCGGTTTTGGTGGCGTGAGGTATAATTGAGTATATGTACCTTGAAGGCAAGGTGCTCCAGGAAATGAGCCGTTCCATTGTTGGCATCATTTTCAGATCTGCTTCCAGCGTCGATCCAGACACCTGAGATCCGTTAACCTTTTGCATTCTTCTCGTAGATATAAACGTCATGTTGTATATAATACGCACCAACTGTGGCGGTCTGCTGCCCTGGGTTCGACTCTGTCGCTATCTGTATCGTTCGTCAGCAATCTGACCGGCTCCAGCGATTTCATCCGGACGAATTCGTGAAACATACCGTGAAGCCATTGGTCAATGTCGTGGTCTCGGTCTTATTCGGGGTCCAGGTAGTGGGGGAAGGCGTGGCGGGGGAGGCAAAGGCTCTGGCGGCCCTCTGTGGCTTTAAGATGGACTTTGTGAGGCCGGCTCGGGGGAGGACGAGCCGCGACAGAGCTTGACGGGTGGCAGCCATCGCGGAAGATTAGACGGTAGCGGGTCGTCGAGAAAGGAGGATGGTTGGTGATGAGGTCGAGGGGAAGCAATGGAACAGTCGGGAGTACTAGTATTATTATTTCACGCTATAATTCCTGGCTGGCTGTCTCGGACGACGACGAAAATTTGGGCAGGGCATTTTTACACGACGCCGCAACACACCACCACGGCAACAACAGGCGAGGCCATCGAACCGGGCTTCACTTCGGATGCCGTCGCTATTCCAATTTGCGGTTTGAAGTTATAAAAATTGAATTGCGGATAGGATGGATAGTGTTCATACCGTATACCAATTTTCAAATCAATCGGCAAACTCTATCGCTGTAGTTGGGGTCTGTTTGTGAGGCTCTGTGGTAAAAGCCTTTCACATGATATCATCACAGTCGAATTGGGCTCCGTCTGATTGGCTGGTTTTGCTCGTTCGCGGTTTTTGGCCGACACAAACAAATTCACACTTTCCAGACTTCAATTCAATCCTCACTCCGTCCACCTCCCTCCGTCCACCAACCTTACCCTCCCATTCCTTCCAACAGTCGACATTTTGGCTCCTTTATTTGCATAAGGGTTGTAAGTCGACGGTATACAATATATCCACCATGGCGTCGACGCTTCGATCATCGTCATTCCGGCTACTCGCTTCAAGACCCACCTCGGCAATACGGCTGCTGCCGCATACTCGGGTTGCTGCCTTCCACGCCTCCCAAAGACAACAGATCTTACCGCCTGGTCCTCGTACGTACAATATCTATCCACTACGGACTCAATATCTGGATCTTTTTCGATGAAAATCAACGGTGGCGGTGGAATTGTGGTTCTACATGTTGAAATTTTGCTAACTGGTTGCTGTTCGGCTATCAGAGGTCGTCCAAGGCACCGTCAACGATCCGGTTCCAGTTCCCGAACCTAATGCTGCGTATGTACATCCAAAATCTCGGCGAGATGTCTTCAGTATTGTTAATACTCCTCAATTGATAGTCACGGTTCTTATCACTGGGCGTTCGAACGTATCATCGCCCTCGGAATGGTCCCGTTGACTGTTGCTCCCTTCGCTGCCGGCACCGCAAATCCAGCTTTGGACGCAGCCCTCGGTGCCACCTTGGTCCTCCACTCTCACATTGGATTCGATGCATGTGTCACAGATTACTTTCCAAAGTATGTTATCTTTTGCAAATAGGATATTGTGATATTTGTAGATGTTAAAGCGCTAACCAATTTGTACTTCCAAAAATAGACGACAGTATCCTAAATTAAGGTCGTTCATGGTATGGCTGCTCAGAGGTGCCACCGTAACAGCTGCAGTTGGACTTTTCTCATTCCAGACGAATGATGTCGGTATCACGGAGGCTATCAAGAAGTTTTGGAAGGCTTAGAACTAGAAGCTATGGGCTGAAGCAGACTGGATTGATTAAGTGTAATGCCAATACTTAGCTGAGGTTTTGTGGATGGAATTCATTGTACATGTACACAAGCAAGCTTTAATTCTTCAATTGGATAATCTTATCATAAACCAAATACACGTAGACATCGATATATGCTAAAAGTGATAAAGTTATAGTTTCATTCGAGTTCTATACAAATGCCCCGATTCATCCTCACTCTCCTCCCTCTCCTCTCCCGAGACCTTCAATTAGCGCAGCACTTTATCCATCTTTCACGAAAGAAGTTGGGTCCACTCACCTAAGAAAAAAAAAAGGGTGAACAGTCCTCCCCACCAGAATAATCGGAATCGAATCATGCCCTCCCGTATGGAACGGTCGAGCACGCCACGTATCGCACTAAAGTAAACCCTCAACCCCAAACCCCCCCCTCTCCCCCGTCGCCGAACTCCGTCAAAGATCACAAACCCTGCCACCCTTTCGGAATAGCTAAAGGCGTATATCCCTTCTCCGAAGCCAGCTCAAGAAGAAAGAGAAAAGGAAGAGATAAACAGAAGGAATAACTATCTTCGCACTGGACTCCCATGGGATAACGAAGAGATACACACAAAGTGAGATCCTTCGGTCCCGTGATTTCTGATGCCTGGTGCGGACGTGAAAGTCACGTCGGGCCCTCAGGGGCGGTAACGAAATATTTCGTTAAAAGGAAGATTACTCCGAATTTCTCACTTGCGTTCTGTGGTGGTAAAGATTCTTGTCAATGATCAGTACGAAGGATCTTTTGTGTGTGGCAAGGAAACGTGGCGTTGGTGGGGTGGACTGCTGAGGGAAGAAGGGAAGAAGAGAGAAGGAAGCTTGAGGTTTGGGATTTTTCTTTAGTTTTATACGCCAAGCTGGTGAAAAAAATTAGGTGAGTCAACGCAACGCAACACGCGGGGAGTAGGCGACGTTGAGCGCGTCTATAACCGAAAGAGCTTCAACGTCGCGGCCCGAGGTGTGATCCGATTTTGAAAGTAAGGTAGTATATTTTGCTATTGACCAAGTTGGAACTGTCTCACCTTTTCTCTCTTTATTTTTTGTCTTTAAATTTTTTTTTTGGTTCCCCTTTCATGAATTCGTTTTCAAAGCTACAAGTTTGGGGATGCTGAATCGAAGCTCAACAATGAAATTCGGCAAATATAATAAAAATGACAGGCGGAATAATTTCTAACCTATTGAAGTGGAGAAATCTGCTGAAAAGTCTATCGTGAAAATTACCTATTAACGTACTATAATGGGAAGTGAAACATTGCAGGAAGTGAAACACAACAACAGCAATATGAACTTACCAGCGAAAAACACATCAATTCCGGTGGTAATTCATCCCTTGATATTATAGCCAAAATATTATTAATTTGAACAGTTTTTGTGATTATTATCTAAAGTTATTATCAGGTTTCTAATGCATCCACTTTATAAGTTGATCCGATAGATATTGATAGATTGACATTATTATAAGACGTGTTGTTATTATATATTTTGTTAAAACTTGATGTGTTTGATAGATGATTAGGCTATAGTTTTTAATTATTTGGTGCTAATATTTTAGAATCTATTAGAGCGGCTATTGCGATGGATAAAGGTTTAGAAGATTTGAAACAAATTTTTTCCCGCCAGAATATTTTGCTAGCAAGATGAAAGGTTAGCTATTGAGAGATACGGCGTTATCTTAAATATCGAATTGGGATTAGGAAAGAATGAGGAAGTTTACTTTGCAAGAATCAAAAAAATATTGGAAACATTTAATTCCGAAACCCAGGTGATTCGAACTCAAGTATTACAATTGGAGCCAGTACCTCGTAATCCGTTCACTGGGTAGTTTGAATATGTCCTGCAATAAATCTTAGAAATTTCATTAGCTTGGTGTGTAAAGTGTCACCAGACAATATACTGAACTAGTTTCTTCCTCTCCTCTTCACTATCTCTCTTCTCCAACTTCCACTTCCATCCTTCGCCTTAGCATTAACACCACGACCGCCAACCTACAAATCACAAAAGCCATCAAGACAATCAACAACCAAAATGCCGCCAAAGAGATCCCGAAATGCAGGCAAGAGAGTCCGAGGGGCTAGCCAAAAGCCTGTATCAATTGTCGAACGGGAAATCGTGAAAACAATTGAAGCAGCAGCACCCCAAGCACCAATTGCTGTCCTGTGCGACCGCGTCACACGGTCGATGGCGGCCCGTGGCCTTGGAACGGTTTCGGAACCTCCCAAAGAGGCTTCCGTACCTCCTAGACAACCTGCACGTCCTCGCAAGAGGATCGTAGCAAGGGAGTCTGAGGACTCGGGCTGCCTAGCCACAAAGCCTGCGGCTCTCAAGCACAAGCTAAGTCGATGGGAGGGGAAATTCCGCAGAGGCCGAGGTATCATTGAAAACTCGCCTCCCCCCAACGAGGAGACTACGACGGCAGAAGGACGGGAACGGCTCGCTCTACGCCTAGCGGCCGTGAATGCGATAAAGAAGAGACATGAAGACGAGTCAATCGAGTCTTTGGGCTTAATCTCTTCTCTCTCTAATACCCCACAACGGGGCTCAAAATATATCTGGTGGATGGACAATCTCAGGAGAAATTCGGTCCTCAAGGTGAGTACCGCGGAGGAAACGCAGACCTGGTATGCATTCCTCGGGGATGTCTTTTGGAAAGGCAAATCCGTTAGTGAATACACTGCCGGAGAGTCCATTCTGATGCGGTACCTCATTGAGAAAGAGGTTTTGATCTCCTGTGCTATCAACATGGGAGAATTGAAAACCGGTGGCAAGAAAGAAGGACGCACATTATCCGAGTTCCAAATATGCAGCGAAAATTCAAGGAAGAGAAAGCGATCTGACGAGGAAGAGGAGGAGGGGGAAGAGAAACAATCACCCAAGAGGATCAAGGCTACAGACGACGATGCCCAGAGCCTAGATTTCACCAATCGAGAGTCTGTCCCAGTTCCATCACAAGCTCAGAACCGATTTTCAGCAGCAGTCAATTCGACTAGTTCAACACCCTACGTACTACAGACAGTAGGCGACTGCCGCCACAACTCTTTAAAAGCCGACAATCTAATTCCTTTCCAGAGGATGACATCAAACCATCTTATTTTAGAAGAGAAGACAGTGGTCCCCTGGCTGAAGCAACAGGTGCCATGAGGGAGGTCAAGGCTCTTAAACTCAGGCTTTGTGATGAGAGAGCTTCAAGAGCATCGCACTGGGCGTACAACTCAGCTTATTAGGTGTAGGTCTGTCTGAGGTGAAGCACATTGAGCAATGTTTCTTCCAGCTCTTTTGATTTTGGAGTTGTGCTTCCATGCGTCCACGATATAAATATTTCCATTTCTCTCTTTCTTTCTTTACTTCATCCTGCTTTCTTTTTGAGATCTGTTTTGTGCATTTCGAGGTTCACGGGCTCCCTCCTGACAATCTACCACCAATCACCTGCAATACCTCATAACTTCCTTCATCTCACCTTATGCAAAATGCAATCGCGGCCCGAGCGAGACCATTCCAAGACCACCGATCTACCTGTGCATACAACTAGAAGCGAACATTCCGTTGACTCGGGTTCGGATTCCGAGACTGGGGAGGTCGCCAAAAGAATCACCCCGACAATCCCGCTTGCAACAGTTCCCGCTCGAGGAAGTCCTGTAGCGTTACCCAGCCGATTTGGAAGTCCACAAAGCCCGACCAATGCCACCCATAACCAATTTCAAGAGCCTCTCAAGTTAGCGAAGCAATTGACATTCCTTCTCGAGCGGCTATCAAAACAGACAGAACAGCCTTCTAATATTAAGAAAGTTTTATCCAATATTGCAAACAAGGAGCTCAGAGAAGTTATCTCACGCAGCGAAAGCGTACCGCTTCCAAAGACAGACGAAAATAGACAGCCTATTCCGAGGCAACTACCAAAGCTTCCAAGAGAAACGCCAAAGCTAAAAAGGTCATCACAAGAGCTCCCGAAGCCTGGGATTTCGATTGATCGCAAAAAGCCAGAAAATCCACTTGATGTCAGAAACCCCAAAAGTCCTCTTGATACCAAAATCCCCGCTATTTCCGAAATTCCTGTCCTCAAAGAAAACGAAGAAGAAAATCCGGGGGGTAAAGTTCAAGTAGCAGACAGTACGCTCCCGATAACAGCACCAAATATTTCATTACTACTGGCTAGTCATGTATTCAAAGACACCCCAGAGGGCACCCCAATAAAGCATCCCGTTGATAGCTGGCTCGGCCGCATCGAGAAACCCAATGGAAAACGTGTCCCCGTCCACCCGTTAGATAAAGAGAAGCCAGTACCAAAGAAACCAGACGAAACTCAGGTCATCACAATGTCGCAAGTTCAGGCTTGCTCGACGCCGGTTACAACAAAGCCCCGCAATGTCGAGATCATTGACTCGACGTTCTCGTCCATACCTATCGAGAACGCAAGGAATATTTCCCCCTTTACTACCCGAACTCCTCTCACCACTCGATCTCGGCGTTTCTCTGATTCACATATTACAAAAGTTCGAGAGGAAAATTTTCTTCTTCTGGATATTGTAGACACATATGGTATAGTATTCCCCAATAAAATGAACTATTCTATTTACATCACTAATTCTCACATCTCACTAGTAATCCCCCCCGCAGAAGAACTTCGCAAGGATAGCTTCTTTTTACCACCAGAAGATCTCAAAGTGCTAAGCAGAGCCGAGAAAATGCAACGTTTCGTTGAAATAACTGAACGAGAACAATGGGACAAGCTTTGGATTTGCGAGTAGAACAACGTCAAATCCAAAAGCGGAGGAATTTACAACCCCATCAAACAACGACGAGAATACGACATTCGCAAGGGTGAAAAGGAAGTATACGACCCATCACAATCGAACCGCGGTTCCATTCAGTGGAGTATTCACCAAGTCTTCGAATGCTACGCAGCGCTCATCCAGGTCGATAGGGAGATAGATCTCACTCGTCATCAAATTTCTATGCCACAGAAGCCTCAGCAGCAGGTTCGCAGTTGGATGATGAGCTCAGAGATGACTCGAAAGCGACGGGATTTGGAGACGGAAATGCAGGATAAGTTGCATAAACTCAGAGTGCGGAGAGCTCTTCTCAAGAAGGCTGGCGAGAGCCATCTGTGGGATATTGCAAAGGAGGACCATAAGTATAACTATCGAGGGCAGATGCTGTACGGAATACTGGAAATGAGAAAGATCTTCGCTTCGACGGCATCTGACGTAAAAGACGATGAACTGGGAGAATTGGGGCACAAAGTTAAGAAAAGTGGGCTTTAGCGGGTTGAGGGGATACGCAATGCAAAGTAAAACTGTTGGATTTCTGGAACTTTTGGCATGTGTCGACTTGAAAAAGTTCCGCTAATGGGTTAAACATAGGTCATCATACACTAATGCAATGTAATATAGCAGCTCAGCGTATCGTTCTGATCAAATTTTAGATGCGAAAACCGAATAATCTCTATTTTCAGACTTCTTCAAGAACCTTTCATTCTTATCATCTATTGAATTCATATTGATAAAGGTATTTGAGATGTAAGGTGTACGAGGCAGACATGATGTATTTATATGATAAGTTGCCTGAACTCTGGTCTTTATAATTAATGTTTTCCTGCGCAAGTGTCCCAGATGGAATATTTCAGCTTGCCACAAAACTACAAACCATCCCGCTTGGGACGGTCTATAACTATTCCCTTCAGTCAACTGTCCGCATGAATTCTATACTAGGGTCGTGTTACTCATTTCCAAAGATAAGAAAATATGATAGAAAAAATTCTGAACGAAACTCAAGAAATCTGCCTTCTGAAAAATTTTCCACGCGCTCAAGTGGCACAGCTGAAACATATATTCGTGTTGGTGTAGAGCCTCACAAGCAACAGAAAACAAGTTTCTGCGCTTTGACTTGTGTAGTTCGATGAGAAATTTGATATTGATACTTCTTGATCATTAGATCGACTTACGAGGTTTCGATGAGCTTTCATGCATACCCCGCACTTCGGCGACCTCGAGTTCTAATTTCTTATTGAATGAATATTCGAATATGGGAGAGAAACTTCAACTCGGTCCACAAAACTCTGAATAGTTTTCCGTTAGTAGAATCTAGAGTTTTTTGAAATTGCTTTTAGTCGGGATGTCCGAGGTCTAGGCTTTAGCAGATAGTCTTGGTTTCGCACGCCAAACTCTCACCTTCCAGAGAAGTGGTCTCTACGATACCACCAGTTTCGAACAGACAGGTTGAAAACTGTTTGCAAGATACCCAAGCAAAGACCTCTACCGAAAACCTCTATTGATCACTCACGAGACTATATCTATGCTAACTTATTTACATTGTGTAAAGGTATCTAGAAGAGTTAAGCTGCGTGATAGTTCTCTAGTTAGGTACTTAAGTACTTAGACTACTATTTGTTCCCAAATATGGGCCGGATTTAAGTTGCCATACTCTCTTTTTGTCGCCATCAAAACTAACTAGTTCTACAAAAGAGAGAAAAGAAGTTCTTGATTGCGTTCACTGATTCATAGTATGAAAAAAGAAAGCTAGAAGTGAGAAGTCAGGGGCAGCTGGGGGGTGGGCATTCCCACAGTGCTAGTGTCTCGAGGATGGCAAATTCCAAAGAAAAGCTGCATGATATCGTGCTATTTTCCGTAAATGGTGACAAAGTTGCTGCCTGCTAGCTTCCTCGAATATGAAATATCTCTAGATTACAGTGGGTGGGCTCCAATGCCGCCATTAAATTTGCAATCTAACGTTTCAAAAAAAGTATGAGAATTATCCCCCCAAAAAATGAAGTGTGTCCAGATCGGATCGCATACGGTTTACGCTCTCGTTTCCTGAAGCGCCGGTTAATGCATAAACGCAAGCTTCGCGGAGGCCCTTCGAGAGGGCTTTCAAACAAACAGTTAATCGGGAGGTTGGGTATCTCGCTGAATTTCAGACTGTGCCAATTCTCTTTTCTTTTTGCTTCACGCTTTTTTTTTTTTTTTTTCATTTTTCATTTTTAATTTCTTTTTCCCATTTGAGCCCTAAACTAGCCGGCCTGGGACCCCCCAGACTACTTGGGACCAAAAATATGATATCGCATTGAGGTTTGGGCTCATTGGCAAAAAAAAGTGACAAGGGAGACTTGAGGGGATGTTGATGGAATATATTCGAATAGGTCGGTAATCTTCCTAATTGGGAAAACCCTGAAAATGGCTGTCCCAACACCAATGTTCGAGACCCCCTGCGCGCTTGGAATGTAGAAGAGGAGGTGTGGAAACTCGCCCACCAATGATCTTTGTCTTTCTGCAAAGCGGATCGCGAACTCCAGGTGCATTTTGCTTGGTAACAATCCTACTTCGCGAATTCGTAGCGGCAACCAAATTTTGGTATCGGTTGGTTCTAAGACTAATGCAGAGTTGGTGATGGGGTTGCATATTTTAAAAGAATTTGATACAGCATCGAAAGTGGATCAAAACTCAACGAGCCGACAATGTTCATGCAGTCTTTTCTCTCACTCTTAGAATCAACTAAGACACTGATCAGCGAATGTAGCAGTTCCCAATGTGCATGTGGGTGTGCAGGTGGTAATCATACTTCTGTGCAATGTTTATTTCGGCAATGGAAACAAAGTTCTTAATTACAATACTAATTGTAAAGCTCAGCAAATAGGCAGCCTGGAGATAAGGCGAACCGGTGGGCAGAGAAGAGAGAGAAAGAGTCGACTTAGCCGCAGACAAGGCTCCAAGCTGCTTCTCTTCGATTCCAACGTAAAACTCCTGCCTACGAAAAACTTGGTTATCCTGCATCTTTGACTTGAACTGCGTGGTGACGTGGGTACGAACTTTCGGACTCAGTCGTCAAGACGAAGGGTTACTCGGAAACCGATATTCTAAAGTAAGGTTCCTCATTATTTCTCGGACATCAGCCGCGAGGCACCAAGCTCCTGACAGCCCACAAGCGATGGCATGGCATAGAGTATATTGGTAAAACTGAAATTTATCTGCTGCACCTCACCGTCCAATCACCGAAAAAAATCCAGATATTCTATGAATAAACACGGCGATGTGGCTCGATTACAGGATGAAAAGTTATGTAGTTCTCCCCGCACAGACATATAATTATGCAAGGAGTCATGTAGCTGGACGAATCACGATGGCGAAGAAAAAAATTTGTCTTGCTACCCCGAGAAACGGAGACTCTCAAGGAAATTGGAATTGGAAAAAAAAACGCAGGCCCAGGATAGATGAAATTTTACCTTTGCGTAATCCACCAGCCAGACTGCGGGAACAAAAAAAAAAAAAAAAGAGAAAAGAAAACAAAAAAGGAACAAGGGTGAAATATGAAAGCTTTCAATTTGGGCCTCTAGTCCCAGCAGCGGAATAACCATACTGGCTTTCTTGCAGGTGTGTGTGCAGAAACGTACCCAACCAAAGGGATGAGCAATACGCGGTCCAATGCAAACTAATACCTAGGTAGTCTTGAATGCCCTTTCGATGAAAGTAGTGATTCTTTGACTGTTATAGCTTGTCTAATATTGGGTTAAAAGTAGCGAATTGTGGTTTATTCAAATGTAAAATAATAGCAGAATTTTTTTTAATGATTTCGGTTTATTTATTTTAAGGCGCACGATGAGAGTGATTTTTAGTAAAAAGTTCATGTATATTTTTTGTTATCATCTTTTTCTTTGCCATCCTATCCCTAGATCCTGCCTTTACGGGGGCCAGATTTTTGAAAAAAAACCTTTTCCCAATCGTGCACGTTCCATTAGTCTTAAAACAGACACCAAGCCAGTCGGATTTGCTTTCTCATGACTACTCAAATAATTACTAGTATATTTCAAAGGGTTCTCGCCAACAGCTAGGAAACACCTCTACAACCTAACCTCATTGCGATTAGAAAGCCTTTTAAACCCCAAACTTCAAGAAATTTATCAAAAAAATAAAAAAAAGATGTAAAATAAAATAAGATACAAAAGGAAGAAAAGAAAGAAAACACAAGACGCCTTTATGAAAACTACCCTCAATTCAGATCTTTTTGGGCGGCTCGACTACTCTTCCATCACGGAACTTTTAGAGCTAGAGTTGTCCTATAAGCCGGCCGCGGCGCACGAAGATCCAGAGGTTAAAAGTTTCAAATACAAAATGTCACCAGTTAAGAAATCTCAACAAACATGCGATTTATCCACAGGAACAAGTATTAGAGTAGAGAAAAAAACCTCAAATAAAAGCTCTTGCACAGATCCCATGTCGAGATACTCAGAGGCAATGAGAAAGTTACGGATCGCTGCCTCAAGTTCTCTGAAAGGAATAGGTGTCTCTGAGCCGGCAGATAAAGTGACTTTCAACGGAAAACCAATCACTTACCTGGGAAGGAAAACTATTTATGTATGGAAAGCTAAGCATGAGAATCTTAAAAGCGATAAAGAACACTCCGCAGCTCTCGAAATCGCGAGTTGTGACACCGACAACCGCAAACCTTACGGATGGTCAGACGCAGAGATTAATATCTTAACATCCTTGATCGAACGGAATGACTTGTTTCCAGAGTTGTACCACAGCAATTCCTCGCGGGATAATTCTAGCCATCTCACACCGCGTGAGTTCGATGCAGAAGAAAGAGAATCATTCTCGACCTCACCACGCAGTCTCTTCGAAGACCATAGCGTCCTCGTCACTTTGGGAGAAAAGCGTCGGAGATCACCCTCTATCGAATTGGGGTCCGATCCTGATGATTCCTCAGATACGGAGCCTTTGGATACGACATTCGGCAGTAACAGCGGCAGCACCAAGGCTGATGCAGCCACCTTGTATCCTCTCCCCACTGTTTTATCTATAGAAACGAAGAAACGCCTTTATAAAATTCCTCTCACGAAGAAGCGTCGACTGGAGTCCCTCGGAAATCTGGAAGCGGATAGCACGGCCATGGTTTCCCAGCAAGATACCCAGACGACGCAGATACAGCAGGCTGAGGGCCCCCTCCGGCTAATGTCCCGGAACGCAGCTGGTCTATTAGATTTTCTACCGTCAGCATCAGGAACGCCGCTACCTCAGCTCACAGACGAGGCGGTGGCTCCCGTTGCAGTGTCACCGACCGAGTTTCAATTGGCAACTCCAGGCGATCAAGTACAGCCATCTCCCGCGAACGAGCTTACTTATACCGATGGAACACCCTCAAATCTAGAGGTCGGAGACCCCGATACACAAGATACAAATGGTATAGATGAGCCTCCCGACTTCGGTAATGTCGCCCAAGCAGAGGAACATGTCACGAGCCCTCGTGGGGTCCTCCTCCCGGTGACAAAGTCTGTCGTAGAGATTTCGAAGGAAGAGGGCATCTCGCTCAAGAGAAACATATCTTCATCTGAATGCGTTGCATACATAGCGTCATGGTTCGAGGACCGCGATACAACGATAGAAAATCAATATAGCTACATCGTTTCTTTAGAAAGCCGTATTGAGATTTTAGAGGAAAGAACTCGAGTCTTTGAAGAAAAAACTTACCAGCTGCAGAAAGATCTGGAAACTTCCGTCGAGAAGGAGCGCGTAACCCAGGAAGAGTTCCAACGACTAAGGAAAGACCTGGATGAGTCTCAAGGAAAAGAGGAACTACTACGTCAAAACAACGGGAGCCAAGTTAAGGCTTTAGAAGATCTTCGCCAAATATGCAGCACCCTTGAACGGCAAGTCAGCGAATACAAGACGAGGCTGGCAAAAATAAATGATATTTCGGTGTTTAGCTGGGCGTAGAATTCTTTTAATTAGAGTTCTTGAGGTACGGGATGACGGAATATTCAGCTTCAAAAGAAATGTGATTCGGGACGTAGAAACAATCAAGGCCGGATATTGGGGGTTTGAGGTGCCTTGTACTTTTGCCAAGGCTCGCAGATCAGTCCCAAGTGGTCTCGGGGCCCCAAGTTTTCTTTCAGTCACTAAAAGTTTTGGGATGAGACTAGATAGGATCTTTTATTTCAATATATTTTGGAGCTTAGGGCATCTGTCCCTGAGACTTAAGGTTTAGTTCACTTTAATAATGTTATAACATCTGCTTTATCTTCTCCAAACTGAGAATATATATAACAGAATTCAATATCCAACAACGAGCGCATAGAGCGTTGCAAGGAGGCTTCGCCGAGACTACGCGTAGAGATAGCCTCATACCCAGAAATAGAGGCGAGTTTTAACAAATGGTGAGATCCAGCAAATTTTATATATATAATCTCGTTTCACCTGGCCGGTGCGTTAACCTGGTCTTGGCCCCAGAAGTTGGTCTCAATCGCTGTTGTGCCAGCGAAAAATCTGGCCTCTAATTGCAATATTTGGGCTGTGCAGTGTGAAGAATTATGAAAGGTCCAGCTTCCTGAGTGCTTCTTGTCGTCTGGATCCCGCCAGTAAGCCAGATTTTTTTCTTGCCATTCAATTCGAATAGCTAGCTAGCTGATCCATTGAATCGGCGATCCAAGCGCAAAGTTTTTCGGGAAGTTGCTAGCGCTGTGATCATCGCAAATTCAACCGCCTACTGCGCAGCTGCAATGCTTGTCATCTTTTTGAAATGATTTAAGAATTCGAATAGCTTCGAGATTGCTTATATACTTAAGTAGTAAATGATGAATAATTAGGATTGAGCCGTCTAACAGCTCAAAAGCAGAGGCCGCTATCAGCGGCCCAATTAAGGAAATTGAAGGAGGTCTCTAATTTTTATATCAAGTAATAATGACCATTCATGAGCGACTGTTAAGAATTACCAACACTAAAAACCACAAGACTCTCACTTTACAGATGCGCCCGATGAAAAGAAGGAAAGCTTTCTCTAAGGGGAACATTTTGTAAAACTCAGAGTTTCCTAGGGTATCGACGATACCTTGAAGGCTTTGGAATTAGGGGCTTGCGAGAGTAAGTTCATATTCAATATATATTTTTTTTTGCTTATGCTAACTGAGAATACAGTTCTCATCGTTTTTGAAAATCTTGACATTATTTACTGGGTTCTACAATCTTCTGCTAACAAAAATTCATCTTGCACACCAATAAGCTACAAGAGCAAGATCATAGCAAGTTTATGGACAAAGAGTCTACAAACCCCATATCATTCCTTTTGTAACTGCGAAACCCCTTCGATGCTAAGAAGTAACTTTAGTACGTGAGTCCTTCGGTGACACAAGTCAGAATCCAGATGCACTTGGGCAGACATCAAGATTGGAGCAGAAGATGGTTTCTTATCCAGATCCAGGGCATTACGTTACGCGGACACCCCACTGAGATTATGCATTGGATTTGTCTCCTAACCAAAGGCTTGATGCGAAGCGTTGTACTTTCCGCGATTTGCAAGGCAACACAATAGGGTCTGGTCTGGTTGACGAGACCACTTCATTACGATGCTGCAAAAATCGTGACCAGTCCGTGCCCAAATTATTGCAACACTTTCTCATTTTTGGTGCTCGCACAACACAAGTTGTTGAGGGCTAGTGAGGCTCATCTGACACACCAGCCACATCCCTTTGCACCTTGACGCTCCAGCTCTGCGTCAGTAAAATTATTTTCGCTCACGACGCACAGGATGCACAGGATGCTCGCGTATCTTGTCATTCTTCTGGAGACCATCAGGTTGCAAGGCACTAAACTAGCGTTAACTAGCGTGATTGCGGCACCTCATCAGTAGTTTATTTATTATTGCGGCACCACCACCACCACCACCACTGGCAGGCGCGTGGTGGTGGTGGTGGTCTACAACATAGTCACGGTTACGAATGGACAAAATTATAATTACTATCTACTACTAGTAAGTCTATATACATGTGATGCCAGTGCCAGTGCCAGTCCAGTCCAGTATCCAGTCCAATATCCAGTCCGGTATCCGGTCCAGTATCCAGTCCAGTATCCAGTAGTAGAAGTAGTGTTGGTAGTGGTAGTGGTGAAAAGATTAAAATCTCCAAGTCAAAAATCAAGAAATACAGTCTTTTGGTTACTAAATCAGTGCTAGTATCACTGATTTGATGATTTGAAATTGTAGGTTGTTGGCGGGATGCTCGCGTTGATGCACAGGATGTACAACTAATTTGCATCTCTCCACAGGTTGCATGGGATTAAAAAAATTTTTTGCCGACGTGGAAGCCGCGAGGTTGGGTATTTATCTAGTCAGGGACTACTTACGAACCCTCTTGAGTATTGGAGTATTATAAACTTGCGCTCAATTGATCTTTGAACTCTAATATCAGCATCAATCAGCACCTATCCTGTAGTATGTTTAGTTATTCACTATAAGCTTAATAATTTAATTGCTTGAGGGCGCTCACTAGTGCGACTAAAGTTTAGAATTCCGGTATAAGGATCACGTGAACAAACATTCAAAGCGCCAACCCGTTCTCTACTACGAAGTACGTGTGAGGCAAAAGTTTTGTCCCATGCACGCCCGTGCACAAGTACCTCTTGAACCTCAGAAGTACCTCTCACGCTCCATATTCTCAACCCTAGCAACCGCAAATTGCACACCAAAACAACAAAAACACAATAAAATCCAGCAATTTCCTATTAAATCAGGCCAAATCCGCCTTAAACTTATATATAATCACTCTCTCTTAAAGCTCCAGCTTAAATTTAGAAATACTTTAGTAATCATGAAGATACCTAAACGCCACTTACAAGGGGTATAACTTGCCCATCAGTGTAAAATTGTTGAACCTGAACGGAGTGCCAAGGGTCTGACTTTCTCCTGGCGGTCCTCAGTTCCTGCCTGCGTTGCAACTCCCACTGCCCGTTGAGCGAGCAACGCAGGCCAGGCAATCAGTTTTGAAATCCATGGACGCGCCACTCAAGCCCAGAGTGAATCTGAACCAGAACACTGTTTGACCGGCCATATGACTTACATGCCAATCAGGACCTTCTTGTTCAGCCGGGCATTATAAGAAAAGTTGGCTAACTAGACCATACCGTATACAAGTTTGTATCATCAAATTCCATTCAATGCATGCCTAGGGGAAGCGGCCAGCGACACGGCATGTGGACAGTTAGGCATGAAATTTGACTCTTTCAATATGCATGCTTGATGTCTCATCAACAAAGTCGAGACAAGGGTCCCTGCTGCAAATTGAACCTTCGACAGAACAAGTCGAGACTACTCATCTGAGATAGACGTCCAAACAACCATGCAACGTTTTCTCAATTGCCTCCATTATCTGCTGAATTTCTGCTGCATGCGGAGATCGAAACAGTAAGGGGCACTTCAGCACAGGATTTGGAAACGGCCAAAATGGTAACATATTCGTGAATTTTTCATTGGAGGTGACTGGAAAACCGATATCAGTTTTCAAGTCGATTTAGGTCAACACATAATCGTTCAACGGCATCGCCAGCGTCCCCCAGACGAGTTTAACGGTCCCGTGTGTGTGGATGGGTGAATTTTCCGGTCCTCGATTACTAACTTGAGCAATTGAAAAAGCATAGCATATTTTATTTTCGCATTTTTTTTTATTTTTAATTACAAGGCGAACATGAGAAGATTATAGTGATGCTTTATACAAAATTCCCTTAGTACTCTAGATATGATACTTAGTAACCATACCGATTTGATTTGGAAGTCGGGATCTGTTGAAAGTGGGTGAAGCTCGAAACTAGGCGGGCTGGTATGCATGGAAAGAAACTTAGGAGCCAGAGATAACGTAACCCTGGCGACATCCCCTGTTTCTTCGCTGTGATTTCAATGTAGGTACTCACTTTCGGTCTACCAAGAATTTGGCTGTCCTGCATGCATTGCCAACTTGAATCGCGAGGCGAAATGAACGTGAGCTCTTCAGGTCTCGAGCGATATCGTCGACCAAATGGCCAAGACAAAACGTTACTTGGAAACGGAGATTCTCGGCACTGATGGGGGTTTAAGTCTGCCGTATGTGTCGCCCAATCATAGAAGAGAGTTAGGATTTATTAAGAAACACGTTCGCACGGGTTGATTGCACTGGGGAGAGGTGGTGTGGCTTCAGACGCGCTTTGATATAATGATGCACCCGTAGCAGGACGGATCGCAACAGTGACTATATATAATTTTCTAACCATAAATTCTGCCCCAAGAAAAGGACGCTTGCGGCAAGGTTTTGATTTTTAAGTACAGATTCCTGGCGAGATTTCGAGATTTGTCTCGTAAGCTAGACGGTTGGCCTTCTTGTCGAGTGAGATGGAAACCTGGGGCCAAGTGCACTCGTGTATTCCTTCGACCGGTCAACCATGTTTCGAAACTGGACCGCAGGACAACAAACACATCAACTAATCAGATCCTCACCTTGCGCAGCTGCCCCGGGCCCCGGGTTCCTGCATGCGAAGTAAAAATCTCATCTTGATGCGGGTGTGTTTGCAAAGGCATCCAACCATGAGGCAGACAAATAGAGCTTCTATTGCAAACCGTATACTTAATTTTGGAGTCCCTCCTAAAGTGACGATTTTTAAGATCTTATAACTCAGTAAAGATAGGCTTAAAAATAGGGACGCTTAGACTTATTTAAATCTAGCTTAATAGGAGAATTTTTCAGGATATTTGTAAATAATTTAACGAGAGCTATATGAATAGATTTCCCGGCTCAAAGTAATTATGCGACAATCATCGGGTGTTATCGTGTATATTTGTTTATTGGAAGCTTCATTTTGTCACTCCCTCCCGCTCCTCCAGAGCCTTTTTTTTTTTTTTTGGAAATAATTCCGGTCCTCTGGGTTCTCTTCGTCTCAAACAGCCACCAAGGGCCTTCCAGCTAAGTCTGAATTCTCTTATGACCACTTGAGTACCTCAGGACTTAATAAATATAAAAGGGTCCCGGCAGTGGGCAAAAAATATCTTCGCAGTTTCATTGCCGTGCTGGTGAGCGAGCCTTTCGAAATCCCCATTTTCAGACTAAGAGGATATATGTCAGAGCTTGCCTCTAGAGACCCCTCGTGGTGACTCGTAAGCGTGAAGACGACTAGATTGCTATGGATGGTAGATAACTAGATTATCCAGCGCTGGTTCTACTGGTGCTGATATGACGTCCTTATATACAGTTCTTTTATAGCTATTTAGGTTTATGAAGCCTTGGTATATCTTATGATACCTTGGTAAACTTCATACCTACTGGATACTTGCCTGCTAGATCAAGAAGGTATTGACTGTATGATATTCTATACCACTAATTGTGAAACCACGGCCTGTATCAACATGAACCGTAATATTCCCCTTCTATAAGGTATGGCTCGAGGCCTTATACCACTAGTTCTTAATCTATGGCTGATATTTAGTCCCAGTAAGGCTTGTTATATTGTAGTATGGCCGTTTTTAGGTATAGTTATTTAATTGGGTTAACCAATACTTAATACTATATTTTTATATTATCTATCTTTGTTAATATTTATTATAAAATTATAAAATTATAAAAGAAAAATAGTTGTTCTTGGGTTACTAGCTTTCATAACAACTCCTTACAATTTTTACTATTTTATAGGATGGTTCGCATCAGCAAAAAATCTGAACCCCCCAGAGGTCATTGTGTGGAGCACGGGAGGCTGATAGGGATGTGGGGAGGTTGTTGTATGACAATGGGAGGCTGATATTAATCTTAGTATACTTTATTAAAATTTTAAAATAATTGACTGTGGATATCTACCTTTTAGAGTCTAATATAGTTTTTTTATAATATTAAATTAATATAAGCCCCTTTTTAATTTTTTATTGTTCTTTATTTCTTTTCTTATATTGTATTTTTTTAGAATATCTTAGTCCTTTTACAGATGTGTTTTATCTGATATAACGAAACCAAAGAATAATAAACATAAAAATAATAACTAATACCAAGATAATACATCTAATTTTAAGCCACCACATTTAAAATCTATAATATAAGCAGTGGTTTTTATTAGACTACTAATATTAGTTAATAATTTGAAAAAATATTAGTACACTAAATTAGCTACTGATCTTAACTACAAAAAAGTTATAAAAAAAAGGTTGATAAAATTTTAATTAAAATCTATAAGCCCTCTAATGTCTTCAACCAGCCTTATAAAAATTCCTCTATTTAAAAAAAGATCCAATAAAGATTTATTATCTAAATACAAAAATTTAATTTTTAAAAAACAAAAATCCGGCTTTTTTTTTTAATAGTTCTGTGGTAAAATTTAGCTGGACATCCCTTAGATAGAGGTGTACACTCAGAGTCTAATAAAGAATATTAGGCTAAGTTTAATTATATTTATCAAAATTGTTTATGAATTCTTTTTTTTTATAGTTTAAATATTATAACTATAAATTAATATTAATCAGATACACTATTATATTAAAAATTTTTGTTTATATTTAGTAAGCACTATTAGGGATACTATACTGGATATATATAGTTTAAACTATCTTAATACTAACATTCAATTAAATAAAATTAAAATTTTATTAGATACCAAGTTATTAAGATATTTTATAAAAAAAAGAATTATAATTAATCTTTTTATTAATAGATATTTATAATTTATTAATGGATATTTGCAAGCTTTCTTTATATATTTGGCAATTTCAAAAATTCTAATCCATCAGTATTAAAATTTGTAAAGAGGAAAAGAAATTAAAAAACCAAATTTTATAAAAGAACTAAATCCTAGGATTTTAATATAGACTATTATATGTATTTAAATTATATTAAAATTATAAAAAAAAAGTGTTTATAATTGGGAGATCAATTTTAAGACTGTAGATGATTATGGTAAGACTTTTAACATTTATTATAACATTTTTATAACTAACTAAAATTTAGTAATTTTTGATAACTTATATATTAATATAATTGATTGGGTCTAGAAAAAACTAGTATTATACTATTAAAATTTTATATAATCTTATGTTAATATATTATTAAGCAAACCACCCAGAATTCGAGTTCTTCAAAATTTTATACCAATAAATAATAATAAAAAAAAGGAATTAAATTTATTATTAAAAAAATAAAAAAAAATTAGAAATGTCTAGTAAAGGTTTTTATTTATTTTCTTTTATTCTAATATATAACTTTAGATATATAAATAGTTATAATAAATTTTTTTTTTTTGAAATTTAATCGGACACCAAAAGGCAACTGTAGGACTATAGAAAGGTATAATCAAACACTAAAAATCATATACAGAACCAAATATTATTAACCTCCCATAATCTCTTATAGCTAGCAGGATAGCTCCAAAATACAAAAAATCGCTGAGCCATCTAAGCCATCAGATGGCTTGGATGTCAACAAATTTTTTTGCTGATGTCTTATATATTTTTTCTCCATAAAACATATCAAAGTTTACTATTTATTAAGATTAAAAAACCCTATAGAAAATTATATCAAAAAAATAAAGAAAATGGTTTTATAGACATATTTTTATCACCCAATAATAGTAAGTGATTTTTGATTATTATTAACTTTTTTCTTCCCTTCTAGATGATTTTTTCCTTCCTTTCCTTTTTTTTTTACCTTATAGTAAAATTTGTTTTATTTTATAATTTTTTGTTTTGCTTATTCACAACTAGCTTCCAGCTTAACTAAAAGCTCCAATTTTAAAAAATCTTCTCTCCTTAATACTACACATTAAACTATGTTTTCCCTTTCTAATAATTTTAAAATAGTTAACTTAGTTTCTGTTGCTTGCATTACCACTGTTACTAATTGTTAGTTTACTAATATAGAAGCTAATACCATTAATAACAATTCTTTTTGTAACCTATGCTGCTATAACTGTAAACAGCAAAAATTTGCCTGCTATACTGACAGAAATATTAAGTATAACTGCTACAGTACTAAGAATTCCATATATTATTTTATAAGTGTACTTAATAATAATACCTATGCCTATGCTGTAATGTCTCTAGCCTTAGTCCATTAAAAGGTTTTAAGAGCTTCCTTTTTTTACCTTATATATGTTAATATTTTTATATTTTTGGGTATTATTATTACAAGGCCTCTTGCTGAACATACTATCTTTACAATTATGCTTCTTACTTATGCTGGTAGTACAACTGGTATTTTAGTGGTTTTAATTGTCTTTTTTTTTAATATAGCTGCTATAGATGTTTATATCAGTATATTAGAGATTATGCTTTTAAGTTCCAATAGTAGTCAAGCTAATCCCACTTTTAGAACTATTTTAAAGAGAATAATAAAGTTTAATAAAATTTATAATAAACTGTATAGAATTAATGGCTTTACTACAATTCCTATAATTAAAAATATTATACCAAAAGTTAATATAGCAAAAATAGATATTAGAATTTTATAAGTAATTATTGTAGTACTTACTACTAAAGTAACTATTTTAAAGGCTATAAATAATAATACATCAGCAAAAAATTGTGTTGTCCTCCCAGTCCTCTGAGGACTCAGAGGATCCAGAGGACTTTTATCCTCTGGAAGCCTCTCAAGATTAGCAAGCACCACATCCTCAGCGGTTACCACAAGACTCTGAACATCTAAGAGCAACCACACCACAAAAACCTCAATGATTTTATATTATTGAAAAATCATCTGTAATGTTAATTTAATTGATAACCTTAATAATATTATAACTCAATATAAACTCTCAGATGTTATTAATCAAAATAACCTTAAAAATCTTTTTAACAACAGTAATCCTCAATCAGACTCCTAATAGCTAAGTACAGGTTTACACAGTTCGGATAAAAATATTTAATTAAAAAATTTTTCACATTAAAATATTATATACAAAAACTAATAAATATATAAAAAAAAACTATTTATACAACATCTTTAATCTTCCTCCAAATTTCCATCATGGGTTTATTAATTTTTTAAGTGTAGCTACTTCTTTATCATCAATAAAAAAAATATTTTAAAAAATATTTTTAATAATAAAGGTAGATTTTAGAAATCTGGCATAAAATCATATCACATATTTATAAATATTAATAAGAATTTCTATCAGCTATTATTTAAAATTTTCTAACAAATTATTAAAAATATTTAATTAAATTAGCAGAATATATTATAAGTTTTTAGATATCTAACTTATCATATATATTAATTATTTTGGTATTGATCTATTAATTTTTTTGACTAGTTTTCCAACTTTTTAAATTTACCCAAAGACAGACTGTATTAAAAACAAGAATATAAGTATTTAACAAATTAATTAAGAAATCATATTTCATTCCCATACCCTTAAAAGATTTCTAATATTGATTAATTAAAATTTTATAAATAGTTAGGTAGAAAAAGAGGATCTACAGTTATAATCTATTAGAAAACTTTTAGTGTTTGAAGAAAATTGAGAGCTTATTTCATCTTTATTTCTTAAGAAATCCAAGTGATTTAAATTAATTAGCTTTTTAATATGTGCAGAATAAGTATCAACATCGAGATTGGTAAGACCATACATGTTTAATATGAAATTCTTTACAAATTCTTATAAATGGCTACGATAATTATTAATAAAATAATAAAGCTAACCTTATAATTAAAATGTTATAATATATAATTTTAATAAGTATATTTATTTGATTTATTGTTAAAGCTATTAGTTCAGCTTTTAATAGATATCTGGTGTATTATTGAATTTTATTATTATCTGGCTAGATCTTACTAGAGAACTACTAAATAAATATTTTGTTTTTTATTTGTATAAAATCTACTAATTCTTCATTTGTTAATATGTTTTTTACATTTTTTTGTTGATTACTTTGCTGTTTATAACTAGTATCAGATTATGGTGATTTAACAATATTTAATGATTGTAATAAAGTTTAATTTTTGTTTTAAAATATAAAATAAAAATAAGATATTTTAAATCAAGCCTAATTAAATATATTAGTGCTTAAAACATTCCTTTTTAAAAAAAAGGAGGAAGATATTATAGATAATAGGTATCTAATAAATGATTTTAGAATTAAAAATAAAATTTTAATTTATTATCTAACTTGTTTATTATTAGTAATCAAATCATGATCTAGATTAGAAATTAATAGACTGTAAATGTATTTTAAGGATCAAGAAACAGATACTAAAAATTTTAGAATTAGAAGACTTAGTTATTCTGATTGATTAGCTAATAAAACAAAATTAATAAAAACATCATTTATTTTACTTTCAACAAAATTATAATTTAAAAAATTAATATTAATTTTATTTTTAGGGTTAATATTGCCATTTTAATTCAATAAAAAAGTAGCATCAGGAATTAGATATTTAACAACTAATACAAACTCTTCTAATATATTTTTTAATAATTAAATAATTTCATTAATTTAGTTCTAAATAAATATAGATTATATTTATTAATTAATTTTCTTTTTTTATTTTTTATCAGATATTGCCAGTTTTAAAAAATTAGAAAGATCCTATTAATTATTATTTTATCTTATTTTTTAAATAGAAACCATTTTAAAATAGAATAGTATTAGGTAAAAGAAGAGGAGCTAATATTAGACTACTAGAGTCTAAAAAGAGCGATTTTAATAATTTATTTGAAAATAAAATTCTCTATTTAAAAAAAAGGGGGAGATAATACGCGTATACTTTTTAAATCAAAACAAAATAAAATAAGGTTGTGTATAAATACTAATGATCCTATACCAAACTGCTGCTGTTATAAAGAATATTATATATTTATAAATTGATATAGATATTAATAAAAAAGTCCTTGTTATTTAATAAAAATAAATATAAACAAAATATTATCTCATTTATTAAAATAATTTGTCAATTTAGAGTGTTAATTGTATTAAAGGGTATTTTGAAAATAATAGTTATAAGATTGTAAGAGTCTGCTTGTTATCCACCATCTTTTAGATCAAGATCAGTAATTATAATAACATCAAATAACTAATTAATATAACAATTTTTAAAATATAAAATCAGTTTTGTATAAGCTGGTGAGTGTTTATTGAAAGTTTCCTATTATCCTTCTTTTTAATAAAAAATAAAATCTTAACATAATAATTTGTAATAAAATAAAAATAGTCCAATATATTAAACCTGATAAATCATAATAGCATCAAGATTCTGAAAATCTTCAATTAATACTGTTAATTAATTAAACAATTAATAAAAAAACATTTTTATAATATTAGAATTGTTAAGATTTTAGTTGTCCAGTATATACCTACTAGCAACTACAACCAAACAGTATAATTTTAAGAATTTTTAAATTTTTATATGCAAGTCATTAAAGTAATAAATAGTTATAACTTTTCCTATAGTTTATTATTATTTTTCTAAATGTTATTAAAAATCTCTAAAAATATATTTATTGTTTGGTATCGGATTTTTAATATCTTATACTAAAGTCTCATTCTTGGAATCTAAAAATATATAAATATTATTATTTAAATATAAATATTTAATAGTTGATAATTTACTACTACTATTTTTATTGAGAAGACTATCAGGATCCATTATAAAACTATTAATTATCAGATTCAAAAAATTTTATTTTAATTTAAAATACATATTTTCTATTAAACTCTAATAAACTATTTATAGTTGGTTAGAATATTGAGGTTTATTAAGAAGAGATATTAGATTTAATTTTTATATTTTAAATATTATTCTCTATTGATAGTTTGCAATGATTTATATATTATAATTAATATAATTTAAACTTTGATAACCTTTTTTAATTTGAAAATAATGTTGAAGTTTCGGAGCATCTGTTAATCATTCTCCAAAGTATTTGTACTGACAGATTATACTTCCATAATAACTAAGTTGATGTATTTTAATTGTATTAAAATGATTAAGAGCTTCTAGTTTGAGTTTATATTTAGTATTAATTTCTTTTTTTTTTAATTGTAATTTTTGATATTTTTATAATTAACTTATTCTCTTAGTTTATATATAACTCTTAACATCCAACAATGCTTGCTATTATTTTTGTATTTTCTTTTGACGGGATCTAGAATTTTGAAATTGTAAAAAAATTAATTTGGTTTAATAAAATTTTTGTTAATATTGGTTTAATTGTTGATTGATTGTTTCATTAATATGACTATGATATTGCGTAAGTAAATGGAAATTAATAAAATATTAAACATAGATTAAAACCTAGTTAAACTCTTGATATTCAGTAATCCCTAATAAACTTTAAAAAACTATAACTAAATAATAAATAATAATTCTATTAGTTATACGAAGCTCTTTCTTTTGCCATTGTGTAATTTGTGAAAATGGTTTTTTAAAACAAAAAAAACTAGAATATGCTGGAAGTCCAACCCAAATTCGGTTAAAACTATTAAATTATTTATATTGTTAAATAAATCGATTAACCTAATCTAATACATTTTTTAAGGTACCAAAATAAAGACTATATAAGAGATTTAGTTTAGGAAGTATATGTAGTAAGATTTTAGAAATCTAATAAAAGCTTAATAAAGCTTAATCTAATCTTTTATTTTTTAATTTCTTAATTAACAATTTTTAAACTTGTCAGGATAAAGTTACTAAAAATTAAAGCTTTAGTTTGTTATAAGAATAATAATCATAATTTGCTACCCCCGGAATATATTTTTCAAGATTCTGAACGTCTACCTCGCAAATAAGATAAGATTTTGTATTAATATTAAATAAATTAGTGTATTCTATATGATCTACGATCCAACCACATAACCAAGGTATACATGAACGAGTAAAGTTATCAGTATATTTTAGATTAAGACCAAGTTCTACAAAATTTTTAACATCCAATTCCAGCTCCCATTTATTTAACAATTAGAATATTTTAAGTAAGATTTTTTAAATATTAATATCAACTTTTAATTTCTAATAATTATTAAGATTTTTTTTCTTCAATAATATTAATATAAGTGTAAGCAAAATCCAAACAAATAACAACAACTTACTACAAACACTAAAAAACAGATTATTAATTATTAAATAAATTAGTTATAATTTTTTATCACCAAAGAAATTAATCAGATAAATAGTATTTGATGTGTAAATAATAGGAATTAATATTAAGCTTTTTGGTAATCATTTAACTAAAAAACAGTCAGCATCTGATACACAACACAACGCACAAGAAAACACATTTCAAGTAAAAATATAAAAAAATTAAAATTATATACTTGTATCTCCCACCACCAGTCACCTATATGCAATTCTGAATATAGTTATTCATTTTCTAAATTATATTCTTTAACTAATACATATATTAAATTGCTGGCATACACTGGTTGCCTAAGAAGATAACTTATACAATTAATAAAATTACAATAAAAATATTCCTATAATTCTAAATCTTCAATTATTTAATTATAAATTGAAATTTAAAAGTTAAAATTTAAATTTTTAACCATATTTTTAATTTGTTTCCAAAGGGTATGCACAGATCAGAAAAATATATCAAAAAACTTTAAAAATCCATTATCAAAGAAATTATTAATCCCAGCTTTTAATATTTTATTCTGTATCAACCACCTTGCTAATTTATAATCCATATAATTTGTAAACAGATAGAATGGGTTTTCAATCAATTATGATAATAAATTTTCAAACACAACTATAACACCAGTATTTAGATATATATCTGTACAAGCTTCCAGAAGACATTTAGAGTCTAAAAAAGAAGAAGGAGAATTACATAAGTTTTCTAATTAAATTGATTAAATTTCGAAATATAAGGTTGGATGCTCAGAGTCTAAAATATTACTTTCAACAGTAGCTTAAAGTTTTTGATAGTGGAACCATTTTTCATACACATTGTGCTAATTAGTTTTTGAATATGGTTTTAAGCAAAAACAACATGGAAAACCTAAGGCAGACATATTAATAATATTATAATATTTAATAATTCAAAAAAAATTAAGAAATAATAAAAATTGAAAAATATTAGACATTTGATATAAACTCTTTCTAAGCTTAAAGCATCTCTTGACAATTTTAGATTAAAAAGGTGTTTAATGAAAAAAAAAAGTAGGTTACTTGATAATTGATTTTTTTTTAATTTAGTTTAGTCTTACAGCACAGCACAGCAACCAGAGTCTTTTGATTATATTCCCAAAAACCGGCACTCATCTTCATACATCTTAAATAGCAAATAAATCCAAAATTTTTAATATATTAAAAATATATAAATTAGTTCTAGAATATTTAAATATAAAAATAAATAAAAATAAAAAACATTTAAAAAATACATTTAAACTTACTGGAATCTAATAAAAGCTTTTATTAATTTTAAACAGTTACCCAAAAACGAATTTAATAATAAATTATATAATAATATATATTAGTTCATAATACCATCAATCATTTTTTTTTTTCTCTATTACCATCATCACCATCATCACTTTTATTTTATTTTATTTTTATTTAATACCTAGTGCTCTTATAAAGTTCTCCAGCCTTAAACAAACTCTAAAAATCTTATATTTATCAATAATTTATATATTAAACAAGTTATCAATTCTAAAATACCATTTTTAATATTTTTATTTTAGTACCAGAATAAAATACAATAACAGACTATTAAAGGCTACTTATTTTTAAAATCAAAAATTTAAAACAAATTAAAATTTTGATAAGATAACAAACCATAATCTTGATTAAATATTAAATAATAAAATAAATTTTCCTCTTTCCAACCTAACTCCCAATATTATTAATCCATATATACTTGATTTTAAATATTTTAAAGACGTAATTCCAAAACAGTCTCAAAATAACAACAAGTCTTTTAAAAATATTACTAATCCTCTAACTATTTTTTCGAACACACCTATACATTTTGGTTATTATTTAGAATCTGATTTTGATATTAAAAATTTTGATAAAATTGAAAACTCTGATTTGTTTGAAGATTTTGCTAATTTTAGATCAACTTTCACATTTATCAATTTTAAATATAAAAATTTAAAACTAGAATATTTAAAAAACTTAGACAATTTAATAATAAATACCAGAAGATTAACAGCAACAGTAGGATTATCTAAATTACCAAATAAAGGAAATAACAAGAAAAAATCCGATAAAGGTACAAGCAAAAAACCTACTAGTAAAAAGCCAAGTAAATAACAAACTTCCAAAATCTTATTTCAAATTATAAAAAAACTTTGACTAATAAATATAAAATAATACCTATTACAAAAAAGAAAAAGAAAATTATAAAAAATAAAGTTAAAAATAAAACTAAAAATAGTAATAAAAATAATAATAATAACAATAATAATAATAATAATAATGATAATAGCAAAGTTATATTATTAAAAAAAAAAATATAAAATTAATAAATATCTTAAAATAATAAATTATAAGATATTAGGAGTTAGCTAATAATCTTTTAGTTAAAAAAATTAATATCAATACTATAATTATAAAAAATAATAAAATTATAAAAATTTCCAAAACTAATAGTATAATTAAAAAATAATTTTTTTAAAAATTAGAAAATAAGAATTAGAATTTTATAAAAAATTTTTAACATCTACTAACAGTTTATACTTAAGTAGAGGATATAATAAGGTTGTTAATATAAAAATTATTATTAATTTTAATTTAAATAATCTTAACTATACCTATCTTAAGTTAAAAAATAAAATAATTATTAAAATAAATTTAAAAAATAAGTTTTTATAAAATACTAGAAATTTATTATAAAATATTAACTTATATATACAAACTAAATTAAATTTAAAAATTTTATTCCAAATAATAATTATCAAGCTATTACCAACTTTTTAACAATTATTTAAATTAAAAAATTAATATACTAAGTTGTAGAATTAATAGATTTCATAAATTTAATATTAAATAATAACAAAAAAAATAAAGAAAATAATAAAAATAATAAAAATAATAAAAATAAAAACACCAAACCCTCAAATATAAATAAAAAAAAAAATAATAAACATAAAACAACAGACTCTACAAATCTTTCAAACCACAAATATAATGTTTTATACTATATTAACAACTAATAAAAATAAACCAGCTAAAAAAATTTTAATATTAAATAAAAAAAAGATTTCATTTCCAAAATTATAAAATCAACTTATTTTAATATTATCAAAAATATAATCTTTATAAACAATTAGGTTAACATTAGAAATTCAAAATTGGTTGATAATAATCCAATAAAGTCTATTTTTATCAGTTTAAAAAGAATTGTTTAGGATATGTTTAAAAAATATAAGGAAAATATAAGAACTACTTTAGAATATACTGCTTTAGATAGATATATATATTTTAATAATAGTTTTATAAAAATTTTTAGGAGTTTTTAATTAAAAACAAAATAAAAAAAAACAAAAATTGAAAAAACTAAGAAAAAAATAAATAAAAAAAAATTACAAAAGGCTATTAATAGTAGTAAGTATTTGTTAATTTATAATTAAATACTAAAAATTTGTTAACTTATTTTTATAATTATTTTTAGCAAATTTACCATTAATACCTTCTTCACCATTATTATTATTTTAAAATTATTAAAAACTCCAGCTCTACCTTTTTTTAAAATTTATATCAAAATCCAAATATTTTATCTAGATGATATTACCAAATTTATTTTTATTTAAAATAATATAAATTACCTATATAAAAACTTTGGAAATCTAAAAATAAATAATTCTAATATAGTTAAATCTTATAACATAAATATAAATTAGATTGTTATAATTTTGGTAGATTTAAACACCTTTATAATAATAAAAAACAATAAAATAGTTTTAGTTTATTTATAGCTAAAAAAAAATTATATTAAATTAATAAAAAGTAATAATTACTTTTTGTACAAAAAAATTATTTTAATTAATACTTTAAAAATATAGCTTAATAATATATAGATAATAATTTAAGAAAATATAATAATAACACAATTATACTATTTTTACACTATCTTCTATTAAATTTCTTAAAACTCTAACTCTTTTTTAGTTAATAGAATAGTTTGGTTAAATTTTAAAAAAGCAGCAACAGTAGTAGCAGCAGTAGAACCAAGTAAAATGGGTTGAAAATACTAAAGAGTTAATAAAAGACTAGATTGAGAAAATTGAAAAAAATTAGAATATAGTTAGTCAATACATTTTCTTTAGGAATTTAGAGAGATTAAAAAAAATCCATCAACAGCAAGAACATTAGAGAAGACTATGGCAGTTTTTTAAAAGATTATAATAAAAATATTTTTATTTAGATTTAATTATATACTTAATATAAGATTGATTGGTCTAATAAATAACTTATAATGAAAGTAATATTTTTTTTTAAAGAACGTATATCTTATTTAATCAATCGAGTGATGAAGAGGTTGCAGGAGGTCTATAGCGGATTTTTAGCATCTACCTCCGGGTTAAAATAAAAAGTGTTATTCAAAAAGATTTTTTTGGAGGAAAAAAGGAATATGAAGATCAATAATTGAAGTTGTATATATATATATAAATCTGATAGATTTTGAATTTTTTCAGAGGCATTCCGAGGACTCTGAGCGTCTTCTTTCGTGCTCTCAATGATTTTTTTCGCTATCGATTTAGATATGTTTAATAAAAATGACTTTTAATAGGGGGCCAGTTTTTGAGTGTCTGAGGCCGTCCTCTACATAACCCCTGCAACCTTTCAACACCACTAAAGATCCTCTCAGGCTACCAGATTTTTTGCTGATGTATAATTTTATATAATACAGCTCACCCTTTTAAAAATAAGCAAATTTATAATCATATTATTAAACATATTTAAAAATATTAATATATTTAATAATATATAATTTTGTACAGTAGTGTAGTCTCTCTAAGTCTTAAATTTTTTTTTTAATATTTTAATATTATTTGTTTTTAAAATTAAGTTTATTTAAAATTTTTTAAATATTTTTTTTTGTCTTACAATCTTATGTTTTTAATAAAAGTATATTTATTTATATTTAATTATAATTTTAATTAAATAATTATTTTTTTATTCTTATAGCTTTAATAATTTATTCCGCATGTATAACATTCTTTTTAAGTTCCCATAATATATCAAATCTTAGTTAATTTTACTACTTTATTAAATAATACTTTATTAGCTTTTTAAATTTAGGTTTTTTTTTATAAAATATTTTAATTAATATTTTCTTTATTTTTTATTTTTCCTCTCCATTAATAATTACTAGTAGTAGCTTAAGGACTTATGAATACTTATTATTTATTATATAAAATCATAATAAAGAGATATAAAATATATTATAATACTTTATAATTTTAAGTAATTTAAATTTATATATATATATTTCTATAACCTCTATAACTTTATCTAAACTAAACTGCCTTATCTTTAATTTATTTAATAATTAGTAGGTTTGAATATACTTTTTATTTAATATAATTTACTATCCTAATTTAAAAATTAGTATTAGGCCTTATCTTCTATTAATATATTTAACTTAATTATTTTATACTTACATAATTTTAAATTAATATAATTTATAATATAACTTTAGTTTTTGAATTTTTTCTTTTATTACTAAAATATCACTAAATCTTTTAAAAACTATTAAAACTTTAAAATAATAAATATTTTATATATAAAAAAATATTATCTTAATAATTACTTATACAGTATTATTATATATAAATTAAACTAATAATAATAATTTTACCTAGTTATCCTACATATAATTATAATAATTATATAGATATTATTTTAGTATAGTATTAATTTTTTTAATTTGTCTGTTTATTTTTGGATGATATACTATAGAAGGTTGTGGTTTTATATTAACTATTTTGTATATAGTAATTATAAATTTACTAATAAACTATTTACTTTAATTAGAAATAAATTTGTTAGGTATTTTTTTTTTAATCAAATATTATATGTATAATTTAGCAAAAGTTTTAGTTATTAGTTTATTAATATACAATATAAAATAAAAGAACTTAATTAATTAATTTATTATAACTAATATTATATTGTAGTTTGGTAAGGTATTACCTAATAATAAATTTTTAAATTCTAAAAATTTTATAATAAAATTAAAAAATATATTACTCCATATTCTTGATAAAGATTTTATAGAAAGTAATTTATTTAATTTTAAAATTTTAAATATTTTATTTTATTAGCATATATTATAATTTAAAATATAATAGTAAATATATATAGTATAACTAAAAAAATAATAACTTTTTACAAATAACTTTATTATTTTAATTTACTTAAAGTATCTTATAAGAAGTATATTATAAATACTTTTTAAAATTTTTTATTTTAACTTTTTATAATTTAATATAATTAGTTTTCTTTTGTAGAAAAGGGAATTATTTTTTTTAAACTAATATTTTTAAATATATTTTATTTAATTTTAATAAATATTATTAATTAGCTTCTGTAATTATTTATTATGATAATATTTTATAACTATTAATTTATAAAATGTTTTTATAATTCCTAGTATTATAATCTTATTTTTTATTATAGTTTTTTATAAGGTGGTGAGTAGCTATCCTTTTTTAAATAATAATAAAAATAACAGATTTTTTTTATTATAATTCTAGTAATTATTATATTTTAAAAACATATTTATAACTATATTCTTAAATTTTAGTTAATATATAATAATAAAATCTATTTTAACTAACTTTTTAGCTTATTTAATTTATTTAAAATTTAATTTTTTTAAAATCTGGAAATATACTAAGCTCCTATAATCACTAAAAATAATTATAATAAATTAGTATTTTTTAAATTATAATAATTATTTACATAAAACTTTAATAATAGTTAATATTTTTTAATTAAATATTAAATAGTTTTTTTTTACTAATATCATTTTTCAACTATAAAAAATTATTAAATACCAATAATAGTCCTCATAAAGTTATAAAAGGTATATATTTATAATATAATTAGATATATCAGTTTCAACTATTATTAATAATTCTAATTAAAAATATTTCAATATTTCCTCAATTTACTTTAAAAAAAGTTCTATTAACTTTTTAAAAACTTTTACTAATACCCTCTCTTAAACCTATAGAATATTTTTTTTTTGTAAAGTTTGTTAGTAGAGCAGTAATAGTAGTATATCTAAGTATAAATCTTTTATAGAAATTTATAAATCCTACAAATCTTTATAGTGTCTTAATATTTTATAGTGTGGGCCATTTTAAAATCATTTTAACCTTTTTATAAGCTATTACTAAGTTTAATATTAAAATAATAAACCTTAAGAATTCTATTTTATTCTAATAAAATAAATATTTCTTTAATTTTAAAAAAAAGTTTATAAATTTTAATTTTTATAAAATTTTTCTTACTTCTTCAATATAGTTTGAAATGTTTTATAAATATATAAAAATATTATCTAGATAAGTATTTATATTAATATTTAAAAAATTATATAAAACTTTATTAATCAATATTTAAAAAATTATTAGAATATTTATTAATTTAAATAATATTATTAGGTATTTGTAAAGACTATATTTAGTTTTAAATATAATTTTCTATTTATTTTCTATTATTATTCTTATTAAGTAGTACACTTTATGCAGATTTAGTTTAATAAATATTGTAATATCTCATAACTTCTTGAACATATTATCAATATTAAATAATAAGTAATAATTTTTAATAATAATATTATTTAAATTTTTATAATCTATATATAATTATAAATTTCTATCTTTCTTTTTAATGAATAAAATAGGTGTTTTAATAAATAATATAAAAGGTTATATAAATTCTTTATATAATATATTATTAATATATTTATATAATACCTTATTTTTTGGTTCTAATAGTTTATAAAGTACTTAAAATAATAATTTATAACCTTTTATAAAAAATAGTATATAATTTTATAACTTATATTCTAACAATTATTCTACTATTTTTAAATCAAATAATTACTAATACTCCTTATACTTTAGAAATATTAAATTAAGTAGCCTTAAAAATTCGCTTAAATAAATAAAATCTAAGGTTTTGATTTTATCTTCAAGTTATTCTATCTAATTCTATTTATTTATTATTTCAATTATAATGATAACTATTATATTTATATATATAAATACTAATTATTTTTTAATTTAATCTATTTATAAATTATACCTTTTGAGCCAGTTTAAACCCAGTATTACATCAAAAAATCTTATTTTAATAATATTAAAATTTAATTCTTTTAAATAATCCTCTATTCTCATAGATATCTTATCAGTAATCCTCGTAATTTTTTGTAATAATATAAACTAACTGTTAACTAATTTTAAAAAAATAAACTTAAAAAGCTCTAGTAATAGTATATAATATCTCAAAACTATATTTTAGAATATAAAACAAAAAAATACTTTTAAGTTAAATATAACTTTTATTATTATATTATTCCCTATTTAATATAAAGTTATATCAAAAATTATATACATCAATACCTATTATAAAAATTTATAGCCCTTTATTATAGCAATTATTATTATGTCTAACATATATAATCCTTAAATAAAAGATAGTTAGGTTTTTTTTATTTCTACTAATCTTTTATTTTATGTATTATTTTAGCTTTTTTTGCTTTTTTTTTTAAGTTTTTTTTTTAATTTGTTACATTCTCTCTTCCAATAGCCCACCTTTTTACAATAGTAATATTTAATTCTCTTTTTTATAAATTTAATTATATCTAATTCCATAATATCAAAATTTTTCCTTAAAAAATCAGTAACAAATAGTAAAATGTATTAAATAATGCTTTTTAGTTTTTTTAATAATTTATATAATCCCTCTACATCTATAGCATACTATGCTATAATTGCTAGAATACTGGGTTATTTTGACTTAGTAGCCCACATAGCAGTTAATCTCTTCTAGACTTCAAATTTCAACCCATAAAAATAAATATAAATAAGAGTATTTTTGTATTAAGTTAATAACTTAATCATTAATATACAAAAATATATTATATAATTAGATACTTTCTTATTTTAACAAAGTACTAGAAAGGTTATTAAGATTTGTTTTTTTTAATTTATTATCTTAAACTAGGTTTTAATTATTATTGCTAATTAAATTTAATTATTTAATTTTTCAAATTTTTCCTTACCAAAATCTTTTGTAATCCTATAGTATTCTATAAGGAGAGCTAATTAATTAAATATAATTTTCCTAAATAAAAAAAAGGTATAATTAACCTTAAACTCTTTAGTTATAAAAATCCTATTATTAATATCAAAATATAATTATATATTAGTAATTTATTTTTTTATTATATTTCTTTTATTATTAAAAGTCTCCAGTGTTTTAGATATTTTGGCTAAGATTATTAAAATATGATTAGAGGTAGTGTTAATTTTTTAGTATTCTCTTAACTACACCTATACCTTTAATCTATCAATAAATCAATAAATTTTATTGATAGATAATAAATAATTTTGAGATTTTACATAAGTTAGTATAGTAGTATAGGAAATAGTATTTATTTTTAAAAATAATTTTTTTAATACCATTTTCATTTCCTTATTTATTAAATCTCAGTTAAGTATACTATCAAGCTATATAAAAAGAATTAGTATATCTATACAAGGTAGCACCTGTAATCCTAAATCACTTATAAATATTTAAAATGGTACCTACTCCTGACCTGTAATAAAGCCTAGATGGCCAATGAATTCTAATTTTATAAAATAAGTAAGATATTAATTATCAATAGGCATATAAATAAATAAATGACTGGATAAAATATCAGAGTTTACCTCTAAAAACCCCTTATAATAACTCATAAATATAAAAACAATTAAATTATTATAGATAATAAATAATTAGATTATTTAGTATTGGTTTTACTAATACTAGTATAAGATTTTTATATACAGTTCTTCTATAGCTATTCAAGTTTGTAAAATTTCAGTATATTTCATGATACTTTGGTGAACTTCATACCCACTGGATACTTGCCTGCCAGATCAAGGAGGTGTTGACCGTGTGGTATTCTGCACCACCAGTCGTGAGGCCACGGCCCGTATCGACGTGAACCGTGACAATATACATCTAAAACACGGGAATGTTTTGTGTTAGTTTCATAAATCCGAATTTTTATTTGCGACCCCGAATTATATTAAAAAATAAAAATAAAAAAATCGAAGATATACAACAATCGACCCATGATGGCGCAGATATTTCTCAACCCGGTGAAGGTCATAATATGTCTCTGGGAGTATTTTCGAGGCTAAAGTCTTCTGTCGAATACGCACAGGAGAGAATAAACGAAAAGATCGACTGGCTCGAACGCACAGTATCCTCGTTACAGATCCAGAAACAAGAAATTGAATCACGTCTCAAAAAACACAATCATGAAGTTGGAGGGAGACCGTCAGCAGCTAGCCGAAGACCTAAAAAAATCCGTTGAAAGAGAGCGCATGACGCAGGAAAGATGTGAGTGTCTGAAAGAAGACCTAGAGAAATACCGGAGAAAGGAAGAACTGTCAGTTCGGAACAGTAAGGGAGAGGTTGCGACTTCCAAGCTTCTAAAGATAGAGCGCGACATACTCCAGAATAGGTGTAACAGTCTACACCAAGCTTGCAGTCTAAAAGAGGAGGAGGTCAAAAAATACAAGGCAAATTTTACCAGGATAAAAGAAACGATGTTGGAACATATCTGAGTAGACAGTTCTCGCTTAGAACTCTCGAGGTCTTGGGCAATTCATTTGGGAGCTAAAGATAGCCAAAATTGGATGTGGGAAGCTTGCATTTGCCCAGGATTTTGCATTTTGTGAATTTCTGCTGGTTTTCATGATTCTTTCAGTTTGGGAATGGGATTAGAAAAAAAATATTTCGCTTTGTCAATTTATTGGGAAATTTAGGGCGTCTAGCTTTGGCTGATCAATTGAGAGTTTAATTCGACTATAATAACGTTTTGACAAACCTTTTTTCCTCGCTGAAATGAGAATACGGCAGAGTTTCGTATATATTTGACAACTTGCGGTAGCGTCGTCATATATCCAGAAATAGAGAGGAGTTTCAATTGAAGAGTAAGATACAGTGCAATTATTTATAACGATTGAGCGTGCAATCCGGGTCATACTAATTCCCAACCCACCGCCGTGCCCTTGAGATGTCTGACCCATAATTAATCACAGTAGGTCAAATTTATATTGGCACTGCAGCATACTAAATCAATCTGTTATTTAATATAGTCCACAGCTTGTTTATGTTATGGAATGTAGAAGCCAGAAGTGAGAAGCTGAAACCATCTCCGAGATCAGTCAGCTAGGAATTACTAGGGAAATAAAATCCAAGAAAACTACAAGCTATCATGAGAATTCAGTTTCCACAGTTTAGAGGAAAAATTTTAAAGGAAAAAGCTGATGCATTCTGTCCTTGACTATCAGAGTATTCTTGCATTGCAGCAGACAAGGTCATTGACATTACGGATCGCCTCTCACAACTTGCCAAAAAAAAAAAAAAAAAGGGACAAAAAGGGAAAAAAAAGAAAGAGAGAGTCTGAGAGAGAATATCCTCATAATGAAATGGGTAGGCGCAGATTCCAAAAAATTTTATGCTCGTGTTTGCTTAACTGCAAGCGCCAGTTCATCACAGAGTGTGTTGTGAAATGGAGGTCTCGAACGCTCTCACTATAGTTTCGTTACACATTTTATTTTAAGCTGAAAAATATGCCGCCTGTGTCACCAGCCATCAAGGAGCGACAAGGATTTAGGAGAAAAGTGACTAGGGGTATTCCCAGCAAGAGGTCCAAAGCGCACCGCGACATCTTCAACTCTTCCTTTTTTCTTTTTTTTTCTCGTTCATCACATATTTTCCTTTTTGGTTCACAACGCAGGCGACATTTCATGCAGGCCATCAAGTGTATCTTAGTGTACATAAGAATCGAGCATATTTAAAGCATTGATGACTGTTTTCACCTGTAGACTGCCTTTGCACGAAGAACAGTGTTTGTGACCCTAAGCGTTCATATTTATCAAGGCCGAATATTATTCAGCAGAATATGAACATAGTAGTTCGAGGGTGAAATACACGCTTGGTTCCTCGCCCACGACCTAAAGGAGACCAAAGTACATGTTCCTGGCAAGAGCAAGGTATTTGCTCGTGGTTGGCACAACTGGAGGGGCCGTAAGATCTGTCCAATCAGAGTACGATGTTAGGATTTGTGATCTGACACGCCGAGGTGGCACCATCAAGCTGAATGATTGGTTCTATGCGCGTGAAAACGTGTAACATGATTTTTTGGTGCGGATAAAATTCAAAATTACCGGTGAATAAGTACTACCTGAGTAATTAATTGATACTATCGTCGATTTCAAACGGTCCAAGGGAAATGGATGCTAACAGAAAACAGAAGCGCAGATTCATGAAATTATGCACTGGACCGCAGACAACCACTCAGCTGCTCCTATAAAGCCGAACTCCGGGCAATGGCACCCACTATTCTTTCCCCTCTTTCCGCAGAATAACAATCAGATTTCACGTTTCTTCTGTTCCTCCTAAGCCCTCCTCTATCACCTATTCTTACAGTTCTAAAATATCCATAACAAAGTTTAATCTGGCATCTATATAGCTACTCCTGAAATCAAACACTTCTGCGACGTCATCGGTACTCTTCATCCCTCCACCTTGCGATTGCAATATAATCTTAGGAAGTTTTGAAGGCTTTCTTCTGATAGTTGCCTTGAATCCGCAATTCAGGTTTATTAGCGAATGTCAGTGCTTTCCAATATCGACCAGCATCTCTTATATACCAGTTGCCTTGAAGGTCTAAAAAATGCCTACGTGTCACAATTCTCGACATTCTGGTGACCCGATCTCTGGAATTGATATGAGGTCTAAGGAAGGCTGTCAATATCAAGGCTATTCAGCGCCCATGGTAAAATTACGGATTGAGGCGTCAAAATGTTTGAAACGAGAATTAAGGCTTTCTGTTAAACCACAAGTGGTTAAATTCAATGGGAAGCCTTTGGAAGGAAAAGATCCGAAAGGTTTGAACAGAAAAACCATATATATCTGGAAGGTTAAGGGAAATTTGGACAGCAGGGAGCACTCCACCGTTAGACATATAACGAACTCTGGCAGCGACAACCGCAAACGTTACAAATGGTCGGATCAAGAGTGCGATATTTTGACTTCCATGATCGTAGGAGGCAAACTAGTCCGGCCTTCTATGACGAGGACTGCATTTCTTTGCAAAGGATTCCTCCCCATCTCGACTTTCAGCATGATGGGACTTTGGAGGAGCCTAGGCCCGCTACCAGTACTACGAACCGAGTTGAAACGGATGTTTCGTCTCTCCAAAAGAGCGACGATGACGCTCACACCAATAGGCGAGGAGAGAAACGCCCACGAAATCCGTCCCTCGAGTTAGGAGGGTTTGGATACGACCTTGATGAACTGTTGTACACAACAACTTCCTATACCGGATCAGAAATTGACGACGGTGAAGCTCATGAAGTCATACCTACGGAATATACTCCACACTTTCGACTCCCTATAAAAATAGAAGAACGCCGGTCTAAAGATAATACCCAAATAACGAAGCGATGTCGAATTCAGAGGATCAAATCGTCGGAGATTGTCGAAGTCAATAACGTCGCAGCGGAAGATACTCAGATGACACTTATCCCGCAGTCGGAGGATCCGCCACGGCTCATGGTGCCGAATGCCGCCGGTACCTTGAATTTATCGCCGCCAGTACTAGAGACAACCCCAGTACCCCAACCTACAGAGGATGTAATGGCTCCAGTTGCCGCTTCTCTAACTGAAATTCGGTCGAACCACGCAGAAGATCAACTACCGTTATCTTCTTCGCTCCAACCCATCTGTGCCGATGAAAATCATTCAAACCCTGATTTAAAAACTCCCGATAAAAAGGCGATTGCACCATAACTGAGTATCAGAATACTGCCAGTTTTTCGCACACCCAGGCAGACTTCAAAGAAGTATTCTACACGGCGATACAGAATTGCTTCTAGCACCAAATAAAACTTTTGAAAGAAGAAAATCTTTCACTCAAAAGTAAGAATGGTTACCTATCGTCATGTCTCGCTGAGCGTGAGCAAACGATACGAAATCTAGGGATGGATGGTGATATGGCCAAGGGTACAATCGCAGAATTGGAGACCAAAGCTCAAGCATCAGAAGCGAAGGCGCAAGCATCGGAGGCGAAACTGCAGTGCTTAAAGCAAGATATCGAATGTTTTGTTAAGAATGAGTGCACCCTTCGCGAAAAGTTTGACGATTTGACTGCGGAGCTTGAGGTTATGGGGAAGAACTTGAAAGAGTCTCAGGAAAAGGAAGAAATTCTTCGTGGGATCAACAAGCGACAAGCGGCGACCTTTGAAATGAATCGTGACGGCTTTCGTCAAGTATGTGATGCCTTCAAAGAACAATCTGACTTGTTCTTTGATACCATCACACGCCCAATAACCGATTCATACAAAATATTTGATACATCTAAGACAACTAATCATAAATAAAAAGTTCTAACCATGGGCCTGGGTTTGAATTCTCATTAATCGCATATCAGTATGGCCTCACGTGCCAAACTCTTACTTCCAACGTATCAGTGCAGCGTCCTCCCTTTCTGCCACTTAAAGCCTATGGATTCAACTGGGCTGAGAAGTTTTTATTTGGTTCATCAAAAAAATTTCAGTGAATTTATTCAAACAGAATCTATTTAGCTTCTGAACTATAATAAAAGATAGGCTTCTATATTCTAACGCGTTTGAAGTACCCAGAACCTGGAGTAGGTAAACTTTTTGAACTTGCCTCGTTTTAAGGCTGCCTACATCCGACCCGGAATATATTGAGAATGCTAAGGTCGGAGTTTTCAGTAACTTTTTAGCTTCGGAGATGTGTAAGGATAGTCTAGTATTCTACTATAATATACAATTTATTATGCTATTTGAATCATATCTCATAAACGGAAAGAACTGTGGCATGGTCGGTAGTCCACTCGTTGTTTGGCTGCTGGGGATCTCCTTTGGGCTTAGGCTTCCCAACAACTACAACCTGCGAATCAAGAACCTTGACGTTTCCTTTGTGGTAGATAAAGTCTATCCGATCTTGAGGTTCTTTAGTTCCAGGTCGACATTCGTCATTGGGGCATAATGGAGACCATGTTGTTCCTTGTACCCTCGCAGGGTTAGGATGAGCGGCTCGGAAAGAATCGATCGTCTCGGCCTCAGCCGGTTTAACAGAAGTCGGCCAAGGTACTCCGGCATAACCACAGTTCTTGGCTCGAAGGCTTTCTACCCAGTCCAAATGTGAAGGGGCATTGGTATCGCCAACTAAAAACACCGGAATCTTACTGGTTGCCGAATCAGTAAGTTGTCCAGACATTGCCTTGAGGATGTCAGTAATTTGCTGGGTACGTCCGGATTGTGCCTCGCGTTTCAAGACAGCATCAATAGACATCTTTGAATCACAAAAGTCGTACGGCCCATAAGGGTCGTATCCCAAATGCAAGTCCCAGAAATTGATTTGTTGGCTTTCACCATCAAGCGCGATTCGAACGCCGCCACCAGCGTTAGCAACACCATAGTCTTGTACAATCGGATACTTGCTGATAATTGCAATATCTGATATTCGTTGCCAGTATGCCCAACCCAGAGCATCCGCCAACGGTTTGGCAGATGAATCAGCCTCCTGAAGCCCAACAACATCTGCATTGATATTCGCGGGGGATAAAACGAACTTGCTTGTTGTGGGAATCCCTAACATTTGCACCACCGTTCATATTAAATGTCAAAACTCGAAGTTGTGACAACAATGGCACTCCAATGTTTCGTCCTGGAATAGTAACTTTCAAGTTCGCCGTAGCTCCATCAGATGAGCGAGCGGTGACGATGTATGTGGCCTCTGTTCGTCCAAATCCAGGCACTGGGACACCAGAAAACACACCATCCGAGCTTAGGTTAATCCAATCACTCCAGCCATCAACTTGAGAAGCTATGGCGAACGTGACACTAGTTCCTCCATTTACCAGACCCCCAATTTTGGCATTATAGGAATTACCAACACGGGCCGTACGTAATGTGATGCTGTCGACAATAAAAGCGAAGGGTAGTGTGCTTTTGACAGTGACAATTATGGGCTTGACTATTGATTGGTACCCATCGCGGGCTAGAAAATACGCAAGGTAGTTACCCGGTACAAGATTTCCAACATCCAAGTGGATAGTGCCTTTGGAATCTGGAGTATAGTTCCACACCAATGAGTTTTCAGAGGGTTTGACTCCATTAACTGGGCCACCTCCTAGCGGATAGAGCCCCACCCAGTTTTTAGGGTCTGGGTTCGAGGTTGAATAGCCTAGTGTGAGAGGCTCACTATTGGCGACATAGAGAGAATTATCAACTGCAGCCGGTGCTGCTAGCCCTGGGCGGATTTGAGAAAGAAAGAGCACGGACAAAGCGGTGGAGGCGATAGAAAAAAGGCGCATATTTTGAGAGTTTCAATAGCTCACATGCGGTTTGCTTCCGCTAAATGCAAGAGATATCGATATTGGAAACCAATTCCAAGAAAGTTCCCTTTATAACGTGGGATCATCTTCAAACTGTCTCTTAGAAAAGCCATGACGTCAAAAAAAGAGGAAGGTAAGATAGCAAATATACATGTGATGGATTATCTGGCTATGGTAACGCAACCGCGTGCGTGGCGGTAACTCTAATCTTTCATTCGCTCCTTCCGTTTTGTTTTTGTTACATCAGATTGAATGGAGCTCTATACCTATCAATGTGATGTATGTTACCAAAACCCCGTAGAAACGAAAATATAATTCCAAACCGAGAGGTAAGAAATTTTGGTGAGATTTTCAACTATTGGTTTACCTAAGAGTAGTTTTAGTCTCTGGCTTTTATCGCATGTAGGCAAAAAGTAGTTAGCTGACAATTGATAGACAAGGATAAGAAAATGTCTCAGAGGCTTACCGTTCCGGAGCAAGGATTCAATTCATCAACCGCTTATTCGGCAGGAGATTTTAAACCTTCTAGCATCTGCTATCAGCTTCCCAACGCTCTTAGCCCCTCCCACTTTCCACTACTTACGTCTTTGAATTTAGGATTCTCATTTGAAAATCTTTGAGATCACCAGTATTGAGCTACAAATTTTCCTTGGCTTCGCATTGGTAAGCTTGCTTAAGAAATATCTCGTGTTAAATTTATTTGATTATCCTTCCCTTCCTAGATTGTCGGCTGTGTCAATGTTTTGCGTCTCAAACTCTCGAAAATTTGATATTTACGAATACGAGACTAGTTGCACGGTCTCAAAGCCTAGAAGACCGATCTTCAGAAGACAATCATGATTACGAGGCAATTCTTGATTCGTAACAACATCATGAGCTCAAATTTTAGACTTTTAATGAAATATTAAAGTTACAAAGCTCAAAAACTTAGCCAGAGCTGCAGTTGTTTCCGTTACACAAAATTGTAGTCTCGCGACAATCGCTAACCCAATGCGCTTTCTGGCCAGCTTAACTCAGCCCATAAATAGGAATAAAATAAATAGACATCAGGAATTTCTGTAGTATACAGAGTTCGAGGTATTTGGCATTCTGACAGTTGGCAGTGTAAACCAGAATTATAAACCCGGTACCCGCAGCCGAACACCCGCAATCCGCCCAATCGTTGGGTAGAAGGTTCCAATGGAAGAGCTAGAAACTAGCTAACACTCAGAAATGATCATCCGTGTAAAAAGCCTAGCTTCCCGGAGATCTCCGACGCTTTAACACATCTAAGGTTAATTTGCATGCATGTACATAAGCTTAATATACCTGGTAAACCTATTTCCAGGTCTAAGTAGGTGCATAATGTTAGAGCACATTTAAAACCTCGAATACGGAACATATCGCGTAACAGAGTGTATTTTCCAGCTGAAAAAACCATCCCCAGATGGGAAACTTAAGCTCTAAGGACCACCCACACGAGAAGAGAAGATTTGGATCGCAACCTCCGTTGAGTCCATTTCGGAGCCCGCGGAGACGCTGACGTGAGTTCTTAGCAAAGTTATACCAGGGCCCTTGCCAGGAATCTAACTGCAAAAGGAAATGAAAATTACCTTTTTAAAGTTTAGGAAGGTACAGATAGGTACCGGGTGGTGACGCCGAGACTCCAGTCGCAACTAATTCAAAGAGCCAGACGTAAAAATCATTTCTAATAGTTTTCCAAGACTATATATTATGCAGGACTGAGCTCATCTGTGGTGTCTGCTAAATTTTTGGAGATTTAGTTATATACTTTTGAATGGTGTACACGTTTTAAGTCTCAATAAATGGGTTACATTCAATATCACACTTTCCCAACTCTGATATTGCGGATTAAGCTAAAGCTTAGATTAGCAAGACAGACACCAATATCGGATATCAATGTGTGAGCGACGTCGAGTCGCTTTGCCTTTAAGCCAGGTTAGTCGGGTATATTATAGATCAGAAAGACTATCCATATACGAGATAATGACTAAATATATGCAGCAAATTTATTCGAATTCTATGAAATGTATCAGGACTGCAATGTCACGCCATATAGTTATACTACCATCAAGAATACGTAGTAATACGATAAATTTACAAAGCCAGTTGCCATCTTGGTCCCGCAGAAAGAGCTTTACCCCGCAAATGTAACATAATGATTTTGAGAAAATAAAACACTATGTATTTCATAGGTGCAATTCACGATATAAAAACTTTGAACTTCGTATCCGTATCGATATTAACGTCCCGGAATATCCGAACCGGCCGAAGCCCGTCGTAACCGGGATCGGCGTAGAAGTATAGCCGACTTCGAATAGGCTTACATGATACTATGAGATTCTCCGCCTAAAGCTTTCCTCTTTTAAGGTTACATACTCCACACTTCGCTGAAATCTACTGGGGTCTAGATATCCGGGGTATTCGGCCTGTGGGTGCTACCGCAATATTTTCTAAATCGATAGAGCCTGCTTAATCGCCAAAGTAGTTCCTCACGATATATCATACAGACATCTGGAGCCAAGGTGTCGGTGGCCAGTACATGTTCATGGAACGACCGACCATCAAAGAATGACCAGTGCTCCTTGAACGTATTTTATGAACGAGAAATACTTCTTCAAGTAGGAGCTTGTTGAAGCACTCTTAGATTAGTGCCTCAAGGACCTGTGCAAGCATCGGCGATAGATCACCGCTCGAGAGAACGAGGTCGCAAGGGAAATCGCAGAAGGTAGGAAGCGTCAAAAGAAGATATTGGCTCACAGAAGGGGTTCTCCGAAGACGGAGTCCAACGGATTCCTACCATGGTATGACATTTGCGACTGGACTAAAATCTATATAAGATTAATGATTCCACCACTTCCTCCTATATTTTTTACATCATCATTCTCAAGCAATCAGCCACTACAAGGAAACACACAGCAAATCAACTCCTATAAAACTCTCCACTATCAAGAAGTTTATTTTTCAATCTTCTCCTTCAAATACAAGCTTCTTTTAGCTATATACAACAACATCTAAACCATCAAAATGAAGTTCACCATCACCACTCTCTTCTTGATCGCCCAGATCACTGGCGGAATGGCAGCCGCCGTCTCCGCTGACGCCGCCGAATGTGGTGAATTGGGCCTCCTTGAAGTCCACAAACTTCCCTCCGGTGTTGACCACACCCAATTGCGCAAGTGTGCTGGTCATCCATTGGGCCGCGATCGCGACCTCAGCACCGCATCTCTCGTTTACTGGACCCACGAACAACTGGAAACGGCTCAAAACGCACCAAAACTTGATGCGCGATCCGTGGTCGCCACTCTTTCCGGCCGAGGTGCAAACGCTTGCTGGAATGGAGCTTCCACCGGCTGCAGCAAGGGTTACTGCTGGAAGACCTGCGGCTCCAACGGAGAATGGTGCTGGACCGCTGCCAACGGTGGTGCTGGAGATTGGTTGAGGTGCTCCAATGGAAACGAATGCTCTGATGGATCCGCTTGTGGCCAGGGTTGCTTCCAGTCCAAGGCTTGCGGTTGCAGCTGTTAAATTGGCAGGTAAACTTTGCAAATAGTCTCCTGACTATATTGAGAAAGGTTTCCTGTATATAAATACGTACCCAAATGTACTCTATCAAAAGGATACCATAAATCTACACATTCCTTCTGTACACCGCATGTCCGGCCAAAAATATATATATATAGTACCAGTTTCCTGACCGCAGTCACTCCTTTGTCTTTAAAAACCGATTGAAATTTCTACTTGTTTGGTAAATTTGGGTTCGCCAAGGAAGAGAGTCTATCTGTATTTAGCTAAAGAAGTATCTGAATCGTGCCCATATGGTGCGGATTTTCATGAATGTATAACTTCAACTGATTGTATCTTCACTTATCTTACACTCTATGATTCGAAAATGTCGATAGCTCAATAGCCATAAGGTATCTCCCACAGTACTGAAGTATACCTACTAAGGTATTTAATTTACAGATTGAACTCAGCTGAATGGTAATATGGCATCGGTCTTGAGCTGAGGCAGCATTTGTTTGCTAATGATTGATATTTGAATTTGTGTAACCTTGACTAAATCCAACAATCACTATCGACGCGTTGGAAAATTCAAGATCCCATATATATATTAACGGAACGGCTGCGCATGCACACTGGGAACGTACATATAACGCGCCTCGATAGCATTGAGAACACGTGTTGGATTGGTTGCAAGACGCATAAGAGATTATTCAGAAAGTGATCAAGACATTCAGGCGCGTATCCGCAAAACGCTTAAAATTAATGAAACGCGCTCTATGAATATATCAATATTAAGTATCCCAAAGAGCTCAGAAATCATCCCCATCCCAAGATTCTAATAAAACGTCCTCAATAGTATTTCAAAGTTTCAGCGCAGACTTATGGCGCTCGCTAGGACATGAAACCGACAAAACTATCCAAAATGAGCTCGAACCAGAAACTAAAGCCATTGACGGCAGCTTAAGAACGCTCCAAGAGCCACGGCGCGGAAGAAAAGTCTACCAATATGTTTGCGAAAGAGGCAGCGATCAGATGTATCAAACGAAATCTCGACTTCGATAGGGATCATGTAGTCATCATCGATCTAGTAAGACAATTACTAAATGATGACTATGGGCCGCCTGTGGCTGATGCCACATGCACGTGCAAAAAGCCAGGCAGAGGAAATGCCATAGAAAAGATAAGTGATTTACATAAGGAGTCGACAAAGAGCGCGAATGTCAGCCTAATAATGAAGAGATCACGGCCTTGAACATAATTTTCGAGAGGCAACCGAGGGAGGAAACACCGAATCAACGATGCAATGAAAAAAAGCCCCTACTCCAGCCTAGTCCAAGAACTTGGTTCCAAACACGGATCGAACGAGACCTCCAGGATTATGAAGACATGCTTGCAGAGACCTCATTAAGAAGGAAGATATTAAAGGGAAAAGGCTCGTTGACTGGAAAGAACCGCAAGAAAGTTAGAAATGAGATAAACAGGGCCGAAAATACAATATGTACGCCGGGTATGAGCTTTCCTTTTCGGATATATAGCATATCAAGTACTTAACTGAGTTGATTTCATTAGATACTGAACTCAAACATTCAGAAAAGCTACTCGACGACTTGGTAGCACTGATAGTTAACGGTTCAAGTGGAACACCATTCGAAACAATCAGACATGTCGAAGCTACAGGAAGCCTCAAAAGCCGTCAACGGTGACCTAGAAACAATTATTCTCAAGAAGAGAGAAATTCAAACTTGACGAACAGCTTTGGCAGAGGTATTACTACCCATTCGAAGATTCGCGGCTCTCTATCGAGAAAACCAATAATTAAAGAAGAAACTGCTAGCGGAGCAAGAAAAATATTCAAGATTGACATCCAAGATACTGGAATACGACGCGGAAAATTAGTTACCTCAGCCGTTTTGTCCCGCTCGCGCCGAATTGAAGTTTGAAACGAGAATAACTCGGATTGAACAAGGCCGTTTCAGCCGGAATGCATATTATTAGCTTTTTATTTATCTCTCTTTATGTTGTCCGATACAGCACTATAGAGTGCTATATCCTTGCGAGAAAATGCTATATCGAGAATTCTCGAATTTTTAATACGCTTCTAATGAGAAGAAATAGCTGCTATGCAGTCTTCGATCATCATAGTGAGAAGATAACATCCAAATTAGAAAATAAACCTCCTATTCATTCAAATTTGCAACGAAACAGACATCATCAAGCAATCCTACGGCGCTCTATAGAGACCACCCCCGACCGCCAAAATCAACACATTTCACAAATTGGCCAAAAGTGCAAAAACCAATGAATCCAACGCACTCAACACCTCGCAATATAAAATAACTCAATTATTAACATCAATATTTGATGGAATCTGATAATTTTAATATAAATTGACTAAAGAAATCGAGTTCATTCATTTAAGCCTATAAATATTATGTTCTGTTTAATATTTGTATTTTAGTGATAAGTACGTATTGGATCAGCTAGTGTTGTATTGCAAATTTGCACAACTGAAATTGTGTTGGTCAACACATATACACACTTCAAAAATTGTGTGGTAGTTTATGTTTACAACACAAATACAAAAATCTTTGCGTTGTGGACCACAAATGTGATCTCGCAATTATTGTACCGAAAATACAAATTTGTATATTATTTAATCAATATTAAACGAAACATAATGTTTATAGACTTAAATGAATGAACTCGACTTCCTCAATCAATTTATACTAAATTCATCAGATTTCATTAAGTATTGATGTTAATAATTGAGTTATTTTATTTTGCGATGTGTTGAGATCGTTGGGAATGTTGGATTTGTGAGATGTGTTGATTTTGGCGGTCGGGGGTGGTCTCTATGGAGCGCCGTAGTGCCTTGGACATTTGTGTTGCGGTATACGTACAAGGCGTCAGCCGGGTCGATACGTACCGCTCTATAAATAGAGAATAGGCGGATCTACGATGTATTGATATCACGATCGATTGATCATCAACCATACATATACAGACCTACATACGTTCCAGCTATAAGTACTGAGTTTTAAGCTCTTACATGTTATTAGCACTAACTTCTGATTTCTAGAAAATAAATCTACTAGTTATTTATAGTAAATTAACTGCTTTTACACTTCTATGGTTGAGAATATATTTGATCCCTCAAGATAATCTTTAAACTGTTACACTTTGGTCAAGTCCGTCTAACCAAACACTGATCTCTCACTCTAAGATACCTGGGTTCTCAGAACTGGGAGTATGTATGCTGCGAGATATCAAAGAATGATATATAAGATGTGTAACAACAATAAAGGTTATAGTAAACTATGAGTCTGTATTGTATTTGAGTTGACCAATAAAAAGTAAGAACTATTCATCAATCCTAACGATAGTCTTATATACATGATGATGCTTTATACAATGTCAATACTCGCATGATCGCATCTTGATATTCGCATGTTTGCATGATCGCATGTTCGCATTTTGGTGCTCGCATGCTCGCATGTCACGTGATACGTGGTGCCGTATGACAGGGGTCTGAATAGGACAGGCAAACACATACATATAGATAATTCGTGTTATATAGGAAATGCGGCAAGTAAGAGTGAGAACGACGTAGCGTAAAACACGGTACAGGTATTTGTGCTGTCAAGACCATAGGTCTGTGACATAAACTGTAAGCTTACCCTTTTCTTAATAATACTATTTATTTTATATTTTTTTAATTATAATATTGATTATTACCTTTTTAGCGCGCTTCATTCTTATTGCTAACAGCAGTAATTACCAAGTTTGGCAGGGTAAAGTACAATAAATACTAAATTCAAATATCCAGTATAGGTATTATTTTTTTTAATTTATTAAAAATATATCCATAGTTGTGTTAATTAGTATTTCTGATATTACATAATTTACTATTATTGAAAGTGGTAACCCTTAATCTGCAACAAAAATTATAGATATCATTAATTTTATTTTAACAAATAAATATAATACTACTAGATTTATAATTAATATTGTTATTTAAGATTCTATATACAAAAATATTCATAATATTTTTATAAGCTTTTTTTTAAAAAAGATAATAGACCTATTAAAGCAAAAATATAGATTAGATATTTAGAATATTATAGAGTTCGACATGGGGCGGGTTGGGTCGGTTTTCGGTGTTGAGAAACCACCCACGGGTTGGTTTTTTTTTTTTAAGAAAACCAAAAACCGACCCAAAAACCGTCGAAATTATAAAAAACCGCCCCGCCAAGAAACCATTTACTAAAAATAGTAACAAATTTACTAAAAATAGTTAAAATTACGGTTTTTAATTAAATTTATAACCCAAAAAACCATTAAAAAAAAAAAAAACCACCCAGCGGTTCCCCATGACCCCCCTAAAACCGAACCAACCCGCTGGTTTCTGGGTTAAAACCGACCCATGTCGAACTCTAGAATATTATAAACATACTCAAATATTATTTCTTTAATTTTAGTATTCAATTTACTAATTATAATACTTATAATATAGTAAAATATTTTAAAAAAATTATATAAATACAAAAAAAAAAAAAAAAAAAATTTATTTATTATCCTCTTTTAATCCAGCTTTATTAATATTATTAATAATATAATTAATAATATTAATAAAAATTATTTATACTTATATACTATTATCTAGTTCACTTATAACAACTCTAAAAATACAACAACATATATTATTAACAAATTTTATTTTTTTATTTTTTTAAATATTATTTGCTATTTTAATAAATTAAGTATATATAAATTTGTATTTTTTAAACTAAAAAAATTTAAATACCAAGTTTTTTACAATTTACTATTCTCTAATAATTACCAAAAAAACAATTTTACAATAGTAGCAATATTTAAAAATAATAAACACAAATTTAAATATAATATAAGCACATTGAATAATAAACAAAATAAGAATCCAGTTATAAATAAAAAGTTATATACTAACTCATCAGCAAAAAATTGAAAAAAGGCTTGAGGTCACATACAAAAATATGAGGACCTGAGAGGACAATTATATATTAAATTAGGTGGTTGAGAGGATGACAGGGGTATAAAAAAAACTTTTCTATTTTGGGAGAATACGTTTTTTTAATATTTTTGTTGTTTTTTTTACACTACAAAAGTTCTCTTAACTATTTAATTTAATATGTAATTGTCCTCTCAGGTCTTCACACTTTGTATGTGACCTCAAGCCTTTTTTCAATTTTTTGCTGATGCTTAAATAAAGGATTAGGTATTAATATTAGCAGCATACTTCTAAAATAAAAAAAAAAATTATTTATTTATTTTATAACAATTATAAATATACAAACCACTTAAAGAATTATTATTTTGAACTACATTCAGAACTTATACCTCCTAAATATTAAAAGAAAAACAAAGCTAATCTTTATTTTTTTATTTTTAAACCTTATAACATAATAATTGCATATAAAACCAATATTTTAGAAAAAATTAAATTTAATAACTCTAAAACTAGAGTGCGACATGGGTTGGTTTTAACCCAGAAACCAGCGGGTTGGGTCGGTTCGAGAGGGGTCATGGGGAACCGCTGGGTGGATTGATATAGGTCGTGGGGAACCGCTGGGTGGTTTGATATGGGTTGTGGGGAACCGCTGGGTGGTTTTTCTAAAAATCAAAAACCGTCCAAAAACCGACGGTTCCCCGCTTATCGATAAGAATTATCAGATTATGTAATCAAATCACATGATCACCAAAAATTTTTTTATATAATTTTAATTTTTTTAATTTAATTTTTTCGATTTTTTTATGAAAATAATTTAAAATTAGGTGTGGGAGATCTTGAAACACGCTAAAACGACTAGTGCTTTTTTAGCGAGTTTTTAAATTAAATAAAATTAAATAAAATTAAGCGCTAAACCGTTATAGACGAAAAATACGAATTGATTGATTTTTTTTTTTGAAAATTCAAAAGTTTTCAAAAAAAATTTGGGTTTTGAAAAGTTTTTTGACTTTGCATTTTTTTCGAAAACGTTTTGTCGAAAATACAGCCGAACACACCTCCATATATACGACGTATACGCATATAGTACGACGTATACGCATATACGACATATACGCATATACGACGTATACGTATATACGACGTACACGTATATAGTACGACGTATACGTATATAGTACGACGTATACGCATATACGACGAATACGAATATAGTACGACGAATACGTATATAGTACGACGTATACTGTAAGAATTGTGCACAGTGGGCTCAAGGTATCAAGGTAACACACAAGATGTCACAAGGATTAGAAGGTGCTATGTATGTATATATCCAAATTATTACTTAAATTATTGCTTGGTTTTCTAAATACATATAGTTCAAAAATACAGGTATAAATAAACATCAAAATATGGAGATAACTTATAAAAGGAACATAAACATAACTTATGAAAAAAACATGGAGATAGCTTCTGTGAAAAGAATATAGAAATAGCTTGTAAAAAGAACATAAAAATAACTTTATAAAAAAAATATGGAAATAACTTTATGAAAAAAATATAAAGATAATTTTGTAAAAAGAATATTTCTTATTTTTCTTATTTAATTTTATATTATTTCTTAATCCACAATAATATTTTTATTTTTTCAATCATCATATGTAATAATCTACTTATAGCTTTAATCTCTGCCTGTAATTTTTTTTTTTAAATTTTTATTACAAGATCTCCTTTCTTAGCATTAATATTCTATCAATACTTTTATTTTAAGTCTAATATAATTTTTAATATTAATATATATTTATAGTGTTTTCTAATTTTTCTAAATCTTAATTTTTAATGATTTTATTCTTTTTTGGGTCCCGGGAATAGTATTCATTTTTTATTTTTATTAATAATATCTATTTTTGTTATAAAGTTTTTAAATCTTTTTATAAAATACTCTGATTCATCCTCTAAATTAAACTAAATAAATAATATTTCTATATCTTTTTATTTTTTATATTCTTAATATTCTTTGAAATACTCTTATTATATTATAGCTAATTTTTGATCTATTTCTCAAATTCTTACTTCACAAAAAATAATTTAGAATTTTCAGATTTCTTATTAAAATTACATATACTTGGAATTCTACTAAATACTATTCTAAATCTTAATTAGATTATTCTTAAAATTAGAGTTTATAATAAAAATAAGGTATTTAAAAATTTCCAATTTATAAAATAGGGAAAAGGAAAATTTTTTACTATTATAATATAATATTAGTTATTATAATTGTAGGATGTTAATTAATTTAATTATCAGGTTAATAAAGATTTGGATATTAAATAAAATAAAGGGTTTAATATTATTAAACAAGTCTTAATATTAAATAACAAGGTTAATAAATATTATAATTATAAAGTAAACTAACTAATCCAAAATAGAAATTTTAGAATATAAGTTGTAATGATGCGCGCAATAGTGAGCAATAGAGTGCAGTAGCTAAGCAATAGCTATTGTGCCGCACTATTAACCTTGTTTCGAATTAAATCAGTAAGCCTCGGGCTTACCCAAGTTCTCCCAAATATATATAAAATAGAGTTAAATAACTAGTACGCAGTTATTTAAACAACTTTTTAGCCTAGTTGCTTGCACTTCATCACGCAACATTACATTTAACTACATTGTTATACTTATATAACTAATTGGTTTATGGCCCAAATTCGAATCGCATAAAAACAAAAAATTAAATATTTTTAGACTATTTCTACGGATAAACTCACGCTTTAAGCACAAAAACACCATATTTCCAAGTATTTTTCATGTTTTTATATATAGACTGCATGGTGACCTTGGATATAGGTTCATATCACAAGGTCTGGCAGAGCAATATAATAATACACACAATAGTAAGCAATAAAACACAATAACTAAACAATAACTATTATACCACACCATTAACCTTATTTCAGATCAAATCAGTAAGCCTCGGGCTTACCCGAATTCTCCTGAATATATATGAAATAGAGTTAAATAACTGGTACACAGTTGTTTGAACAGCTTTTTGGCCTAGTTGCTTGCACTCCATCACGCAACGTTACATAAGTAATTCTATTATTTTTTGTTTTTTAAATCCGGGCTTGTTTGGATGTTTTTGATGAAAAATTCGAAGAAATTGTTCCAGATGTCAAATATAACTAACTAGTTTTTAGGTTGGTTTATTGTATTTTTTCTAATAGATATGGTATTTAAGCTGACCATTTTGTTTTTAAAAATTAAGTAGTTTTAAGATTTTATATAATATATTACTATTTTTATTAATAATAATTAGTAAAAGCTGCTTTTCTTAATTTTAGTTTAAAAAAATATTATTTTTAAAATATTATAAAAAACTAGTATAAAAAATTAGATGGATTTTTATTAAAAAGAAAAAATTAAACTTATATATTCTATTATTTATAAACTTAAAAATTCAAAAAAGACTTTTATTTTTATTTGATAGTTTAGAATATGGCTTAATAATTAAAATATTATACATATTTAATTAAATTTTATCTATTTTTCTTATAACTAATAATTAGTTTTTTTTTCTTATTAACTTATTTTTATTATATTTGCATGGTATAGTTAATTTTAGTTTTAATAAGATTTTGGAATTTTATGAACTTTTTAGTAAATTTAATTATTTATTTATTTTTTATTAATGATTGTAGTTTATTAGTTATAATTATTTTTGGATTTTATTTATAATTAATAGTGAATAGTGATATTCCTATTATTTCTAAACTTTTATTATTATAGTAATATTTAGTTATTAGTAATTATTCTACCCAATCATCTTATTAATAATTGGTATAAGTTTTAGACTTTGCAAACGGGTACCCGTTTGTGCCCGGTTCGTGTGTTGTCCCCATATAAAAATGCAACAATTTTGTCGAATGGCGCCATTTTTTGTATGGGCAACACAAAAAATGGGCACGCAAATGGGACCCGGATACAAACCCTAATAAGTTTATAAGTATTATTTAATAATAAAATTAATCTTTTTTATTTACCCATTTATCTAAGAATAATATGCTATACTAGATTTATATTATATTTTTAACCTTTCATTAATCTTTATTTAGAAATTATTAAAAAAATTAGTTTTTTTATTAAATATTACTTTTTTTAATAGTCTATATAATTTCCAGATATTTTGTAAAAAATATTTTGGCAAATTCTGCTGTATTGAGTTTATTATTGGTGGGTGATAGGTAGATCATTTTTGATAATTGGTATATTATAATTAAAATAGTATTGTATTTATTTGTTTTTAGTAACCTTGTAATAAGATTAAATAATATGTTATTTTAGTTTCATTCAAGTATTTAAAAAAATTTTAGTAATTTTTATAATATATTTTTTAATACTTTTGTTTTATAGTATATGTGGTAATTGTTTGTGTATTTATTAACATTTTTATAAATACCTTTCTAGGTGTATATTTGTTATATTAATTCTAAAATTTTTGTCCTACCTAAGTGATTAGTTGTGATATAATCATGATGTTAAAATAATATCTTAGATTGGATAGTTTTATTTTGCAAAATCATTTTTTGGTTATTATGGCATAAGTATTTATCTTGTTTTTTATATTTAGAAATTTCGATTTTGAGATATTTGTTGTTATTATTTTTTAATATTTTTAAGATATTCTAAATATATTCATCTTTTTTATAAACTCTTTTTTAGTTAGGTTATATTATTATTATTCCGATTTATTAAGTTTATTAGATTTTTTTGGGTGAGATGAATATCTTAATTCAATTTTTAATTTTTTTATTTTTTTTTCTTAGGGGGAGGTTTTTTGATTTTCTTGTTAAGGCGTCGGCTTTAATATTAGTTTTTCCAAAAACAAATATTATTTTATAATCAAATTGTAATATATATTCTATTTATTTTATTTATCTTTACCTTAGTTTTTGTTTCATTATAAAGTATTCGAGATTTTTATAATCTATAAAAATATACTAGATTTATATAAATACACTCATCAGATATTGTTTTTAATTTTATAGTATTTAGATGACTGATAATAATTCCTTATCATAAATGTCATAGTTATATTCAACAAATAACATTTTCTTTAATCAATAAGCCACTAGATACCATAATCCGTCTTTATGTTTTTAGAATAAAATTATGGCACAAATAAAGTTTAACACGTTTATTTCAATCTTGATTTCTAATTCTAAATCCCAATATTTTAGAATAGGTTTTAATATGAAGGTTTTTTAGAGGGTTTTAAATACCTCTTTTTTTTTACCTCTTTAGTAAAATACTTAATCTTTTCTTATGAGGTCATACAGTAGTTTTGCTATTTTAACATAATCTTTAATAAACCTTCAATAAAAATTTGTAAATTTGAAAAATAATTAAACTATTTTAACAATCCCGAAACCTTCTTTTAATTTTTTTTAATTAAGAATATCTTATATTTTTTTAAAATCCATTCTAATTCTATTACTTCCCATAATATATCCCAGAAACTCAGTTTCCTTTATAAAAAATTCACATTTAAAAAATTTAATATAAAATCTAATTTTTTAAAAAGTTTTAAAAAGTTTTTTAATATATTATATATATTTTTCTCAAATTTCACTATAAATATATATATCATCTAAATATATTATATAAAATTTATTTAAAAAAAGATATAAAATATTATTTATATATACTTAAAAAATAATAAAAGTATTAATAAATCCAAAATATATTACCTAAAATTCAAAATATCCATATTTTATTTAAAAAACGGTTTTTTCTTTATTCTCCTTAACCACCCTAATTCAATTAAATATATTGTAGATGTTCAACCAAATATAATATTTAGTTTTTTTTAATTAATCCAATATTTTATTAATTTATAATAAAAAATATTTGTTCTTAATAATAATAATATTAAATTTTTTTTAATTAATATAAAAACATAACATTCTATTTTTCTTTATAACAAATAAAATAAAGGCTTTTTATAGACTATTTGATTTTTAAATAAACTTTTTATTAAAGTTTTTTTTTATTTATAATTTTAAGACTTTTAAATATTCTTCACTTATAAACCTCAATAATTCTCATATAAACTAAGCTCCTTCTTCTATTTTAATTTTTATATTTATAGGTTATTTTAGTGGGAAAGTATCTCCTTTTTTCTTTAAAAAAACTTCTTCTAGATTTTTATATTCCGGAGGCAGTTCGATCATAAATTCTATAGGATTTTTGTTCCACTTAGATCCGAACTTATAAATAACATAAACAAATCCCTATTTTAAAGTTTTTTTTAAATATTTTGGTATTGATAATAATAATTTTAGGTAAACATTTTAATCTAACTTCTGATTTATTTTAATTTATTATAACTTTATATTTTTTATACCATAGGTTCTTGAGGTTAAGACTTTTAATAATATTTATTATATCAATCTTTATTGTTTTTTTGTAATCTCTGATTTTTATTATAAATTAAGTTATTTTCTTGACTGATTTCTTATTACTATTGAAATATTCTACAATTTCAGAAACTTGTTTTTTATAAAATAGAAAATCATTCTTAATTGTAAATTGATGGTTTATATATATTCTTATATCACCACTATCTAAATAGGTAGATGTATGAATAAGTTTCTAAGAACTAAAATATAATATAACAAAGATTTCTATATAAAATTTAAAAAAAAAATTTATTTTTTCAGAGTTTAAATAAAAGAACATATTCTATAATATAAAAAAATTTTATAATATACTTTAAGATCTTTAAAATCTGTGAAATAGTAAGTTATTCTCACCTTTCTGTATATTATAATTTATAATTAGGTTTTTTTTTTTCCTATTTTAAATTCTTCTTTAAAATATATTTTATATTTATAATTTTTTATAATTTTTTTTATCTTTTGTTAAACTTCTTTATATATAATTTTTTATAAATTTTGGTTATACATAAGTTAGAAGTTAGTTTTTTATAAATATTTATTATTGGTAATTATTTTTATAAGTAGTTATTATATAATAATATAACTAGATAAACTCTTTTTAGAATATTAATTGGTATAATGATTTTTTTTTTTTTATTTTTTATTTTTATAATATATGTATAAGTCTAGAGTTTGATGTTTATCTTTTTTTTTTTTAATTAATTATTCTTAAATATACTTAATAGATTGATCTATTAGCCCTAGACTGTAGTACTAGTTTCCTTATATCTATAATAACCTATTAGAATTGAATTTATTAAAAATCTTTATTATTTTTTGGCTTGATTGGTTTTATTGGGGTAAGTTGATATTGGTTTTATTCCAAGCTTTTTTTTTTATATTTAAGATTTTTTAATTATTATTTAACTTTTAACATAAAACAGCAAAGTTATTAATATTATCAAGGAATTCATCTTGGGTAATAAGAAGTTCCTTTACTTTAATATATAATCTATTTTATAAATAGGCAATCTAAGTAATATTGTCATAATTAAATTATTTTATTAATTAGCAAAATTTAATTAAATAAGTTAAAAATAACTTATTAATTTATTTGAAAGTATACAATTTTTTTTTTATAATATTAGCTAAATTTGGGTCTCTAAAAACTTTATCAAGCTATTTAACAAAATCAGTGTAAGTGACCCAACTAGAGTGCGACATGGGGCGGGTTGGGTTGGTTTCTAAAGGGTCGAAACCACCCACAGTTTGGTTTTCAGATAGTCAAAACCACCCACAATTTAGTTTTTAGATAGTAGAAACCACCCACAAATTGATTTTTTTTAAAAAAAAAAACCCAACACAATTTTAAAAACCATAAATTTTAATAAAAACCGCACCGCCAAGAAACCAATTTACTAAAAATAATAACAAATTTACTAAAAATAGTAATAAATTGCTAAAAATAATTAAAATTACAATTTTTAATTAAATTTATAACCCAAAAAAACCATTAAAAAAAAAAAAACCACCCAGCGGTTCACCACAACTTATATCAAACCACCCAGCAATTCCCCACGACCCATATCAAACCACCCAGCAGTTCCCCATGACCCCTCTCAAACCAACCCAACCCGCTGGTTTCTGGGTTAAAACCAACCCATGTCGCACTCTAGACCCAACTATATAAATTAATATTTTTATTATATTAACCCAGCGGTTCACCACAACTTATATCAAACCACCCAGCAATTCCCCACGACCCATATCAAACCACCCAGCAGTTCCCCATGACCCCTCTCAAACCAACCCAACCCGCTGGTTTCTGGGTTAAAACCAACCCATGTCGCACTCTAGACCCAACTATATAAATTAATATTTTTATTATATTTATTAAAAACTAGTTTTTGGAAATTATCTTATAGCAAATTGATTACATATACAATTTTCTTTTAATAAATATTAAATTTTATAAACTCTCCTTTGTACTTATTATTTAGAGTTTTAAAAAAATTCCTCAACTAATGAGGTTTGCTATTATCAAATAATTTCAAATCAGGAAATTTAATTTTATTAGTGGGCATAATAGTTGGCATATTGCTAATTTTTAATTGTTTAAATATAGTAAGGAAAACCTTAGTCTGGGATATTGTAAAACCTAAAATAATGATTTATGTTTTGATTGTTTCCTCTAATACATTTTTTTTTTCAAATATTTTCAAACTAGATTTGAAAAACATCTTAAAATATTAAGTTAATATGGTTATAAAGTAATAAAATATAAAAATTATATATAGTGGGTTTAAGGTATCAAAATAATATATAAAATTAGCGTTTAAAATCGGGGCGGGAAAAATCGAGTCGGGACGGGGAATTCCCCGGCTTTAGCCGGGGAAAAAAAATTGAAAATGACTTTCCCCGAGTCGGAATATTTCTCGGGTCGGGGTAAAATTTTTTGGATATTTCTCGAGTCGGGGTAAAATTTTTTGAATTTTTTTCGGTGGGTAAAAAGTTTTTTCGGGAAAATTTTCGAG
>JAJTUB010000055.1:3880-15473 GCA_036971345.1 Dactylellina drechsleri
TAATTTATTACTATTTTTAGTAAATTTGTTACTATTTTTAGTAAATGGTTTCTTGGCGGGGCGGTTTTTTATAATTTCGACGGTTTTTGGGTCGGTTTTTGGTTTTCTTAAAAAAAAAAAACCAACCCGTGGGTGGTTTCTCAACACCGAAAACCGACCCAACCCGCCCCATGTCGAACTCTAATCCATATTTTTTAAACTAATATATTATAATATTATAGTATTTAGAAGAAGCTCTTTTAAAATAATTAAATATAAAACTACCATCACCCTTATTACTAATAATCACCTCAAAAAAAAAATAATTAATATTCTTAATTTTAAAAATAATAATCTTATTTTAAAATATAACTAATTATAGGAATATAATCCAGAAATTAGTTTTTAATTATAAATTATTAAATTTATTAGATACAACTATTAGACTCCTTAAAAACATTTTAAACTTAAACCTTAAGGAAAGAAAGTATATTTACAATTAACAAAATACCTTTCTAATAAAGAAATTTACTATTGATTTTAAAATAAGCTTAATATTCTTAAATACATATGAATAAAAGCCAAAGATATTTATAAGATTATCAAAAAAATTATTAAAAATATTATTACCAAAATCCCTAAATAAATTTCCAAATAAATTAAAATTTTTAAAAAGTTATCTAACAAAAATACTTTATTTTAATTTAATAAATTTATTTATAAGATATTATTTAAAAAAAATATTATATTAAAATTTATACTTATTTATATATATATTTAAAAAAAGCTTGAAATACTACAAAAATATTTTTAAAAAAATCTATATAAAAAATATATTTGATTTTTTTAATTTTTAGTAGGATACTTTATCTTATTTGTATTTAAAAAAAACAGTAAATTATAAATATATATTAATTATTAAAACCTTAACAATATTATTATAAAAAATTAAACCAAATTATTTCTTATTTTTGAATTTTTAGATTGATTATAAGAAATTAAACGATTTACTAAATTAAATATTATAATTAGATATTATAATTTATAAGTTATATTAAAAGATATTTAAAAAACTACCTTTTAATATAGATATAGATTATTTGAATATATAATTATATTTATAGGATTAATTAATATTCTAGTATTTTTTCAAACTTTTATAAATCACATTCTTAAGGATTATATTAACAAAATATATATTGTTTATTTAGATAATATATTAATATATAGTTATAATTTAAATAAATATTATAAATATATTATATTTATTTTAGAAGTATTTGATAAATATAATTTTAAGGTTTAATTTAAAAAAATAGAATTTAAAATTACTAAATATGAATTTCTTAAAGCTATTATTATAATTAATAAATTTTAAATAAATTTAAAAAAAATTTAAATTATCTAAAACTAATTACTACCTAAAACAATTAAAGATATTTAATCTTTTTTAGAATTATATAACTATTATTAATAATTTATTAAATAATACAATTATATATTAGTAGTTTTAATAGAACTTACTAAAATAAAAACTAAATTTAATATAATCCCTAATTAAATTAATATTTTTAATATATTAAAACAATTATTTTTTTTAATATTAATACTTTGATTATATAATTTAAAATTACCTATCAAAATCGAAACTAATACCTCAAACACCACATTAAACACATACCTATATCAATTACATTCTAATAATAAATAGTACCTTATTGCATATTTATCCCACAAATTTAATATTATAGAATTTAAATACTTAATCTATAACAAAAAACTTATAACAATTATTTACACCTACAAAATATAGAGAGTATACCTACAAACAAAAAAATCTTTTATTATATATTTAGATTATAAGAACCTTACTTTTTTTTTTATTACTAAAAAACTTAACTAATAATAAATCTACTAATAAAAACTTCTTAGTAAATATAATATAAAAATTATATGCTACAAAAATAAAAAAAATTTAGAAATAAATACTATCAACAAAAAATTTAATTTAATAATAAAAATATAATTTAATAAAGAAATAATCTTTAAAAGAAAACTATTTAAAAATATTATTATTAATCAAACTCTCAATATCACCTTTTATATATTTGATAATTAATTTACTTAAGAATTAAAAGAAAGTTATAAATAATATTTAATAATTACTCAAATCTTATCCAATGATTTAAATATACTAGAATATTTTATTATTAAATATAAAATTATCCTTTTTCAAAACTTTTATTATATTCCTACTAAGAATTTCTAGCAAAAACTTATTAAATAATATTATAACACACTAACTTATAAATATTTAAGAATTAAATAAACTTAGAAATTCTTAACAAAACATTATTTTTAATTTTAAATATAACAATATATCAAATAATACATCAAGACTTATAATATATATTATAGAAACAAATTTAACCAATATTTACTTTATAAAAAATTATAATCTTATAACATATTATTAATATTTTTTCAAATTATTTTTTATAATTTTATTTAAGAAATACTAAAATCCCGAAACTCGCTTATTAATATTATTTATGACGAAATACTAGTTATTGTTTGTAAATTTAATAAAGTAATAATTTTAAAACCATAAAATTCTAAATAATCTATAAAAGAACTTAAACAAGTCTATAATAAATAAATATTTAATTAATATAGTTTATAAATTAAATACATCTATAACAAAGATACTTTATTTTTTAATAAATTTTAGAATTTAATTAAAAACTAGATTAAAACCAAAATTAACATTATTAGTAAAGGACATGCTCAAACAAATAAAACAACTAAACAAATTATTTAAATAATAGAAATATAATTATACAATTTCTTAAATATTATATAAAATAATTGGGTTAAACTACTCCCTAGTTTTAAATTTACTTATAATATTTTTAAATATTTAATTACAAAATATACTCTTTATAAAGTATTTAGAGGATGGAATCTAATAATAATACTTTTATTTTTAATATTAAAAGAAATAATTTTTTAAATAAACAAATATATCAAAAATATAAAAAATTTTTATAAAAACTTTTAAAAAAACCTCTAATTTATAATAAAATGAATGTTATATTATTATAATTAGAAAAGAATGGAAGCACTATTTTTGAAAAAAAGAAATAAAACATACCTGCTTATTAAATATATTAAATTAAAAAAACACCAGAGCAAAAAGCTCAACTACCAAAAACATAAATCTTTTACAATTACAAAAAAATTCAGTAATAATACTTTTGAATTTAAAATTTTAGAACCTACACAAATTTATCAATTATTTTATATTTTATTTTTAGAGCTAGTTTTTAAAAATTTAAAAAAAAATTTAAATAATAAAGAACTAGAACTCAAAAACTATATAAAATATAAGTTCAAAAAATTTTTAAATAGATTTAATAAAAAAAATAAATACTTTATTAGATAGTTACCACCTTATAAACTACAAGATAATTCCTAAATTTAGAAGATAATATACCTCTAGAAATTATTCAAACTTATCTTAATCAAAAAACTACATTACTAATTATAAAACAAAAATACTATAGAAAATTAAAAAAAAAAATTTAATAACAAACTAAGACTACAAAAACCTAGAGTAATCAAACTTAGAGAAATTTGAAATTAAATCTACAATATCTCTTTCCAGCTCTATAATACTTTGAATTATTTAATCCATTTCTATTTGATTACTTTTAATGATTTTTTTATTTAATAAATTCTTTTCATGAATAATAGCCTCCAGATATTTTGTTTTTAGAATTTTTAATTCTTTCTTTTTCAAATAATTTTAGCAAAAACCTCTATTATTTTAACTTAAAGTTTTGATTGTTTAGCTTGTAATTTAGCTTATTCTTTTTTGATATCTTCCAATTCTTTTTCTTTTTTGTTTAGTTGATGCCTTAGTTGCTTTACTATGAACAAGTCAGCCAAATCTATCCTATAAATATGGAAAAAATATTTATAAGAATTAGTTACATAATTCCTTTGCTTATTTCAGATATAAATAAAATAACTTTAATAATCTGTTATGACTATATATAAGTAAGAATTTCCGGTGTAATACTTACAAAAAAAAAAAGCTAAAATTCCAGATTTTTCGATACGATCCGTTAAAATGATCTGATGTTGATAAGAAAATGTTTTATTTTTTTTAATTGTTTGTTTTATTAGCATTTGTATTTAATTTTAGATATGTGTTGATTGTTCTTTTGTAAGAATATTTTTAAGTTTAAGTTTTGAGTTATTATCTTGATTTGATTGTTATTTTTTTATGTATTATTTGCTTATGTTATTTTTACCTTATGTAATTTATATAGATAGAAGTTTTATATAGAATAATAATTTGTACTAAAAATATGTTTATATTAGATATTAATTTTATGAAGTAGTTTTGATTACATAGAACTTAATTTTTATATAGATCTTTATACCTTACAGAAATAACGTCCTTACAGAAGTTAGTTCTGTACGGAATCTGTTTCTTGAAAGAAGGAGATAGTGTTATAGATTTATGGTCTTAATAATATAGTTATTTGTATTATATTTTATGTTATGTTATTTCTAGCTTGCTTACTATATTTTCCTATAAGATATGAATTGTTGATATGTATGTGTTTACTTGTCTTATTTAAAGAATTTTGTTATAATAGTATTTATGTATTACATAACTGCTTGTAAGCCTGTACAATACTAGTAATAAGTAGATAAGCAGTGAGTATTGTTTGATGGTTTATAGGATTACGCATGCGAGCATGCGATCACTTATAATTGTATGAAGTATTATTATGTATATAAGATTATTGTTAGGATTGATGAATAGTTCTTACTTTTTATTGGTTAACTTAAATATAATATAGATTTATAGTTTACTATAACCTTATTGTTGTTATATATTTTATATAATCATTCTTTGCTACCTCGTGACTTATATACTCCATAAGATCTGAAAACCTGGTATCTTAGAGTGAGAGATCAGTGTTTGGTTAGACATACTTGACCAAAGTGTAACATATATATTCATAATAAAATTTAAAATAATAAGATTACTAATTTTTTTTTTTTAAAAAAAACTTATTTTTTTTAAAATACTATTATTAACATTTGCTCTTTAAATTTTTAGACTACAATACTACTAAAAATTTAAATAAAATAATTTATAAAAATATCAAAAATATTAAAACTATAGAAAATATAAGAAATATTAATTTAAAAATTATTTTATTTTACTAAATTAATTAAATTAAGTTTAAAAAAAAGAATACAAAATTTAAAAACTTAATTACTTTTTTAAATAGAAATATTTATTAATAATCAAAAATAATTTTAAAATTTAGGCCTTACATTTCTTTATTATATTTACTTATATTATATAAATAGTAATATAAATATATAAAATATTTATATATATACAGTATTTTATCTTTATTTAAATTCTTATTCTTATTTTTATTTAAATTTTTATTTCCATTTAGTAAATAGTTATTATTCAAAATTAATTTTAAATTTATTTATTCTAGCTTTTTCCCAACTTTACAAAATTAAAAAAATATAATATTTATTAATATAAGACTATTATTAAATAACCTTACCCCACAATATTTTTAATAAATTTTTTCAACTTTTTCTTATACTCGCATCTTATTATAGAAATTTTTTTAGTAAAAATTACTAAATATACCAAGCTATATACATCAAAATAATCAAAAAAACAAATCTTACAATCATAGTCTTTACTACAAAACCCAACCCACTCAAAAAAAAAATAGCTACCCCACCAAGACTTACAACAGCAGCATAAAAAATAATAACAAAAATTAAAATATATTCTTAAATACTAAATAAATAATAAATTTTTTTAAATTAATATTTACTTAATAGCTAATATCTTTTATAAAAAAAATAATTTAAAAATATTAATTTTATTAAAAACATAATAATAATTTTTTTATTTATAAAAAACCCTTTTAATATTTAGCTTATAAATTAGATTTAATAATAAAGCCAAATTTATAATAAAATATAAAAACCTTAAAGGTTTTATAAGTTATTATCAAACAATTTATAATTAAATTTTTAGATAATAAGATTTTATTTATAATAATATTTTAAATTATTAGTATATATTCTAATTTTATTCTTTAAAAACCAGTTTTATCTAAAAAAATAATATAATAATAAAAGATAATATATTAAAACCTAATTTTATTAATTATATTATATTCTAAAAAAAAAACTTTGATATTATTAAAATTTTATATTAATAAAGAAATAAGGGTTAATAAATTATTTATTTTAATAAAAATATTATTATTAATAATTATATAATCATTATAATTTCAGTTACCCATAACTAAAAAAACATACTTCTTAATCTTTAATTTAAAAATCAAAAATATTTAATTCCTACCAAAGCAAATTCAACCCAGTTTTATAAAAAATTTACTTATTAATACAATAAAATATAAACTAATATTCAACTATAAAATTATTAGATTTTAAAAATAATTATATTAATCAATAAAACTTTTATTAACTAAGCATTAAAAAATGATCTCCTACAGCAAAATATATTATTTAAAGTAATAGTAATATTTTAATTAAATCATATTTATAATTAAAAAGCAGCTATTATTAATAATATAATAAAATAAAATATATAATAAACTTATTTAATTTATATTAAAAATCTTAATACAGATTAGTAATCTAATAATCCAAAAATCTAAAATAAGTTTTCACAAATATTAGAAACTTTAACAAATCTCCCACCTAACTTTTTAATACTTGTTTATAAAGATATATACAATCTTACAACACCTAAAAATCTAGTTATTAACCTAATTAGTTTTATTTAATATATTGATCATAAATTTATAACAAACAAGCATATTTTTCCTTAATATATTATTAAATTTGTAAATTTGCATAATTAAGAATTATAATTTTATATATTTAAAATTTAAATTTAAAATAAATACATAAATACAATCTCAAGTTCTTTAATTTATAATATCTTTAACTTTAATCTTACTATATAAAAATATAATAACATACAATTTTTTAATTTATTAATATATATTTAATAAAATCTTATTACTAGTTATTTTTATTTATTTTATATTATATCTTTAATTAATAAATAGGTTTTATACAATAACATTTTTTTATTAAAACTCAGTATTACTAAAATAAAAAAATTGAAAAAATTTTTTAAACCAAAAAAATATACTATTAATAAAAATTTAAAAAAAACCTAAACTAAATTAGAAAGAATCAATATTAGTATCAAATTATCTTAAATATATTAGATACTTAGTAGCAGCATATTTAAAATTTTTTATTTTAATAAAAGCCAGAGAATTCACCATCCTATACTAGTTTTCCCCACACCGTTTTTAAACACTAAGTTAAAGTGAAAGGAAAAAAAGAAGAAAAAAAAAATTGGAATTAAAAAATCAAAAAATAGGAGTTTAAATTCTTTAATAACAAATTTTGAAAAAATAAAATTAACTTTTTTTGAATTTAATAAAAAAGAAGATGAATTTAATTTTGAGTTTAATAATTATAATTTAGAGAATAAAAAAAACTAAAAAAATAAAAATAAAAGTAGTAAAAATAAAAATTTAAATTTAAAAATAATATTATTTTTTAATAATAAGAAGGAAGATAAGTTAATAAAACTTTTTTTTAATAAATAAAATTGTTCTAGATAATATATAAAATAAATATATAAATTTATATAAAAGATAGATATTATTTATCTAATATTTTTAAAAAATATATTTTATTATTTTATTTATAAAACTCTTTTTATACTGTTAATATATATTTATAAAATTAAGTAAAAAATAAAAATTCTATTAAAAATAATACTTTTAATTAATAGATAGTTTATATATTAATTTTTAAAGAATATTATAAAAATAATATTTTAATTTATAATTGTAACTTTTTATTACCAAGTTTATAAAAACCTGAATTAATTTGTTTTATATTTACTAAAAGTATTTATAATATAAATATTATAAAAAGTCTGTAGTGTGAGAAAAAAAAAAATTATTATTATATTTCTAAATATAAAAAAATATTAATATCTTTTAAAAATATATTAATATAATTTAAAATATTATAGTAAAAAAGTTTAATTTAGTTATTTAAATCTATTTACTATAAAACTTTTAAGCAAAAATTATTCTATATTTATATTAAATTAAAAAATTTAAAATATTTTTTATTAATAATATTTTTTAAATTACTCTTAATAATTCTACTTTTATTTTTAATCTTTTAGTTTTTATTTGTAGAAATTATTATATTTATAAATATAATGAAAAAAAATTATTTATAAATTGGTATAAAATAATTAGCCATTTTTATTTAATTTTTGGATTTAATAGTATTGTTCTATATCTATAATAGAATTTTAATTATTAAATATCTAAGAATTAAAGTTTTTTCTATTAAATTATAAATATAAAAATAGGTAAATCAAAACTTATTTATAAAAATTATTAAAAAGTTATTTAATATCTTTTTTTTGGTATAGGAAATATTTATATTATAAATAATTATCTTATTAATAAAAAATATATCAAAGTGTTAAAGCCTAAGTAGTAGATAATTTTTCTTTTAAAAAAAATACTAAACTAATTTAAGATTAATATTTATTTTATTTTTTATTAAAAATATATTAATATTAATAAATAGTAATATGAATTTATTATAATTAGTTGATTTAGAGTTTTTAATTAATAAACTTTTTTTTATAAATATTTGAAAACTATTTTAGTGTTGAATATGAGTTTTTATATTATTAATAATTTAAATTTATAAGGATTTCTTTAATTTTTAAAACTATTTTTATAAATATTAATTATTTATTAAATTAAAAAGGTATTAATAGAAGAATAAGAAGTTATTAAAATAGATTTTTTCCAAAAATTATTTTTTAATGTAAAAGTATTTTTGATAGTAGATTGTTGGATTTTAATAAATTATTTATCCTTTATGATTATAATTAGTTATTTTATTAATTTTAATTGAAAATTACAAAATATTTTATTAAAATTTAAAAATATTGAAGGTTTGTATATAAAAACAAATTTTTTTACTATTATATTTTAAATTTTATAAATTTTTAAATTTAAGTTAAAACTTTTTGTATTAATTATTGATAATATAAATAATAATAAAATTTTTAGCTAAAATTTAATTTTACAAATTAGAGAGCTAATTAAAAATAAATAATATATAGAGATAATATATATACTTTACTTAATATATATTATTTAATTTGTTTGTAAAAATTTTATAAGAAATATTAAAATGTTTTTAAATAAGGAAATAAATATTTAATATATATTTATAAATACAAAACTAACTAAAATAATTAATATATTAGAAGGATTTATTAAAACCTTTTAAAAAATACTATCTTATTATAATTTTGTTTTTGGGATAATATTTATTAATATTAGTATATATTTATATAGATTTACTTCCTAATAAAAATTATTATTAAAAATATTTTTTAATTTAAATATTTTAAATCTTTTTAGTTTATTAAAATTTATAAGAAATTTGTTATTTTTATTAAAAATATTTTAATTTATTGGAATTTTTTTATTTAAATATTAATTTATATTATTTAACTTTATTATTATTTCTTAATGTAGATAGAGAGTTATTTATAATATATTAATCTTCTTTTTATCTTTAAGAAATAAAAATAAATTGAATAAATAGTAGTTTTTTTTTAATTATTTCTAATTTTACAATTTAAAGATATTATAATTTATTTTATTTAAAAAATTTATAGTAAACTATTTAATTATTTTGATAATATAAAAGATATTCTTAAATATTAATTTAAATTTTAAAAAATTAGTATTTGTAATATCTTTAGACTTATAATTAAAAAGTTAAAAGTATATTATAAAAAAACTTATTATCCTATTAGATTATTTTATAATTTAGATAATTGTTTAAATCCTTAAGTTAAATTTAATGATTATAAAGTATAAAGTAGAAACTATAAATGATAATATTAAAATGAGTTTTAATAATTTTATTTAGAAAACTATAACAATCTTATAAATTATGAAAGTGATAATAAAAAAGAAATCACACTTGAAACTAATGAATAATATTTATTCTAAGATTTTTTTAGTTTTACAAAATATAATAATATAAATGTTAAATATATAGAGTTTAGGACATACTACAAGCAATCTTCAAATTTACAAAAAAAAAATATTTTATAATTTTGATAATTAAATAAGATTAAATTTCTAAAAATAATAAAAATAATATATGATGTATTAGTAGTTCCCTTTACTTTAGTTATTTTTAAAAAAGTTTTTAATATTATTTGAGATGTTTTTTATTATTGTTAAAATAAAATAAATACTATTATTCTAAAAAATATTATAATAATAAAGTTTTTTTTAAAATAGTTAGAAATAAATTGGTCTAAAGAAAAAAAAAAAAAAAGAAAAGAAAAACTTAAATAATTAAAAAAAGATTATAACTGGACTAAAGAAAATCTAATTATAAAATAGTTTATAATAAAATATGGCTATCTTCTCCTTATTTATCCATAATAATTTTAAGAAAGAGGTTCAATTTAACCAATTAATTTAATTTTACCTGCAGTATTAATTAAATTAAAATTAAATAATTTTAAAATTCTAGAGGATAATGAAATTTTAATAAATAAAAAAAAGGAAGAAAAAGAAAAAAAAATAAAAATAAAAATAAACAAAATTCAAGAGAAAAAAAAGTTAAAATTAGGAAAAAAATAAAAAAAAGAATTATAAAAAAAAAGATTATAAAAAAGGAAGAAAATAAAATTCAAATTCTAGTTCAATTAGGAGGAAAAAGAAAAAAGAATATTAGATTTATTAAAATACCTATAAGTAAAAGTTTGAGATAGTAAGATAGAAAGTTAAATTATTATATTTAGTAATTGTATATATATGATTATAGATTTAGATTATAGGGATAATTTACTTTTGATTATTTTTCATATAATATATTTTCTTATTTACATCAATTTTTTTAACTGTTAATATGTGTTTTTAAAATGTGTTCATCAGCAAAAAATTGTGTTGACCTCGTGGACCTCCGAGGTCCACGAGGTCCCAGAGGTCTTTGGCCCTCTGAAGGCCTCCAGAGGTTAAACGACCTCATAACCTCCTCGAGGTCATAAAATCGAGCAATCAAAAAAAAAGCCTCAGGCTATAATAGACTGAATCTCAACAATTCTAATCTATTATAACCTGGGGCTTCATAGAGTTCAAGAAATTCACGGCTTATCGTTTTAAAATATATATATATTTTATAAAAAAATTATCAAAACGACTGAAATAATGGAATTCTAACTTATAAAAACGCGTCTGATTAGCAAAAAACGCGTCTAAATAACAAAAAATATGGTGAAAATGAGTAAAAACACTTACAAAATAGCTTATATCACCTAAAAAACAACTATTTTATTAGTAAAAGACATTTTTCTAGTTTCTATTGTTCGCTTACCGCTGATATTCAAAAAAAACCAAGTTAAATGACAAGTAAAAACTTTCTGGGGGTCTAC
>JAJTUB010000055.1:15520-93531 GCA_036971345.1 Dactylellina drechsleri
GTAAGTAATTAATAACTTGTTTGGGATGATTTAAACATAAATATAAACAATAATTTTAAATTATTTAAAATATGATTATATTATTCCAAATATGTTTGAAAAAATGCTAAAAAACAATTTTTAGATGTGCTAAAACTACTAAAAATTATTTTTATATTATTTTATATTTATTTTTATTAAAATATCTTTCATCTATTATTTTAATTATTATGATTAATCTGTTTAAAATTTTTTAAAATTGTAGAGAGATTTTTTTTAGATGTATCAAAATTACTGTCATTTGTGTTGCTTATAAAGATATTTTTGATATGGTGTGAAGCCTAGCTGCTGTTCTAATATCCTATCATTGCAATACCCAAAAACTGTCTTACGTCTGTTCTCAGTTGTCCCACGACTTTTTTTTTTTGCTGATGTATGTCATTAATATTAGTTTTTAGTAAAAATATTTTGATTAATTATTTTAAAGTAATAATATTGCTAATCTAATTATTTTTTAAAAATGTTATATACTAATTAGGTTGTTGTTCTAATATTTGGACTTGAAATTACTAATTCTGAATAAACTTTGCTTTAAAAATTACCAACAGATTAAAAACATAGCCTAAAGTAGAGATACACTTTACAAATAATATCCAAGAGTGTAATTAATTTGTTTTTATAAGTATTTGATACTCTTAATAACTGGAGCTTTTAATAATAAAATTATTTATATCTATTTTAACTGCTATACTATCCTTATCTATATTATATTATTATTTTGGGTAAATCCAAAATATTATTTTATAGAGGTTAAAAAGCTTATTGATATTGGTTGAATTAGTATAATTAATATACTACTAGTTTGTATAATAGTTAAACTTGGTTTTAATATATGAATAATAGTAAATAAAGTTAATAATCTATTATCTGCTTAATAGGATATTGTCACTTTATTTTATAAAAACACTAATTATGATATTACATAGTTAAACATACATAAAAGTATAATCAAGAGTTTTTTGATATAAGATTTATTTTATAAACCTTTCTTCTTATATTTTAAAAAATCACTGCTAATTTTCATATATAATATTATATAGCTGTTGGGAGGTAAGCTGGTTTTAAAGAATAGTCCGAAGTATTTTATAAGTAGTGGTAGTAATATAGAAAAAGCTGCTATTTTAAATAGTACTTATTGCAGTAATTATATTGATTTTGTTATATTATTTTTTGGGTATTATAATAATGGATTTGCTAGTGAAAACAGGCTCAATTGGCTAGATATTGTGGTTGTACGGATGAAAAACAAAAAAACGCGTGTTCGCGTTAAGTGAGATTTCGCGAAAAAAAATGGTGGCCACAACTAGGGGGTGGCCACATTCATACCACTCGACTTATAACCTAGGAACTGAGACACCCCGATTCCTGCCTTACTAGAAAATATTCAGTTAGAATTGACTATGTGATTCACCAACTTTGTCCGGCATCTGGCTTGCGAGACAACAACTACGTGTCATTGTGCTTAGACGTGCTTTGACACTTTCACTATCACAATAAATTCGCTTCATAAACATTAAAAAGAATTATTAAAGTTCGTAGTGGTTAATAGCCGAGTTCTAATGCCGAGTGGCTGAAGAAAACCAATGTCTGGCATTCAGTGGGCTCCGCAATCATACGTTCGACAAATGCAAGCTTGGTAGTCGCCTTCGCAGCTAAAGTGATAAAAGGTTATAAATTAGCAAGCCGCTGATAAAGGGGCTCAAACTGGAACCATACTGGACGAGCGGCATCCCAAATATTATATGCCAAAAATATTCAAACACCCTTCCAGGATCGTCAGCATCAGTCGTCAGGAGCCAGTTCATCAATTTCTGATAAAACTCCTTTGGCCTTTCTCTAACTTTATCTCTTGTAACAGCAAACTGAGCACAGCACGCCACACCTACCGCGGCAGGGTATGATGTGTTCCCATAAGCGTACTCCCATAATTTCCTCCAATCAAGTTCTATTGCATCATCTTTAAAGCTTGTGCGATTTGGATGCAATTCACCTGGACAGCCAGGAACTCTGTTGCATCGGAGATTTACGTATCCTTGTTCTCGGACGTTATCTAATCTGAGGAGGTTCAGCATCTTTACCGCAGAATAATTCGCACTTGGTGGTTCGTTATGCCATGCCCTAAATATAGATAAATAAAGATCGTTAGAACCACTCGTGCTTTGGGGTGCGATAGGTAATGCAACTTAGATATACCTAGGATAGCCATCTTCGTGTGCATGAAGGAATGCGTTTATATCCGATAAATCGTCGTAGTAGTCAATCAAGTATGTAAGATATGGCATCGATTCCCGTCCTTTGTTTACAAGTACGTGTTGATATTCCTGGGTATCTATGTCATCCACGGCGTATATCATGGCTCGCCAACTACGATAATATATATTAGTTGTCTTCGCGATCATGACAAGTCAAAAAAGACGATTCAGTGATGTAATACTCAGCAAAATTCTTTTGAACCCATGTTGCATCTTCCTTCACCACTTTCCCAATAATAATGGTTTTATTGTGGGACCGAATGGGCTCCCCATTTCCGGCCGTCGTTATAGAGTTTGACTGTTTCGATTGGGTTCCCGTTGATGAATCTTGTATTTTGGAGGCTGGGGGCTTGGATATTTCGGTGGCAGTCGATGCCGCAATACCGACTATCTTTTGGTTCCATGGTCTCTTCGTTATACTCGTGGCAAAAGCCAGATCTCCACCAACTTTATAGAGCCAAACTATCAGTAGTATGACCGCGGCCAATGCCAGTACTCTGCTTTGGTTCGGTCTTCCAGCGAATAGCATCTTTCGATAATAAAACTTAATGAATGGAAAAGAAGCGAAAATAAATAAATAAATAAAGAAATCCGTTAATAACCGAAATATTATTGTTTTTCAATCGCGTTTGTATGGCTATGGAGCCATAGCTCGCCGCTCGTTAGACTTTGTCGAGGTTAGTCGCAGTCGATACGAAAGTAGCCCCAAAAGCAGCCGCTGAGGATGCTGGAATGGTATGTATCTAAAGGAACTCAATTTTCAGGAGTATACTGAGGATATTAAAGGTATGATGTATCGCTTGATTGGAATAGTCGAGATAGTCAGTTGGTCATTAGCGCTCATTTGGTTTGCTTCTGGTTTCAAAGGCTTTTGTCAAAGGCGTTCGCTAGCGACGGTATTTCGGCCAAAGAGTGGACAAGAGAAATGGAAGATTATTAAAACGATTTAGCAGCGCGTATCCGTTAAGAAACCAGACGTTGCAACCGCGAGAAAAATCTGGTTAGGTAGAAATTTCACTGAAGCCCCTGAACGTCAACATTCGTAGTCAGCGTCCTAGGTGGGATGATTTCAAGCCCAAATTGGCGGCAAAGGCAGCGCTCCCAGTCGACTGTCATCGGTGTAATATGAAATTGGATGGAGAGAAAAGTGCAAAAATAGCCCCAACATATGCCCATCCCCGTGTACACGCTGTGCCGCGCTAGAGCATTGGCTGCACTCATTTCGGCCGCAGCCATAGCATAGTAGCGGCTGTGTTGGGTTTTTCATTGGTTGATAATTACCCTAGGCCCCCTGCAGGTGCTGAAAGTCTCGAGTATTATACGTTTCCGTCACTCCTGGTCTCGATGAAACCGCGAAAAGGTAGGTGAATTCGTCGGATCCAACAGGTAAGTATTTTCCACCGCCAATTCCTGGGCTCCCCTCCTTAATCAAGGAAAAAGGATTGCCAAATAAATTAAGTTGAATGAGAAAAGAGCCCGATAGCAGCTAGGCTGCTATTTTTGCATCCGCGATCAGTACTGAAACTAGTATGCTCAAGATATCAGCACTGATGCTATAGGGTAATATTTTTGCACACGCCTGGAAATTTTGCCAACCCTATCATTTATCATATAGAAATTGCACACTTGGTTTAAGTCCACTTAGTCTCCTTGATAGAATGTTTCCTTCAACACCAGGCCATCGATCCATCCCGCCAGAATTCCGATAGTCGAACTCTTCAGGAAAATTTGTTTTAATCATTATTATATTTGATAAGTATACGGGATGGGGCCACTCAAGGCTAAATCGTTATTATGTGGTTTTTTACTCCTAGCGGTCACATATTCTCAGAATTGTAGCGTTGAACCGTTAGTTGTCCCTTACGGAAATGTTACTCTCAGATCTGGTGTCCAATCATTCGGGATACCAGTAACACTCGGGGGACAAAACTTTGCTTTGAAAGCAACGTAAGTTAATCTCTATTGCATCTTATATCCTGCTGAACAGCGCACTTAATGTAGCCATTTAATCGTGTTTGTAGAAGCAACTATGGAATAAGCTACGTATTCAGTGTACCGGATGACTGCGCGAACTCCACAGACCCTATCGGTTGCACGAAGGACCCAGAAAAGGACGACGTTGATGAGATATATTTAGGCGGAATCTTTGATACTAGATCTTCAGGTACATATCAAGGTCCTCTTCGTTGGAATGATGTCGGAGGAGGACAAAAGGAAGAAACAAACCGAGCGCAGAGATTTTACGGTTATGAAACCATTGAATTTGGTGGGAACCTCATCGACAAGTTCTTATTCTTATCCAGCGATAAGGCCCTAGCCGGCGACATAGACTACCTTGCACTGGGCCCAAACTCGACCATCTTGAACTCTCTTTATAATCTCGGTAGAATACCTTCCAAGGTGTGGAGGTTTTGGGGTGGATGGACAGGAGTTACAACAGACACACTTCAGCAAGGTTCTCTAGTCCTAGGAGGCTATGATAGCTCTAAGGTTTCCGGTAGCTTTGCTTCTTACGACTTCCTCGAGGATGAGAGGAATTGCAATCTTAGAGTTAATGTGAAGGACATCAAAGTCCAAGCCTTAAATGGCGTTGAGACTAGTATCTTCGACTCAGCCACAACGATGGACGCTTGCATAAACCCAACCTTCAACTCTATGTCAATCCCGCGCACCATGGTTGATCTAATAGCAGAAGTCGGAGAGTTTACAATCGATGATTCACATCGCTCGCTGGGTATATATGGATGGGGATTTACGGTTCCCGTATCAGCAAAGTAAGTGTTCGAGTCTGATTTTTAAGAGATAATAGTCTGATAATCATCATATACTGATCTACCTTCCATACGTAGCAACGGCTTCAACCTTATTTTCGAGCTTGAGAATACAAAGATAACAATTCCGAATCATCAGCTATTCCTCCCTTACCGGTTTACGACCGGTAATGGTGTTGTAATCGTAAATGGCTCGACGGAACAAGTCCTCCAGATCAATGCTCTGCAGGATATCAACAAAAACGACTTGTCTCAACTCAGTTGGCCGTTTCTTTCATCAGCCTATATTATCGTTGATCCAGACGATCAAACATTCAGTGTCGCTCAGGCGGTTCAGTCAGTTGTTTCTACTAGCTCTATTCTTCCAATAATGGCCTCCGCTTGCGCTACCGAAACTTCGATAAGTGGCGCCACACTCTCGCCAATGAAAGAAATACCTGTTGTTTCATCAACTTTCCAAACGTCGATGATGAATACCAAGACACTCAGCCCTACCGGCGCTCCTTCAAACAATACGGCGCGAGGGACGGCTCCACAAACTAGTGTAATCATAGGCGGAGTTCTTGGAGGCATCGCTTTGATATCCATGGCTGGTGTCGCGGGACTATTTCTACAAAAGCGCTACGCACTAAAAATACTCTCCCGTACAAATCGAAAATCATAGGTACAAAGCCGTGAAATATCGCCCTACGGAGTCGATGGACAGCAGATATTACGCGAAGATAGGCCTCGCACATTTAATTTTGGAGGATATTCGGTTTCGGCAGCTCCAAATAGGAACTCGGCGGCGGTTAGCCGATACGAATTGGAGTAAATTTCTCTGCATCGCGGCTACTTACTCTGTATTAATCGATCTTATGCCCCGGGATTAGATCTTATGCGATGTGTTAGTTTATCTTTTAGAGTTAGGCAATTTTCAAGTATTTCTTGTTTGGGTGGGTTCATTTTATAAGTAATTCATAATGCATTTTACGAAGTAATGTCACAATGTAATATATATTCTAAAATTGAAGCAGCATAAGAACGAATGGCTGAGACTGGCTCCTAAGGTGGAAATTCAAACATAAAATATTGTTTCGACCACTTGGTTGAACTCTAGGCCATTCTTTTTTCCAATGACCTCTTGTCCATCGATCAACAATTTGAGAGCATACCTGATGTGAATTTTATACAGCCGAACCGACGTCTGTGGGGATGGCATAGGTGTTGTTAGATGATCACGTGTAGATCGAGAGTGTAGTCATAGATAGTTTGATAGTTTAAGAATTAATGGAATAACTATCGCATTCGCATCGCACTTCTTTCACAACGTCCAGTTCGATTGTTTGAGTTGGTTCGAACAAATTAGCCAGCTAGATCAGCCTTAACGCCGAGGTTCCCACCGACTCGAACTCATAGAGTCTCGATCTTGACCGAGCTGATTTCCCCTCACCAGCATTACTTTTCGGTTAAAATAGCAGAAAATAGTTTAGTATCGATCGCAAAACCTGTTAATGTGATCAACATCTCAATTTGAAGCTTCGGTTTTAATTACTTTGTCGGATTTTCAGTCAGAAACTCTGCTCGCGTTCCCAAAAACCGGCAAGATTTTCTAAAACGAAATATGAGGCAATAAAAACTATGAAAAATGAGGCAAATCCTTTCGGAGCTTTCGACGTGATCCAAGCCATTTTGGAGCTAGCTGTTGATATAATGAGGTTATGACAGCTACGAATGAGAAAAATGCCGTTATATGATAGCCTGTCAATGTCAGGCTAGAAAATGAAAATTGCTGGCGCTGCAACACCAAACAACCGTTACAACTTGGACCGGCCCACTGGCGACATGACACTAATGCAATATAGTCTTGTATTGACGCTTCAGCAGAATGCAATGCATCCGTGAGTACATGCATATAAAATTCGCCCCGCCGCTCGCATACAGCTGTCATATCGAGCTGCACTCTAGGAAACAAGCTTTTAACATAATAACAGAACAGGTCGTAATTGAAATTGAGTGGCACCGAGAGACTGATCCATCCTTGGCTTAGCCAGGCATACATGCCGCACATTTCGCTCTCGTGCATAGTGCCAAAGAACTGAGACAATCGATCAGTGTCTATTTTGGTGCTCTTAAAATAATATCTCATTGCTGCGTCACCATCGAATGTAACGGCGAACGCCTTTCAAATTTCTTCTTGCCAAGACAGAACTTGGGCTGCAGCATTGCTAGCATGCAGACCGTTGTCACTGACAAGCTAAGTGCGAAGCACATCATGGCTAGAGCTTGAGCTCGAGCCTTATGCTCGGCCATGCTAAGCCATTCACTCAACTATCAAAAGGATGTTGACTTTGGTCACTTTTGGGTATTTATATAAAGACGGTGTCCACGCTCCAATCGATTAATGTTGTATACCTATCGGTGGAATTCAATCCTCACTTCCACAAAGAACTGGACCTTCCCAAATTAATTCATCTCGTTCTTTCTTTTCATACGATATACGATCTTTGAATATCATCATTAACGTTCTTTAATAATAGAAGCTACGAGCTATCTACGCTATCTTTTCCAACAATCTTTAACTCCCGATTTCTATAGAAACCCTCGGCTATAAAAGCAGTCCAGATTTATAGCTAGCAACGGTCCAGAATGCACTTTCACAAGTCCCTCATTTCTCTGGTCCTCTATAGCGGGCTTTCTTACGCCGCACTCATCAACCGTGACACTCAAATTCATTTAAACGATCCAGTTTGTCAGGCCGTATCGCTTTACAAGACAACCAATGCCGTCACCACGGTCGTGAAAATTCTCACTTCGGTTTCATACCTCTGCCAGCCATACACCGCCCAAAGCAAACCTCCAACTCCGCCAGCATCCTGTCAGATCCATTCCACCCAAATTATCAAACCAACCAAGACCGCTGTTCTTTGCGGGAATGGTTTCTGCAATACAGTCACCCTGAGCAGCACCAGCTGGCTATATCAATCATCCTGCACCTCGAGTCCACACAGCTCTCCTAGTGCGAATAGTGTTCCCACGCACGATCCGAGCTGTACTGCTGTGACAAATGTGAGCCGTGTTCCTGTAACCAACGTTTTCTGTATCAATGGTCCCTGTCAGACAGCCATCAGCGCATTCACCCTCTCCCATCTCACCACTATTTGCGGAAGCGCGCCAGTCACCACGAAGCCACCTAGTACTACATCCACCAGCGAGCCCCATCTCTATTAATATGTTAAAAGATATGAGGATCAAAATTGGAAGGAAGTATCCGGGTAATGGATTTTATCAGCTTGGTTATTTCGGGTTTTATATTCGTATCGCTTGGGGTGGGAGTTTCATGTTTCCGGCGGTTATTGGGGTTTGGGTGGCATTTGTTTGTTGATGGGCATATGGGACTTAAGTCCGACCTTGCAGTGATTATATCCAGCAGGTTGAGAAATTCAAATCAAGACAATCTTGTATGTATTCAATGATATATTACGTTTATAAAGATCAATGATTCTACGATATCGCGATGTGAATTATACAGAATGAAATCCGTCGACGACAGGTAAAATATCCAAGCTCTCCTAAATCTTCGAATTTCTCTAATGATCTACAGATGCAAAGCATATACAAAATAATCTAGATGTGTCTATTCTACCAAAAATCAAGACTAAAATTACAATCCAAACATTGACACAATTTTCTATCCACTAGCTCCTGTATAAGGGTATTAGAACCAAAAAACCTCCCATGACCGCACGCAACCCCAAAAAACGTGTCGTACACATTCGAAAAAGAAATTCAAGAAGCAAATACTACTACTACCTCCCAACCACGCTCTCCACCACCTTCCTTACACTACCAGCCCACCCCGCCGCCCCACTCTCCCGCCTCATGAAAGCAACAATCTCCTCTCTACAGGTTTTCGAATCGATTGTTTCCTCCACGATGAACTCGTGTAGTAGAGCTTGAACGAAAGCTAGCTGTGATTCGGAGACGGTTGGAGTTTTGGCGGGTAATAACGACTTGTTTATTCTCGATTGTAGCATGTTTCGTTCGTTTTGGGAGAGGGATGTTGGGAGGTTGTAGAGTGCCGGTAGGAGAGTTGAGAGTGGTTTTAATGTCTGTGATCTTTGAAGCTGCGGTTGTGGGGGGACTTGGTCGTTTTCTTCGGTGGCCGTAGCACTGGCACTGGTCATTGGTGGTGATAACTTGCTAGGTGATCCGCCACCATTCAGGAGGTTGCCATTGGGCCCAGGGACATCAAGCATACGATTTCGAGAGAGGGGATTAGGACTCTTTCTAGGATCGGATGAAGCGAGGAGCTGCTGAGCAGGAGAATAGGTCGCTGGAGGGGTCCGGGCTGGAGTAGCTGTTCTCGAAGTCGGGATGTATGCGGATGGGAGATCGTTCCAGTGGTTCGTGATGGTCCCGGATTGGTGAGACTGGGCCGGAGACGGGGTACTTGTCGGAACGTTTAGACTAGGTGCCATCTTTGATCTCATAGCCAGCTAGATTAGGAGGTCGTGTGCGACAAAGATAGATGAATGATAGGAGGATTGAATTGAAGAAAGAGAGCAGACGGCGTGTTGTTGACAGGTTGCAGGGGAACCACGCCAAGACCAGCTCACCATTTCCCGTTTGGGTAATTTTGGAAACCTCAGCACCACGCTGCTGGACCGTCTACTGGAGTTTTCGATTACCAGTAGATGATTATGGATGATAAAATCAAGTATTTGTTTAACCCATTTGAAGAAACTAAGTCGTATATTACATTACTTGCAATAGTGGCTCTGTGTACCAACATCCATAAGATCATTAAACAATCCAAAACGACTCCTATCGCCCCTATCGCCACCCTAATCTAGAGTCTACAAATCCCTTTTCCAAGTCCGGACTAGTCCCCGATGAAATATTCGTCTTCATCTCGAATTAAATGCATCATTGCCGTCTGCCGTGCCGCCGTACGCTGGGTAACTGCTATACGCAGCGGTACTATTCCCAATACCACCTACCCCAGCCTCTGGACTCTTCGGATCGTTATATATCGGAACAATAGGGACATCATCCTTCCGTCGCCTCATTCTATAAACCACAAACACCGCGATTCCTATTACCGGTAAACCCACACCGACTACGATACCCGCTATCGCTCCACTACCAAGTTTAGTTTTTCCTCCGGTGTTCGGATCTGGTGAACCGGTTGATTCTGGTCTCCCAGAGCTTGTAGACGAAGAGGATCGGGATGTATTAGAGTTCGTGGTTTGTCGAGCTCCAGATGTGGTCGACCCCGCGCCCGGTGAAGGTGATGTTGTAGTGGCGCTATCCGGATCAGATGCTCTAGGCTCCGAAGTGCTAGCGTTCCTGACAGAGGATTTCGAAGAAGTTGACGTCGATGGCATTGAATGCGGTGTGCTAGGCTCTTCGGACAACTTTTCATTATAACAAAAATAACCCTCAGCCTCATATCCTTTTTATTTCTAGGATAACTTTATTTCTAGGATGTATGTGTGACTTACCTGCGCGAATTCAAACGTGACATCGGTAAGTGGCTTCCCAAACACAATTATCGCCCTCCCGTTAAAATTCTCCTCGTAATCAAGACCACCCTTCGTCGTGGTCTCACCATATCCAAAGCAGGATATACTATTCTCCGCGGGATCTATAGGATTTAGATGCGATGTCGCCCAGCCCGCATAACTGAGTGCCGAACCGGCCGGCGATTTGACACTACGACCCAACAAATATGATTCGGATCAGTACAAATTCTAGAACAATATCTCTGGCAATACGAAGTTTGAAAAAGGAAAACTTACCTAGGACAACATACTTTTCCTCTTTGCAACCCCACCCACGGATTCGCACCCGCGCTCGTGATTGTGCTATACCCCACCGGACAATCACCAAGAACATAAAAACCCCAGGTATTATAATTCGGCGGACAGCAAGTATTATATTCTCCCGTATCGCGATCTATATTGCACCCAACGTGCCATCTTGTGAAAAGCGGGTGACGGGTGTACTAGAGAGTGGCGCGCCGTTAAGGTCGCGGATAGTGGTCCAGACCGTCGGTGAAATACAATCCGCGGGCGGCGTGAAAGGTGCTAGTGACCCGAAACTGGTGAGGGTTGGAACTACTTCTGTCAAGTCTACCGCGATCGAGAACCATGAAGAGCTCAGGATAAGGAGAAGGTGAGTTGTGTGTGGTATTTTGGTTAGCTAGCCACAGGAGGCGTGGGGCGTCGATATCGCGCGATATTTTCCGAATCGAGAAATCAATATCACCAACTAAAAAAAAACGAGAATAAAAACGGGGAAATTACTAGGAAACTAAGATCGGGAAAAGGATCTGATATCTTAGACTAGCCTTCCCGCCATTATATATTATAATCATAGTAACACCGAGCGAGCAAGCCTTATTCAAGTTGTTTCGAAACTCGACATGGCTGAATAATCGGATCCCTTGCTAACGTTAATATTCTACTACGATCAGGGAAAGACCATGTCGAAAAGACCCACCTTATCGCCTGTTTCTGAGCATTTTGTCGCCTTGCTTATCAGGCAAGCATTAAGGTTTACCATTGGCGCCAAGCTGGCCAAGCTTATTTTCTACGATTTTCATGGGAGTTTTTTGAATTTTGGCGGTTGGAAGGATCGAAGATGCATACTAGATGGCCCCGAATTCATTTATAACGTTATAAGTAAATGAAAATTTCGGCAGCCAAGCGCGGGGTGTTTTGAATATGGCAGGTATGTTCCACTGAATTTTGGCTTCAAAAGTGCTTTGCACTTTTATAGAATCACTCAGGTACTCGAGTATGTACCTCTGTACTTTGACAACCCTGATAAGTGAATCACGATAGTTTCAATAGGTTCATTCTTTTTTTCTGCCAACAGATAGAGAAGAATATAATTATAGGTTAAGCTAATTAAGTTCGATGCTATCATACTCTTGCCGGCTTTATTCGCAAGGCTGTCCTTTTTTATAGACACCCATGACCGCTGGTCCATGCGCTTGTGTTACCATTCATTTGCGCCATCCCAATAACGCCCAAAATAATACGCCTGATAATCAGATTGCCCTGATCCCTCCACGAATCTCTTCTTCCTCTTAAACTCCGATCTAGGGGGTGGCGAATTCCCCGAATAAAACACGAAATATATGACTTCTGCTTCGTCAAATAGTAATGGTCGCACTTGACACCCGTTCCTTTTTCATCGTACTTTCCCTCGTGCGTATCTATATTCCACGATATTTTGACCACTTTATCGGACCCAGGGCTTCCAATTGCGTATTCCAAGGAGCCGGAGGTCTTGACGTCGCCGGTGGAACCATCTTCTGGAGAGATGGGCTGGCCGTCTACCCCGTTTATCCATGAGCCCGAGTGGTTCGGCGGATCCCATTTTTTGAGAAACATTCTATCACCGGTTTTGTTGATGATGCTAATGTTGATTATTTTGCCCTCCGCGCTGTATTGATTCAATGAGATTCAGTAGGTTAGTTTCTTCTCTATGTAGGTGGGAGGCGAGGTCGATAGCTGGGGTTGGTTCCACATGCTTCTTCATTTTATGCTAATGTGAGGTATGGTGTTTATAACGTTTATATGTAATTTGAGTCGGTATATTAGTCTTCCCGAGAACAATTCGGTGTCGGTATAATTTATCGGGGCCTATTAATTAATATCATGTGGTGCTTAATAGATACAGATCTCGTGGTAATGGGTAATAATTTAAACTCGTACCTGGGGAAACTGGTCCCCTCAGCCTTATATATTCCCATATCATTACACTTCATACGTTAGTTACGAGCCGATTCAGATCTCCTAATGCGACGATTTTCGGCGTCGGAGTGCCTTTCAAAACCTTTAAAATTCGGCGGAGGTAACTACATTTAGCCGACTGTCCATTTTTCCACAGACCATGAATTGCTACTCAAAGGAAAATACAACTTCTGAGGTGACGCTAGTATCGGGTAGAATTAACGTTATTGGGACCCTTGGGTTGTATCAAAAAGAGGCACTCATATCCAAACTCTCGTCCACGGGTTGACGTAAGTATCCAGCTACAGGTGAGGGAAACATGATCCATCATTGAAACATGGGTTCTCGACTATCTACAGAGTAAAAGTTGTCCCATGAAGCGAGATACTCGGGAAACAGTATGATATATATTCTATATATAACAGAAACTTTTTTTTCGATACTCCAAACGCCAAAAGTTTCCATGCCGCATGACTATAGTACATTTACATATTCCTATACCATCCCCTCCGCACGGAAAAGGAATGGGGCTTAAGCGACTTTCCTACCCACATTACCGACTCCCTTACCCACCACCCCCAAGCTGATCAGCTGACCTTCGTCCATACCCCCCATACCCCCTCCAGCGAGACCCTCACTACCACTCCACTCCTTCACCAACACTTCGCCGCATCCGAACGCCTTCCAATCCCTCAAATGACCCACAAACTCTTCCTCCACCACTCCCTTCCCCAAAACCACTCTTCCCACATCCTCGCTACCCATCATCATCAAGCTAATCACGGTCTTCATCCCAATCCTCTGCACGCAGCCCCCCTTCAGTATCTCCTCTATGAGTCTCAAAGCACACCCCCGCCCGATCTCCTCAGGCGTTCGTATAACCTCAGTAGAACTACCCCAATCCGCACTGTAAACACAATTGGTACTGCTGGTCGCTACCAGACTCATCCCAAAGCCGGGTGTACCCCTCTTCCCGCCCTCCGCTGCCGGTGCGTGTCCCACGGTCTCAGAGTAGATGTATATATCATTGATAAACTGATTCAACACTTCCCTCGCCGCGTGAATCATTCTTTGGTTGTTCCCACTGCTGACGCCGACGGTGTAACATACACCTCTGATTCGCTTTATCCTGCCCGGGTTGCGGAGGTGTAGCGTGGGGGGTAACCGTATCTGGCGTCCGAATGTGAGAGAGACCTCCCCGCCGCCACCGGGAGAGCAGGAGCGTTTTATTATCCTACATTCTAGTTTTGCGATAATGTTGAAGTGGGAGTAGAGGGGGAGTATCGCCGTGCGAAAGGTGTCGACGCTGTAGTCTTGTTCTGTGGATGATGTGACGCAACCGGGACCGGAGAATATAATGTTGAACGGGGATTTAGAGAACGGTGCGAGTATGCAGGTTGGCTCGAGGAAGTATGTAACCCCTCTGCTGGAGGATTCAGCTGATATGACGTGCTTGATGACCTTGGAGGCCGAAGAGGTGGCAGAGTTGGGCGATGGGGTGTGTCCTATCAAGCCGGGTTTATAGAAGAGAGTTGTACCGGTTTCGGAGATTTGGAAGACCCCGCCATTGGTAAGGGCATCGAGGAGGCGGAGGAAGGAGACTTCGTGCGGTAGGAGACCTGGTGCGAGGGACGATGACCGGATGGAGGTGATTCTTATAGGCTTGCCGGTGAGGGTGGCCTGGACGAGACGATGGCGGAAAGCAGCGCTGGTCGTGAATGTGAGGCTTTGTGGAGCCGCTGAAAGGGATTGTTTCGACGGCATGATGACTTATCGGTTTTATAATATCACGCGACCATATATACCCGGACACAGAGGTAGACAGCGGCGTGTGGCGTCGAGAGGTGGCCGTGGTGGTAATTGAAGGAATTGTCGTCTGTCGCAAGTTGAAGCTCAAAATTTCGGCAGGGTCCTATTTTCATTTCTTGTGATGACTAAGCTTGTGGTATTCTGTCCTCTCAACACATTTATTGCTACAAGCGGTGCCTCGGTTCAGTCTCGTTGCCAGGCCTCAGTCTCGTAATGTCAACGGGTGTGCACGAGGACAGCCCCACAGCTCACGTACGCAGTACGTGTGGAAGGTCTAGGCGGATTCTAGGATCTTAGTTCTCCGAGTTTTTGGTATCTTTGATGAATGAACTTCATGACAATTGAAACACGGCTTGAATCTTCTTTCAACGCCAAAGGAAAGTTAGATCAAACAGGATCTCGTACGAGGACACCCAAAAATGCTCTCCCAGCAAGCCAGAGGCTTCAAGCTCATTCTAAAAGAAGACTTGGTGCTCACCCAAGATTTTATTTTTCCGGCCGAGAGAATCAACAGTCCGCTCTTCGTACCTAGTAAACATGACTAAGAGTTTTATCCCATCAGGTTCACTGTGCGATTGGCCTTCCGCCCCACTTACCGAGCTACAAATTGACATGCACCAAAGTTAATCCTTTCGGCACTTCGATCGGTAGTCTCCACTTCTTACCGTTTTCATTTATACTCAAGGGTAGGGAAGGGAGTTTAGAATTGGTGAAAAGACACATGCAAGTATGTGCTGTCCTTCTGAGATATTCCTTCCTGCTACCAGCAGGTCGATCGTACTTTTTAAGCCCTTTCAATGAACGTGCGCTCGAAATTAAATGTATCAAACTGGATGGTATTCCCAAGAGGATTTTTTCAGAGGGGCGAATCTACTCATGTAGCCGTGACAATCGGGGCTGAAAGGTTAAAAAAGGTCCACAGTACAGGATGCCACAGGGTCCTGGCATTTTAGCCCACCGGCCATTAAACATGCACGTCTGCCATATATGTGGGGAAACTTGAAGCGAGATAAGTGGGTCTGTTTCACGAATGCGAAAGACGGCTTGGGGTTCAATTTTTAATGTAAACATTTTTCTTTATATAGTATTTTTGAATCGGACCTCAACGGGCAGTGCTTGAAATATGCGGAATCCGCCAGTATGTTGTGAGCAAAAAAAGCATACTAGAGTCTAGCCGTAACGCCAACGGCGAATTAATTGAATCCCTATCAATCTTTAACTATCGTACATAACCCCCAATTAAACGGTAAGTAAATTAAAGTTTTTAAATCTATAAATCCCAGCCCAAGGTTTTGTCAAGAAATAGCCCACCCGACAGGATACGGTGGCCAGCATATTAGAAAATACGTAAAATAGAATGTTCGCTTTGATGATAAATTGGTAAGAAATCAAGTAAAATGTAATCCGGCAGTTTAACTCCTGGCTCGCCAAACCAAGATCAGACTTGGCGACGAATGCAGTAAAGTATGGTAGGTGAAGAAATTAGATTTAGCCGTAACGCATGTAAGGAGGAGGAGGTTCTGAAAACCTCTCTTGAGGGTAGACAGGGCCATAGTACTCTTGCATTGGATACCATTGCTGCTGGGGCAGTGAATTGTAAGCAGGCTGTGAGGGAGGTGCATTGAAGGCTGGATTTGAAAATTGGGGTCCGGGATGCGACCGAGAGTAAGGCTGAGGCTGTTGCCCCCAACCCGGACATGGGACGGGATAGTGGTATTGCAGTGGAAATGCACTGGCATTCGCATTGACAATAGCGATCCCGCTGGCTACCGCTCCAGTAGAGCTGCGTCGGACTTCGTTATTTGACATTGGGAAGATATTTCTTGGTGGCGATCGTCTTTCGACACCCTGTTCGACTTCTTCGCGGGTTCGTCGGTGTGGGCTTCGAGATGTATCTGCGGAGCGACTACCTGTAAAAGAAGTCAGCAGAGTCCCAAGACCTCGAGGACTCCTGCTTCTTGACCTGTTCCGCTCGCCTTGGGGGGGTCGTTCATCCGTGTACGCAGTAATTTGTATCGCAGGTGAATCGAAGGTTACGGATGAGTCGTACGTCGCGGACCTCGGTCTATTCTGATTTTGCGGTGCTGCTAGGAAATTACCGGAGCTGACAATCCGGTTGAGATGCTCTAATCTTGTCTTAAAAGCAGGAAGAGAGTCTCTCCATCGAGGGTGAACGGCTACGACACTCGTCACCCAGTCCAGCAGCTCTGGAGAGTTATTGGTAAAATTCCTTGCAAAATGTGTATCAAAGACTTGCGCAGTTTCCACCCATGTGACAGCATTCGCTGAGAGGAAAAAGGTGATGAGCGAAGAGACCAAATCGGATCCGTCCTCCGTGGTTACGTCGCTAACTTTAAGAAGATGATGAATCAAATGTTTCGAAGTATATTCGATACAACGATACCTAGACCGGAGATAGTTCTTTGAACCTCCTGGCTGGGAATTTCGAAGGCCGCTATGTTGCAAGTTTTCAGAGTTCAAAGATTCTTGGAAGGACGTCGAGGAGAGATATCGTACGCAACTCAATGCTAAACGGGTGGGCCCATCGGTCAACTGGAATTGAGGGTTTTCTTCGATGCTCGTTAGGAGAATATAGTCTGCAAGGCGGTGGTGAAAGAGCTCAAATTTTCCATCGAGCGTGGGAAACATTAGAAACTCGGTGCCGTACCTGAGTAAGAAGCGTGATCTGTCGATGCGACGATGTTCGTAATCGAGGAAGGAGCCGTCGGAATCGAATACTCTTCCAAATGGGAAAGAACCAACCATCAATGGCTCCATACAAAATATCGTCCACTCCAGTACTTCCAAAGTTAGCCTCCTCTTGGATTCTGGTTTTTGCCATATTTTCCATAATTCCTCTTTGACTAAGATCTTAATCTGGTTTGGAATGGTGGTGATCGTTTCCCAGAACCTGCCCTGAACTTGTGCTACTTTGAGATCAGTGATTAGTGCAGCCGCCCATAGAAAGTTTCCATCCGATGCAGCCACTATTTTTGAAATAGCTTCATTGAAACGGTCGGAACTTCGATGAAACCCGTCAATCTTGGAAACCTCCTCCTCTACAAAGATCCTCAAGTCCGCAGAATATACACCGCTCTGTGGGGTAAGTCGAACAACAGGATACAACCCATCAGGGTCGAAAGCATCTGGTCGCATTCGAGAAGAAATTAAAACCCGCGTTGTCCCATCCAGAACGGTCGGCAGTCCCAATATTGTGTCGAGAACTTCGGAAGGCTGCATACATTCATCCACGCCATCAATAATAAGATAGGTCCGTCGGTTTTTCAACACCGCTGAAAGAAATTCGACGACTTGGTCCATAGTTGGTATCTGGGTAAAGTATTTCATGTACGTATCCCATCCTTGAGGTATCACGCCGCTGGAGACTGGATGAGAGCGAAATATCTGGAACGCCAGGCTTTTCAAGAAGTCGATCGCCTGAGGGGCTGGATTGAGTTTGTTGGCACGTTTACCGAAGATATAGGCGAACGACAACCGGTTAGAGATCGTATGGTTTTCGACAGCTTGCAATATCAGAGACGTAGCTACACTCTTTCCAACACCGGGTCGGTCGCAAAGCCACAGAACGGAAGATTCCGAGGACTTGGAATTCAACCATCTAGTGAATTGGCCATCTGCTGTGACGAGCCAATCGAAAGTGCCCTCCGTTCTATGCTTTTGAAGTTGAAGTCTCTCTAGTTGGAAGTCGATAGGGCTGAGCCATTGCTTTATGAAATCTACCTAGTTGTTAGCATCTCTCCGATCGCAAAAGTTAGGAACGAAAACCAACTTGGAAAATCGATTCCGGTATGCGCGAACATTTGAGTCGTATCAGTTGGCATGGAGGTTTGTCGATGAATTGGAGAAAATGGAGAAAAGCCTGCGAAGGCGCCGCCTTGGGGAAGCGTAGTGATTGGGGTCGGCGGATAAAATCCACCGGAACTCCTCGGTCTCTCTCCCCATGACGCCTCCCAGGTAGTATCTACAGATACTCGCCTGTCATGCCCGATACGACTATGATCTGAATCTGAGAATGAGTGTCGTCGCTCTGAGCCGAATGGTAAGTATCCATGGGGCAAAATTATTGGCGTACCAGCTTGAGGAGAAAGACTATCACTAAAACTCATCCCGCGACTACCTATGTAGTATAAATTTTAGCATGCCCCTGTCTTCAGTACTGTAAGTCTGAAAAATAGTAGGTCGAATTCTTAATGAGAGCGGAGCAGAAAGGAATAAATGGGTGGGAATTAGAGGAAGCAAAGGTGCTGATATGCTTACCATGTGAAGAATGATGAGACATCCAAGGTCTGGAACCTAGACTTCTCGATTGATTGCTTGCTAATGGAGAAATTGGCGACACATTGTAAAAAGCTCGTAGATGATGGGGATCTGTGGCTGAGGGGGAACTCGGCCCCCAAGTTGGCGGTCGAACGGCCATTTTGCTGGCTCGGGATTCCCTGCTACGCCGATGGAATGTTGAAAACAAGAAAGAATCCGGCAGTTCTCCCGTTATATTTGTATAGCTCAAACACGGCGAGATAGTAAGACTCCAAAATTGGTCTTTTCTTAGGTCTCGTAATACGAAACAATCTTACTACGGGTTGACCGTTTGTTAGCATCTCTGGACTACTTTCTGACTTTGATGATATATTTCCAAGGAGCAAGGCGTTCTGAAGAGACATATTGGCGCAGAAAGGGTTCATTTACCTATTTTCCTTTTGCCCTGTGCAGGGAAACTTCGAAATCGCTCCACCGATTTCTGAGGTGTGTTATTTGGAAGCGAAGACCAGTCAACCTCAACTGGCCAAAACAGAGAAGATCTAAAGATATAAATTAATATCCCATCTCGAATTCTCCAAAGACCACGGCGGGACCAGGGAAAGACATGGGGGCGGAATGCAATCACGAGGGCGTTTCCGAGAAATCTAACATACCTGTCCATTAAACGAGGACCTCCTCATCCAGGAGCAGCGATCCTGAGTACTATGGATCGGCCGACCGCTCGTTTCTGCGTTTCATCAAACCGCACTAAAGCAGAATAGGAGGTGAGCCCTAGCTTATGCCAAGCCAGCCGTCTCCGAGCCTGAGGTCTGATTTTCGGTTGAAGTTGTCAAAATAGAGTGGACTATGCCTCCATGCTTAAAGAATGTGCAGCTGGCGCGCATTGGGCGCTGCATCTGCATGGTTTACTGGAATATTTCGTGGCTGATGCGATTCCGCTTCGAATTTGGAATTCTCTGCCTTTGCGAGCATATTTTGTGCTTTCATCCTGGTAGACAAACCCTGGGTCTCGTATGCTCCCGCCAAACTCGCATGCACCAAAAGTCGTTTGCGATCGATTCGTGAGCCGGCTATCAATTGCCATTCTCTATGTATACTCGATTGAGGCATATTGACGTGAACGAAGGTAATTACTCCCGCGAAATCTGATCGGAAGAACTGCTCCTGTAGGGGTTTTGCCTGCGCGAGCTGTGGCAAACGTTGGCGACCGCGTTACACATTCACTGATCTTCTAAGACTTCGCAATCGATCTTTTGATGACGGGCGATATGCCACAGGGCTGAGCTTAATACTAGGTTATCCGACTGTCACTGAGGTAAGTCCTTGGGTAATTTTCCAAAAATATCCAAAAAGCATCAGTCTCAAATTATGCTTCCTCAGTAAATTCTATTGGCCAAGACCTTTGTCGAGCCATCATCGGGGCAAAGACTTTGGACGTTTTTCCCCGAGAGGGCAACTTTCGCGGGATCGTGCTCCGAACCCTGGCTCAACTTAACGCTCAGCCACGGACGATGCTCGTTGAGCCGATTTTTGGTGTCGCAGATGCGAGAGGGCATACTCAATTAAACGAGTCAACTGCAAGTAATCTTGTCATTCTGCAAAATAACTTAAACTTATATCAGTTTCAACAATTAACCCTTTAAAAAAAAAAAAAATTTAAATACAGTGAGACCTGTCCGCGCACAGCTCGATGTCAACTCGTTTTGAAACGGGAAGACCAGCGAGTGCATCTTGCATTAAGTGACAAGAGTTCATGCAAAGCAAGGCATGAATATCCGTGCTGTAAATGCGGGGCAGGGAATGAATGAGGAAGAACGGCACGAAGAAACTGGCAACCCGAAGTACCTAAGTATCTTCGAGCCACTTCACATGTAAAACTGCTTGGTATAGTCCTCGAATATACTTGTCAGAATGAACATTTTATTAGACAATTTGTCTTCTATTAAAGATCCACCACACATCCAAAAGGGGGTAAGTCCACTATCTGAAGCATTGCAGGCGCAAACTAGCTCTCAAACGCGAAACCTTGACAGTCCTCATCTTTGTTCAGCTTTGTTCAGCTTCAGCAATTTGAGACTCCTGTTTTCGCCATTCGAGCCAGGTGCATGCTGCTTAAAGTTGATTTTGATAAGCTGCAGCTGAGAGGGATCATGATATGTGAATCTGGAGGATGGAAGACGTACAAGGGCGGCCGGCGGAATCCCCATATTAGCTTACCTAGAGCTCGGGTTTAATCCCTGGTATTTAGAATTTCTTCTTCCTCATCCTTCTTGTCTTTCAATACCGCCGATGATTGATTGATAGTGGATTGCGAACTGGGTCAGACTGCAGAAGAGCGGCTCTCCCTGAACTCCTTAGCTTGGAGCTATATCGTGGCGATAAACACAGGTCAAGTAGTAAGCCTTCTGATGTAACTCAAGAGACCAATTATTTCATTCCGGTATACCGATGTTGAAGTTAATAATCATAGTCTGAACGTGTGGAACTGGGTAGTAGAATCGCTCATCTCCGCATCTAGTACCATAGGGGCAAAGAGACCAAGGTGACGATGAGTTTCTAGCCTTCAGATGTGAAGTCCAGAGTATTAAAGGGTTCAAATCTCAAAAATTCCATTCCTATGTTCGCAGTAGAACTGGCAGTGGGAGATACCAATTTAGAGTTTATCTCACAAGTTCTAAACTTCCACAGTGTGATTCCCGTGTTCCCAGTGCCACAAACCTCACAGATCTCATGCCACAGTTCACATCTCGTCATTTTGCTTACAACATAGCTGACAACGTGACGAGAACTGAAACGTTGGTGAGACTGTCAGTAACTCCATCTTCAAAAGCATAGAGAACTCGAATTGCTCCGTAGTGTTCCGCGATCCAAGCGAGATTTGGAGAAAGCTAGCTGTCAGTTTCGCGGGCTCGAAACTGTTCGCGACGGACCAGCGGGACAATCTAGGCCTCAACCTGCTGCACCTTCCCAACGAGAACCTTGCCTTGTTCTACGCGGGTCCTTAAATCCGCCAACTTCGGATGAACTTGACGACAGAACTGCAGGATTGCTTACTTAATTACTTTAAGCTAGCCGAACCCGTTTGCCCATGTGCAGAATCATCGACGGACGTATGGGGGTTGCCGGCGGTATATTCAAGCTTCAAGCTGTTTTTCCAGAATGAAAGGAAGGGCACGTATGCAAGTCAATCAATTGAAGCCTCCGGCTCAAAGTTTAATTTCGCTCTTCACCAGCACCCCACAATTTCTCGATAACCGTTCGGTAAAGCCTTGAATTTCGTTGCCTTCACAAAAAGGAATTCGATAGCGAGAACGCCCGGCATGAAACGGCAGGAAATGTTCTGAGTTTGAGGTAGCCTAAGCCAGACCAGGGATTAGCTGGTCCATTTTTGTCAAGGATCTTTATTGAAGTTATCAGCCTCTACTAAGTCGACGTAGCTTCGGACATAGCTGTGCCTGAGAGAACGGTGTCGGTGGAATTTTGGATGCCATCATGCACGACGGTCCTGCCGCTCGTTCCTAAAACCGCCCGCCATGTTAGCAACGTGGCTTCCTTCGGGATTAGAATGACCATTGAGCTTACAAGGTCCGTGGCAATGGTTACGAATGTTGGCTACATGAGAAAGGAGCAGGAGCTAGATCGTGTTATGATAGGAAGGAGCAGTAGAGTTGTGCATCCAGTATGGGTGTATATGATGCCGTCATCGGCGTGTATAAAAAGGCCCCTCCCTCAACCCACCTCAATCTTCTCCTATCTCAGCATCATCCTTCTCGATTCCATCAACCTCCTACGATTTCTCAATCAGTTGCCGACGAGACTCGACTCCCGAAACCAACAAACACTCTTCAGACGTTAAGCTTACAACTCGCACAATGGTTGTTACCAACGGATCTTGCCACTGCGGCCAAACCAAATGGACAATCACTACCGAGGAGACGCCCGTACGTAGATTTGTGGTACCTGCAACTTTCCTTGTATAAGAATATAAGAATCTGACATCGTCTCACTCAATTAGAGTCATGTTCTTTGCCATTGCGACGCCTGCAAGAAACTCAGCGGTGGCCCATACACCCTCAATATAGTCGTTCCCATCGTATGTCGAACACGGTCCAGTCCATCTTGCCGCTTTCAAGATCGGTCTTTGATATTTCTAAGCTTACTTTATTTTGATGATATAGTCGGATGTTAAACTCACTGAGGGAGAACTCAAGGAATACATCTACAAGGGCGATTCTGGGAATGAAGTTGTTTGCTACTACTGCCCCAACTGCACTACCCACCCATGGCACCACCAGGTAGGACAGGAATAAATATATCCACCGAAATATATTTTTTGGTGCAAACATACTAATACCAGCGCTCTGGTATTTATAGAAAGTCAATGGTGAAAAATACGTTGTTCGCAGCGGTCTTCTCGACGGCTCTGAGAACTTCAAGGTCGCCGCCGAAGTTTACGCGAAATACCGATATCCATTCCAGCAGCCAATTGCTGCCGCTTCTTTCGACATCATGCCACCACCCTAGACTAGGGCAGTATGTATGAAGAGCAACTTTGACGACGTGGGCTTCTCATTGAATAATACGATAAACTGTCGGCTCTTATTGCGCCTCTTCACCTTTCTTACTTTATAACTTTGGGTTTAATGGATATTCTCACTCTCAGCATACAAAACACGAAGATATAATAGACCCACGGAGTCTTTCCGAGTCTACCTCTCGATTGATATATGCTTTGAATGTGGAGAGGTCATCGGCTAGCTTCTTACTTGTTAATTAGCATGAGAGACTTAACTTAGCGCCTGTATCCTAATCCAATAAAAGTCCTTATCAATCACATTACCGTACACCGTACTTAAAATTCAAAGTTTTATATATACAATCATGAGAAGGCTGCCCGGCAAAGACCCAAGCTTACCTGCCCTGGCAAATCCGCCCTAGTCCTTTGTCGTCTATGAACTGGCGAAGAGCTCGAGGCCAAATCCAAAATAGTGGTAGCCATGCCATGCTAAGGAGGCTAGTCTGGTCTTGGTTGCAGAGGGCCTGGTTTTGAGACCAGGACTGTCCGGGCTCGCGGAATGTCATATCGAGCCCTCGCCTCTCATAGCCCTCCAAAGAGAACAATCCCCGCATTTAACCAAATTTTCGAGTGTCTGAATCCTATTCCTTAGATGCTCGATTTCATTGGTCATCTCACGCTTTCGTCTCTGACTGAGATGGACAAACTTCACTGCATCAGTCAAAACTTCAGCGCGGCTTTCACCCATCAGATTCTCAACTAGAAATAACTGCCCGTTGACATCTGCCGCCAAGCCTATGATTTCATCCTCGTATGCCTTTGCCAGTTCGCCGCGGAGTCTTGAATATTTAGCGTTAAGGCCCTCTCGATAACGCTTTTCGACAGCGGTGTGCGCGACTTTTCTAGCCAAGTGGATATCCAGGGCAGCCTGCTTTGTGCTCCCTTTTTGGTCGCTATTTTCCTTGGTTTTGCTTGATTGTGTCGTCGTAGTGCTATTCTTGCTTTTGCGGGGTGGGAGTTGTCGTGAAAGCTTCTGACATTAGTATGACCCTTTCAATATTGGAAATCCCCCGAATTATAATCGAAATGCAAGTGGTACATAACCTACATCTTTGGGTTTCTCCCTGTCTATTGCCGATGCCCCATTGCTGGAGCTGCAAAGTGTATACTCTGGAACGCCTTTTGAACTTATAATTGGCTCTAGGATATACGTGTACACTTTTTAGTAAACATTCTAGTAAATAGAGATAATAGCAGGTGAAGTGAGCACCCTACCTTCGGATATCTCATAAAGTGGTGAACTTAGATCCGACTGCAAATAGAGATAATTCAAGTCGTCTAGACGCTGTTCCCGAATTGCATCCGAAAATCCGGCATCGTACAAGTAAGCGTTGCTTGATATGCTGCCTAAGGTTTGCGCATATCTTATTGACTCGGGATACGAGGTTAGGTTCTCGCCTTGAGAGACGTCCAAAGCAAACTGCCAAAACTCTTGAGGGTAGTCGGATGGATGGTGGCTAGCCGAACCTGGTACCGTACTTACACTCCTGTTAGCCTCTAGTATCAATCCTTGATGCTCAGATTTATTTAAGCTATCACGACATCCTAGAGGGCTAGGTGCCAAGTATGTAGATTTCCTAGAAATATAAAAATGATCTTACGAATTTTAGTTTTCATGTCGGCATCCATGTTTTTCTTGTCTCGTTTCAAGAGTGTGTATATATCTGTTGAGCATTTGCAAAATTCGTATAGTCGATTGGTATATATCAAATTGGTGAGATCTGATATATAGGTAGAATAGCAATATCCGGTCAAGTACGGATTCGATAGCAGTTGATAAGATATTCCAGTGCATACGAGGAGATATGGAGAAACTGTGGTAGCTTAAATGTGGGATGCGGTAAGGGTTTTCTACTCTCGGCGTCGCTTAAATTTCAGCTAAACCATATACAGCCTCTTCGGACATGAATTCCAGCACTTTGTGGCGTTTTTCAGTCTTAGTGTTTTACAAAAACATGCGGACTAATACGCCCGTGGAGAAAAACTGGTATGTTCCAAGCGAGCGGAAGTCAAATGTTTGTGGGTCAAATTTAAGCTCATTCGAATGGTCTAGATCTTGTGCAGTGCGCTCTCGGTCAACGCAGGGCGGGATTCTCGAAACTGGACATCGGTCTCACTCGAAAACAAAAGTTGAAAAATGTCAAAGTAGAATGGCTTGATCTGGTCGCCGAGAAGGGAAGTGGCATTTGAATGAATTGGGAAACCACACCTTCCCGAGCCCAAAGCCACGGGTCGACGTGCCAGAACCTCAATTGGGAGCATCTTATGATCTTGTCCCAGCTGATATTCAGCTGCCTAATCCTACGACGCCACTTAATAATATCCGCAACACTTGAGCCAGAGAAAAGATTTTCGTTTCCAGTCTTCGATCTAATCGGAAAAGGATATGTAGTGCTTTTTTGGCTTGGTTTTTCAAAGTTTTCACCGCCAAACAACTCCGTCGCGAGCTCGTGAGATCTGAAGCATGCATAGTGGGGTGGACCATAGCGACCATGACACCACTCTTGCAGCCCATTTCATTACGAGTCCCGTCCGAATCTGAGTAGGGTTACAAGGTTACACAAAGGTCTTGCAGGTTAAAATTTCGAATCAACCTTCGAGATCAATGTCCAAACAACTCTAGGTTCTTTCCCCTTCGATCATTCAGCTGTGGCTTTGAAATTCCTTCAAAGAGTCTTGGCGAAAAACAGGGGTTGGGGAGGAGAAGAAAGATTTTGAAAGAAAACTATGTGACGAAGGAAGCGCAGTATTTCGAATATTTCCTCGAGCTGTTACGAATTATAACGTGTCTATATATGAGACAACTTTTCCTAGTTTTTTTTTGAACGCGGGACAGGTGGTCTGAGGTGCAAGCCACAACATGGGTCTCGACTCCACCCCGATCTCTGAACTCCAAAAGATCTGACCGTGGATAATGATTGCTCTGCGATCTGGCGGTTATCGACTCTTCCAAAAAGCAAATCAAACATAGAAAGCTGATCGAAGTGTCTATTTCATGCATGCCTCCCGATCGGAACCGCGAAAGTTTACGGATGGTAGCTCCATCCCATCGGAAGCGAAAAATATATCGAAATAAAACATACCAATGGCAGAGCTGGCTGCATCTGACCTCACATTTCAGAACAATATATCCCCAGAGCCCTATTCCGGGAGCGCTCGTCACATCCAACCGTAGTTCATTTTCACAGAAATAAAAATATAAGGCCATTCTAATTAGCATTTATATACTAGAAAATGTGTTGGTTGTACAAATTTATATTCGCGAAACCCGTCGCGGAACGATACTAGATCAAGAATATATCAGCTTGGAATCGCCCGCATGTGCTAAAAAGACAGTACAACCAGCTCTCATATCTACTCGTAGGTACACAGCCCTGGTCACAAAACAATGAAAACTTCGAGTTCAAAGAAAGGTCGCGCCGACAAGCATAATTAATTTACTCTATGTATCCATAGTATAAAATATACTCATGTTTTTTAACCCTGCAAATTGTCACACGCTCCTGGCCCACGGGGACTAAAAGGATAAAAGCAAATAGTTGAGCAGCCAAGACTTTCAAATTAACATCTCGATCAGATCTTAAGCCCAAAGTACTCAATTCTGAAAATAGCTAAATAACTGAACTTGAGTCGTGCGGAGAATTCCGTTCTACGGCTGACAACGATTCGTCACTTCGTGAGCTACGAAACTAATCACCCTTATCCTAATCGGGAACTGAGGCTGATCCAGATGGCCTGATATTTTCTCCTCAGCAAAACCGAAACCAACATCAACACTGAATAGCGGTTTATTCCTTTAAAGTCTCCATGTGACGGAAGGAAAGCAAAATTAAGGCAAAGCATCAATTAACAGTAATTTCAGCATTTCTTGAGCGCAAGAAAGGCTGTGAGACTGTAGTTCTTCATTTCTGGTTTGGTATCATCAGTGAAATTAGTTATTGATCCAACGTAAAGTTTTGTTAATTACAAACAACGAACGGCGGGAAGCTTGTGGAGACTTCTTGTTCGGCCTATTTACAGTATCCGTTCAGATATTATAGTCCATCCACTCCTCGACTGACCGGCATGGGAAAAACTGGTACAAGTCTACTTTGTCTTAAGAGCAGAAACTCTGCCAAAATGCAGGTTATGCATATATTCCAGCTGGTATTTATCATATTTCCTCAGTTTCACCGATACAATCTAGGCCTAGAGCCTGGCTGGGCTGGCCCCAGGAGATCCTGTTGAGTGAGCTTTCTAACGGGCGTTGTAATCGCGGCGGGATTTTCAACCGGTGTCGCGGACTTCTTCTCCTTCCGCTTGGCTGATACGCATTGGGAAAACCATAGATTCTGAGAAACACAAGCTCCGCCATTTGCACAGGTCGATGGCCCTTTCCAATTCAGCCCACCGCATTGAACCCACAGCGTTTGAGGCCCTGTAATAGCCACCTGCGCATCGTCCGGAGTCCTCGCCGCTGGCGAGGCCGCCCCCGCGCAAGCTGGGTCATCTCCCAGAGTATAAATATAAGGCACAGTATAGCACAAGCTCTCCGGAGTCGCCTGATAGTGCTCATCAGGCCTCGTTGGCGCGCACATGGCATACTGCCCTGGTGCTTCGTATCCATCCTGAGTTTTTGTCCAACAAGCGAAACCCGAGCCGCATGCTTTGGGACTACCGAGGAGGTCCCAGCAGATACCGCCACATTGGCTATAAGCGCCAGTGTTTTGAGTAAGTGTGCTCGCGCAACCCCAATAACGGCTTGCTGGGGGGCAGTCAGTTGCGTAAGACGCCGTGGGAAGACATTGGCTGTACCAAAAATTGCGGCAGACACAGCCGTAGCCTTGAGGGCACATCGTAGCCGTGGTCCATGCTATTGGATTTGACTCAGATTAGTATATTTTCATGTGAAAGGAGATTGGATATTCATAGCTTACCACTTCCGGCGACAACTGGAGCATCTGTGAACCCGCCGCATTGACCGTATGCAGATGCAACATCCATAATGGTAGTCGTCCATCTAGCAGTACATGGATCATACGGCGCTGCAGGAACATACTCCGTGCAAGCGTCTGGAGCAGTCGCTGGAATACATGTACTACCGCTTGGTTGACATCCGCATTTGAAGTCAACCGGACAAATGGCGGTCGTTACCACGCCGTTGCTTTCGTACGCGAACCCACATGAGGAGCCCGGTAGCGCTGCCCACGCGGGAAGTGTATCGTATAGATATGTTGTCGCGGCAGGATCGCTTCCCTCGACTGGGTTGTCGCGCTTCATGAGCTCATTATTCAGAAGCTCCCAGTTTGATGCCCTTTTGATGGCTTGGAAGCCGTTCCGCTTTTTTCTATTACCACAAATTTGACCAGCCCAGACAGGACAGGCGAGGAACCGCGCCTCTGCAAGAGCTACACTGAGAAGTATACAAAAGGATATAGAAAGGCTCTTCATGATTTAGGAATACTAGCAACTATTCTGTGGATAACCGATTAAAAAAAGAGTTTCGTTGGATATCTTGGATATCTGCAAAATATATGCAATTAGAGCCGAAAGAAGTTTAGTTGAAAGCCTAATCCGAAAGCGCGAAAAACAAGAATTACTCGAGAGATGAGCTCCAAGCTTCTTTATAATCCATAACAGACAGGATTATCATGTTCAGAGCACTCATCTCAAGGGACCACCCAAAAGTAGTATGATATGCAATGTCAGGCTTCTGGTCTTGGGTGGTCGGGCCAGCAAACCAGGTTACAAATGTCAACTTGGTTTCGATAAAGTTACGGCGCACAATCGCAAGTCTACAGCCCACATCGACCCCACAGTTGCTACCCAGTTTCGTATTTCAATTGTTTCCGGCGCTAGATGAAATCCAAGGAACACGGGAAGGTAAAAGAGTATGGAGAACACATCGCGTGAAGTGAAATGCAAGCTATATTGACAAGGGAATAGCAATATAAAACTTGTGGCGGGATTACTTTATACGACTATCAAATTTGCGAATGCAACCAACCTTTCATTGATTATTTCGACATGAATAAGATCTAACTTCAATTCTTTTATCTGGGCATGCCCTAGCTGCAGATCTCGCAACCAACTTGCTATGTAATTGCCGATGGTTGAGAAGCCCCAATTTGTTATATTTCGTGTCGATGTCGATAAGATAAAATCAAAAGAGCTTGCAAAATTTGGGTCTAGAGGATCCTTGGACTATCGAGGATCGGTCATCCGCGAATATTTGAATGTTAGTGCACAAGCTGATATTTGGCAGGTTTTTGTGTATGAAAGTCCAGTATCCTGCGAGTGATACAGGGATGTTTGCAAATCTTAAAAGTTTATTTGAAAATTTGTAAGAAATCAGTGTAGATTGATTAGGACTCTGTCAAAGATATCAATATATCGTGATTAAGCGATATTTCAAACTCTGCCTCGCGCCCTCCGTTTCGACAATACTTGCCAAAAACGGTATAAAATCGGAGAAGGATGTAGCTATTCATATCTACCGGTTCCTTGCCTTGTTTTTTTTTTTTGGCTTTAAAACCCTTGTTACAATCAGATCTGCATCGTTTCCGGTCTAGCGATTGTCTGATGTGTCCCGCTCTGGAGGGGATGGTTGTGGTCGACGCTTTCAGAATCGCTTGGTGGCTTGCCGCATAGTGGGGTTAGTATCACTTTACGCATGGAGATCTCAGGGACTGCTTGCAGACATTTCAACCACGTGTGCCGTCCAGGTTTCACGTGAGGAAAACCGAATTTCGGTGCCTTGAGTTCGAATTAGGGATCGATGCACATGCAGGGCGGCTGTCAAGTCGACATCAAAGATGTCAAGCAATTGCCCAAAAAGGGTTGTCGCAGCGAATTACCCAAATAGGTTATTCGTCTGAGAAAGATTAGCCATCCTTTCACCAGTGCGACGACAATTTATGCAATGGACAACCTGCAGGTTTGAAAACAAGTATCAAGATTTTTTTTTTAAGTTCTTGTGCCGCTTCTCAATAGAACCGCGGCAGCGATATCATAGATGTTTTAGGCGTACGTTCACTGGCGATGGACTATTTTTTTGCCTAGAGTTTGAGTATCTGGCATATTGAAGCTTGTTTTCGCAACCTCTTGACGCCAAGATATATACTTGCCGCCTCTGCAGATGCAAAACTGCAAGTGACGACGTTGGACTCGTTTCACGCATGCAAGCCAACCTCCTCTGACAGTCGATCCATCCCGTCAAAGTAGACTCCACACAACTTCGAAATTTGATATCGTGCAAACAAGGCAATGGTGATTGGCGTCGAGCACCAGCCGTCGGTTACCGGTTCACGAGATAATTGATCACCGACATGCCTATTTGCGTAGATCAAGCCCGAGGCTTAGGAGTCGAGACGGGATATATCTTGGCGATGCTGGCGCATTCCGTTGAGTATTCTATCGCAATGTGACACTGCTCGGTCGCGAATGCGCGGGGGTCGCTTCTTCTCACGAATTGAAGTGATACCTGTGTATCAAGTTTAAGCTGCCATCCCTTCACGATATATCGACAGACTACTTATTATTGCCCCAACATAATGTCTTGAATCCCGGTTTTCCCCGCTCTCCAATATTAACGCCCTTCTTTCTATGCTTACAGGGCCCGCGAGCAGGAATTGTCGAGGTGACTGAAGGTTACTGGCGACGGAGGCATGAATAAGAATGATATATTGTCGTCCCCGCCGATTGTCCCATCAGGAATGTCTTCTTTGTCTCGCTTTTCCCTTGATTCTGCGCTTTACTAGTAAATATTGCCCTCTCGACACATATCAATCGTTCGCCATGTCGGGTCTTAGCGAAGACGATATCTTCTATCTCACCTTAACATGTTACTACTGGGGTTCATCCTCAAAGTACTTCGTAAATCAGCCAACCAATGAAGCACTCAAGGCGCTGGCGCAGTTTTATGCCACAAATCCATCAGCAGATGATGACCAAGTGGCCAGTTACTTTGGCTGGGATAGTAAGACGTATAGCGTGATGGAAGAAAACTTTGGCCCGTTCAACGAGACAGTATCTGCGGTCAATTTGCTACCGTTGGCCCCGCACCCTCGAGCTACAGGTTCAATTATACCGCTCTTTGTGGTCTTTACGGTTCCGAGCACGTTGGTGATAGCTCTGAGATTGTGGTCGAGGTTGTCACTACTGGGTCAGATACAAAGCTTCGATTGGATCGCATTGCTGTCATATGTGAGTTTCCAAGAGTTGCGTCCTCTGGAACTTTAGATGAAGTGATAGGAGCTAACTAGTCGACTTCGATAGCTCTTAATAGTAGCATGGGGTGCGTATGGCGTACACGCAAGTATCGTCGGAGGCGATATGGCAAGTTGGTGCGATCGCTCGTATCACCAGATCAAGCAGCAGTCCATCGTAAGTTCGCATTCATCTAACGGTATGTTAACTAATGATCATTGCAATTGATTAACTTTGGATTTGAGTATCTTAGGCGTATAATATCGGCATGACAACGTACTCTGCGGTCGTACTCTCGATAAAAATTAGCTTTCTCGTGTTCTACTACAAACTTTCTACGTGGCGAGCCCTTCGTGTCGCAGTCTAGGTTACTGCGTTCATATCGATCGGTAACGCATTTGGAGGCTTCTTTGCATTCCTCCTCCAATGCAATAAAGTAAATTTCTGGGATTACGAGTTTGATCCGAGTCTCGTATGCGGAGTGAATACTCTGAAGGCGATCCTTGGTACTGGTATCATAAATGTAATAACAGATGCCCTTATCTGGGTGATCCCGATGCCTCTGGTTTGGAAATTACAACTATACCCTCGAGAGAGGGTCATTGCTGTCTTTACTTTTGGCCTGGGTGGAATGTAAGTCGGAATCTCTGACCCAGTCTCAATCCTCGTGCTGCAACTTGCTGACAAGATGTCGCCTTCTAGCGCTTGCATCGCTGGAGCAATCCGTCTCAAAGCAGTGGAAGATTCTATCCGTTTCGGCGTTAATGGGAAGGACTCCGTCCTTCCAATAATAGCTTGGGGAATGTAAGCTTATCATGCCTTTGAGAATCATTGCATAACATCACAGTCGTATAGCTCTACGGAACCTCGTCGAAAGATGCTGACCAATCTGTTTTCTGGTGCATAGCGTCGAATTGAACCTTGGGTTAATTTGTAGCAGCGCTCCTGCTCTCCGTGCTTTGGTTATGAGGCATATCCCCAAGATTCTCTCTTATGGGTCCGGAAACAGTAGCGCCGATATGACGGGAAGTGCAGCAGGCGGTCGCGTCCACGTGGCGCGAAATTCTGCTAACGCTGGTCAATCGAGTCGAGAAAAGTTTACGAAATCTCCGGATATCGGATATGCAGAATACGAAAAGCCAGATTCTCCAACCTCAACCACCACGATGGAGCTGCCGATTCAGAGGGGCTCTAAGGCCGTCACCCTCGTCTAAAAACCACTTGCAACTCGTGGTTTTCATATTTTTCTCATTGTTTCTTGATTTTTAATCTTTGTTTCATGGTTGCCTATCAGGATATGTATGTATGTTATTTTCAAGGTGTTAGGAAAGGAATGTTTTTACAAGGTTGCAATGGTGTGAATGCTATATCTACCTGAGGAGGTGGTCATTCAGCTGGATGGCCATGGTTGATATTTGCATATATGCCTCCGAACTGAGATTCGCATGATACCCGTGAAACAGATAAACCAAAATAAACCAAAATAAACGTATAAAAAAATATTAATTGAGCTGGCTCGCTAAGCTCGAAAGATAACTACACGCCGTGAAATTTTGAATTCGGTGGAAAGAAAATCTTTGTGCGATCAAATGCGAATGCATACCTGGCGTTCCGGGAGGCAGAGGCGTTTGTTTGGCTAAATGGGACAAAAATCCACTTTGGACTTCGGTTGTGCCGTCTCGGCCGACTGAGAAGCTTGGGATCTCAGCTTGTCTGCAGCACCTTATTTTGCGGATGCCATGTATTTGTACGCCACGTCGAAGCAAGTTTTTCACCTTAGTTGAACTTAGCTATTATGATACTTGAAGAAATAGAAAATTGTCATATATGTAATCATACAATATAAAACTTAACTATATTTTAAATCATAATATCCCCAACAAGCTATGTGGAACATAAACCGGATACCGCACGATAGTGCCAATAGGTTCACTCAGCGTTTAGAGTTCTCAACCAAAGTCAGCAAAGGTGTGACACTCTTATCATGGGAGGATCTGATAAGAGATTTTTTCTCTAAGACGCTTGTGTTTAAGTGCTTCCTGTGAGAACTGCAAAACAGATTCTCTACTAGATAGACTCTCCAGATCGATTCGATCAAATGCAGAATCACTTAGTTCGCCTCAAAATACAACAACAACCACCCACAATTTGAATGAATACTCAAGCTATACTTGGCCTGCCCCAGAATCGAGATCGTGCAGACCTCATTGTAGACACGGACATACCTATAGATAACTGACTCGAAATCTGAAAGAATTTTATAAAAAGAAGTGCGATCAAGCGAAAGGTCATCAAACCAAAAGCTTTATCCTAGGTTTGATTAGTAGTGGATAGAAATATCAAAGTGCCGAATCATATGTTGACTCTCTCCATCATTTACTATACATTTAGGGACACAGGCCAGATTTTGTCCAGAAAATCAGTTTCTCGTTCAATATTCAATTTATGTAGATATTGCTATTCGATATGGTGGTCGATATCAACCGAGATACCTCGCATTGTAAGCGATATCTAATGCGCGATATACAATTATTGGTTAGTGTTCTTTTACCCGTGTCCGATTTTAATAGCCTGTCACACCTATTCATTTATCCTATTGGAATTACGATGCGCTAATCTGTAGCAAAAGTGTTCAGAATGTCTCGCCAGGCCTTAACTTTAGCGTGTGGTTAACTATCCGTGATAGAATCCCAATCTCGCTGTGGCAATCTAATTGACATTCGTGTTACATCGATTTTATTCGGTCGCATGTCCCGGTTGCGCGATAATATCTACGCTTTCTCGCCCCTATTCTTCATGATTGATACTCTTAAACGGAATGCAGGCCAAAAGATGAAACGAAATTAAGAGCTATACTCGACCCCAAAAGGCGAATTCAAGAGAATTGAATTTCATCTCGGATCTCGAATACCAACGATTCTTATAATTTGGTTATTTTCGCTCTATTCTATGGATGATAGAAAACAAAACTTGGAAATAGGATTTTAGAACTTTACTTATGACGGGGTATGCTGAGACGTTACCTAATAGACACTGAACAGTTGGCCCGTTGGAAAAACAGAAGAGATATCCTGGAAGATATATAAATTTGCGGCGCAGAATCAATATAAGTACAGGCCAGGTACGCCCCGAAACATCAACCACTGCTGACAATAGCCATAGCATTTGCAAATCCAACAAGCTACCGGTACAAGTCAATATTCCCACTTGACATTTGCTTTTCGTCATTTCCATCTATACCTTTACATTTATAGTTTGTGCTATTTACTAAGACACAGAGGTACCATATAAATAGTATTCGGCGCCGGAATTTATTATACCGAAGCTCCGATCCCGAAGAATCGTATCTAGCCAGTATACTTTCCCATCGACAGCTGAGTCTATCGGCATGGCAATCAAACGGCTTCTCAAAAAAAAAACCCCCCCATTTCTTTCATCTACAGCCGTGCTTTCATTTCTGTAAAATGCAGCTCAGAGTTCGAGAAATAGTTATCAACACCATAGGTCTCGCTTCTTGGGTCTCTGCTCAAGCCGTTTTCTTAGAAACGTTGAGTTCTCCCAGTGGCCCAACCGGACAAAGCCTCTGACTTAATCCGAACAGCTATCGAGACAGAATCTACTTGGAGGATACACCTATGCTCGATCAAGTTGCCATGGCTAAATGGACCGGATGCCGTGCAAATATATACACTCCGGGTTATATTCCTGTTCCCGTTCCGATGGCAAAGATGGCCATTGCCAAAATAATTCCACAAGTAAAACCAAAAAACGACTTTTCCATGACTCTTTTCCAGATTAATAATCTTGGAAAAGGCCATTCACTTGCGGGATCGACTCCAGTGGTACTGCCGCCGGCAAAAATTGGGTTTCACTGAATGTTACCAAACAAGTCCCGGGAAATAGTCCTACTCCTAACGATGTCGTTGGGGAAAGGTTTTCCTTCGCGGTTAATATCCCAGCCACCCAAGCCTGCACTGGAGTATATGGCACCACATCGAACGTGTGCATAGTTCAGTGTCAAAACAAAGTGAAGACTCCTGTCGGTGGTTGTATGCCTGTCCGTGTGGTATAGGCCTGATTTTGGACGGAACCACAAATGGAAGAGAGTAGCCCTGGTCCATTAATCGACTCGAACGACAAGGAAGAAATGGAAAGACTACTCTATGTATATATTGCAACCCCCTTTTTATATATATAAATGCAATGCAGAATGTTATGTCAAATTCGAATAAATTCACTGATCAAACTGATGGTCGCTTGCAAATGTGTTCGGCCCTTATATTTGAAATATATTGGCCCATGCAAACCGACAATTATGAGGAGAATAAGAGCGGAGCAAAGCCCTCGCCGTAATACATTGAAGTATAGCGGGGCAGTGTTGTACACAACGTCGATAAATCTAGGTATTAGCAAGCTCTTAAATTGTTCAAATTGTTACATTACTGATATATTTTCTCAGAGGATCACATTACAAACTACAACAGTTTCCTTCTCAACGATCTCTCGGGCCACCGGCCGTGCCAAAAACTAGCAAACCTGGCTTGTTCCCTTCTGACATTACCTGGACATACAGCCCTGGCTATATCTCTTGCTTCTACGCAACCGACTCAGCAACATGCGCCTTTGAAACATATGGTCCAGGATGCAGCCCCATCGCTTCGAACCGACAGCTCGTGGCCCAGTGTTACTACGACACATTCACAACATCAACCGGCTCTAGTCCTACGAATTTTGGCTCAATGGCATTTTATGCAACCGATGGAGCTTATAAATTCAATGTTTGGAACAATTTAGATTGCAGCGGCAAACCATCTGCCGTGATTACAACTTCAGACTATGGTCAATGCGTAAACTTCCCGAAGATACTTATTGCATGGGAGGCCGTTCCTCAGTGGAACGCAGATTTATAAGCCGGTTCTTGTTATATGAGGCCTCGAAGAAGTCACCGGCGTGTTGGCCATGCCATATTCCTGTGTAACCGATCTCCAGATCTTCCCTTGCCAATCTTCAGAGCGTGTATCACTTTGGCTTAGACAACATGTGTATTCGAAATGGTATCAGCTTGCAATGTGTTGAGAGTCGTTCTATACACTCTGCTTCCTTGTAACTGCTAGCCAATAGTTTAGTTACAAGACTGTTCCCTTTCAATCCCATTAGTTCTGTCGACAGCTCAGAATTTCAAGTCACCCATGAAACCTATCGTCGATAGATCAAGATGATTCCTCAGTAAGCTTGATTGCCGCGGTCAAATCCCGTTGACAAGTCGAACTTGCGGCATAAAAATACCCCGGGGACTAGTTGAAAAATTCCTTCAGAATGTGCATATATCCTGCTACGGATTAGTGCCAAAGAGCCACTTGCTTATTTGACCTCTAGGAGTTCATGTACCAAACAGAAGCCCAAACATATTAGATAAGCTGAGGGGAAACGAGTTCTGTTAAATGAGTAATCGATTAATCGATATCAGACAAGAGGGGCATTGAAATGCCGCTTTCCAACAGACAGTCAAGATAGCCCCGCCCTTGAGCCTGAAACGAATCCAGGTAAATATTTTAAAATTACTCAACCAACGCGAAAACGAGTTATGCAAATTACGACAGCTTATACTACGAGCTCCATCCTGATCACCACGCGTCACAATTGATGTCGCTTGATACTTGCGATTCCGGTATTCGGAAAGATTGTATTGCAACTTCCATTCCTAACCTTGATCAAAGTGGAGCCCATAAGCATTCTGTAGTCGGATTAATTCGCAAGCCGTAGACTTACGTATGATGGCAGCTATCCAGGTCCAGCCGACTTGATTTTGTAAGGTCGTCTTTTTTGGTAATCAACGGAAAATGGAGTTTAAGCCGGTTGGTCGGCTGGCCCGTACTAGGAATGAGATAAGCAACAAAACTCGGTTCGAGCCGTGTCTTTATTCGGCGTGACATAATGGGAGGTTTCGATCTGCTTGCAGGGGTTGCTTCGGAATTTTGACAGACCATACTCCAAAGAATTGCACGAAAAAAAACCCTAAACTCACATCTGCGGATGATTGACAAGGAGCCAATCCGGTAAAGAAGAAAGATTAGACGTTGTAAAGAAAAAATTAGTTGGAACCCGGGCCGGTTGCGGGGTTAGTACTTCGTAGACGGAGGGGTATAAATACACCCATTGATAACCCGTCTTCCGAGTCTTCTTGATCACATCCTCAGCAACCATCTCCCTTCGAGCTTCAATTACTTTGACTTGAACTGCTTCTTCTTCAATTGCATTACGTCAGCGTCTCGCGAAAATAGCCGATTGCCCAATTCGGAAAAAACCACACTCACAACACAGATATCAATCATGTCTCTCCCATCTACCTACAAGGCTGCCGTTGTGGAGACGGCTGGTAAGAGCAAGCTTTACGATCCAAGCTTGCAACAGGAAGTCCCCGTCAAGTTTGAGTTGAAGGATGTTCCACTCAAAAAGCCAACGTTTGGATGGGTTCTTGTCAAAGTTATCGCGTCGGGAGTCTGTGGTTCTGATGTTCACGTTCTAAATGGTGCCGTCGGAGCTCAATTGTATGCCTCCCGGTCTAACCCACCTCTACTAGTATCAATTAATGTAGCTTATAATCCCTGTTCTTCGATTTAGCCCCCACGTCGCCGGCCACGAAATCATCGGTGAAATCGCAGCCATCCCAGAGACGGAAGACCATTGGCAGATCGGTGACAGAGTAGGAGGAGGTTGGCACGGCGGTCACTGCCACTTTTGCAAATACTGCAAGCGTGGCGAATTCTTGCTTTGTGAGAAGGAGGCTGTCAACGGTGTTAGCATGTGGGGTGGCCGTAAGTTATCTCCACCTTGAAACCGAAAACCACCAGATCAGACTGACGCAAATCGTGTTACATAGTCGCGGAGTACGTTCTCCTGAGAAGAGAAGCCGTTGTTTCCGTGCCCAAGGATGTCGATCCAGCCAGCTACGCCCCCATTCTTTGCGCCGGTGTAACAGTTTTCAACTCTCTTCGCAACATGAACATCCGTCACGGTGGACTCGTCGCCGTTGCAGGTGTCGGTGGACTCGGCCATCTCGCTGTCCAATACGCTAGAAAGATGGGTTACAAGGTCGTGGCCATCGCTCGTGATCCTGCAAAGCGTGACGAGGCCTTGAAATTCGGTGCAGATGTCTACTTTGACAAAACGCAAAACGCAGCTGAGGAGTTGAAGAAACTCGGGGGCGCAGATTGCATCGTCCTTACTGCGAACAATGGAAATTTGGTTTCTCAGTTACAGCCCGGTTTGGCGAAAGGCGGTACCTTTTTGACCGTTGCTAGTGAGTTTTCACCCAGCCCTCATAATACTGTCTTTACCATGTGATGAAAACTAACCTGATCGACTACACTCCAGTCGCTGGGAACGCAACATTCGACACCGCTCCCGCTGTTGTTCAAAAGCAAAGCTTCAGAGGTTGGCCTTGTGGTTCCGCGATCGATTCGGAGGATGCCATCGACTTTGCGAAGAACTTTGGTGTCGAGTGCGCTATCCAGAAGTATTCGTTGAATCAAATCCAAGAGGCTTATGACAGCGTTGACCAAGGGAAGGCAAGGTATAGGAACGTTATCGTTTTCCAGTAGGAATGATCCTGCTAGGCCAGTAAATCTAAGAGTTTGCTGGTAGCGAGGAGGTATATGGATCGTGGTTACTAGCTTTAGTATTAAAATATGTTCCGGCACTGCGGATAGCTTCGGATCAAAATGCGTACGCACAGTATTACTTAATTAATAACTGAAGACTAACACCCATCCTCTCTTACATTTGCATCCTCACTAAACGAGAAACTATACCAAGAGTATATATGTATGACCAAAGATGACGTTCCAGAAAAAGGGCAGAGTGTACCCGCAATGTGTTATATCATGTGATAGAATTATATACAAAAAAAGGTATAAAGAAGCGCACAAAGATGCCGAAGAAACAGAAAAATCAAAAACCTTTCAATCGTAAGTATTCAAACGCCTCTCACACTCCATATTTCCATAGTAAATTGTGAAAAGGTCAATAAGACATCGAAGAAGCGGAAAACGGAAGGAAAAGCAAAAAGTATTTTTTCAAACATTCGAGTTTGCAGGTATTTTTTGGTAAAAAGAGGAAATCAAGTATGCAGCTTTAGGAAGTCGCGAAAAGGGAAAAATAGTGAAACCCAAATTGAAAACATGCGTAAGAAAGCGAGAAAACGTATCAAAGCAAAATGGTCGTAGATGGCCGTTAATAGTGGAGTGTTTTGTGATCTTTGATATCAAGATAAAGAAGGATATAGAAGTATCAAGAATTAGAACCCACTGGATCATTGCCCCAAGAGAAAAAGAAAACCGAGATTTGCGAGTCGAATAAATCAAGAAGAAAGCAGCCGATAAAGAAAACAAGCAATAAATCCAGATGTTAAGACAAGGATATGAATGAATAATCGCACCAAAAGATAATTAAGAAATTCCAAGTTCCAAGGAAACAACTTTTGGGCATCGTGGCGGCCCTATATATATTACAGTTGGTAGGTACCTGTTGGTAATCGTATACGGTAGACGTTGGAGTGTAAAGGATCGTCAAAGAGAAGGGAAAACGTATCGAAGGAAATCCGAGTTTTGAACAAAAAGCCTGTAATGAAGAATGAATGATATTGTACTGCTGCCAACCGAAAGGAGGGTATTTTCCAACTCCTATTATAAGTAGAGAAGACCAGTATACCGGATCGAAAGAGCAATTAATCGAGCACGATCACCGGATTCTCATGCGCACCGTCTTGAACTTTGCGTCCAAGCCACCACAGCTAGGGCAAGTTCCATGGGCTTCATCGCCATCCGCATATCCATCACTCCCTTTCCTAACGCAGCTCCGGCACAGTCCGGCGATACACTCGGAACAGGCCATTGCTTCGCCCATAGCAGTCAACAGTCCGCAGCCACTGCACTCAACCTTTGGAGTGTAGGTGATGGTGATCTGAGGGCTATATGGACCACCAGCCTTATTAAGAGTAGTCAAGCCACCCAGAGGCGCACCGTTGGTGAAATCCAAGTCCATTTTGTTGGGATTAAGCATACCCGTGGAGGCCCTGGGGGACACCGACCTACTGAAACTCGGAATTTGCATTTTCTCAAATGTTCCCGAGTCAGGTGGTGTGTCCCTGCGATCAGACATTGGCGGGGTAATATTGGTAGTTCGCACCCGATGTTCGAGATCAGCCATCGACCGCGACTTGGTTAAAGTGTTTCCAGAATAACCATAGGCCGATGGTGGAGGCTGATTCAAAAACTCCGGAGCTTGCGAAGCTACGAAAACAAGCTCATCCCAACGGGTTCGAGCTTCGTCTTCACCGCTAATCGTGGAAGATGAAGGACGGACAATATCGTCGTGCTCGAGGGTGCGATCTGGATCGGATTCGTTTCCGGTAGCGCTGCTCGGCTCGTAAGACATAGGGGTGTTCTGTCGTGAAAGATGGGGAGAGGTCATCATCTGGGGAAGTCGCTTGCGTTGGCGGGATGGTGGATGCGGGATGTGCAAAGGCTCGAGGCCTTGCATCGTGGAAACCGAAGAAGGGTGGAAAGTGTGGTGTCTGCGAGTGTTATCGATAGAAGAATTGTTCTTACGCTTTCTGGCCAACGTTGTATGTAAGGGTTTTGGGAGGGGTGGCTAAAGGCAACATGGTTAGCTTTATAAACAGAATTTGATAGTCGGAGGGTCCTACCTGTGAAACGTCGCTTCCAAAGCTCGAAAATGCAGTGACACTTCTGCTCATGCTCATCGAATTTAAGGAAGTGCTGGTGCTGGATTGATCAGCGTCCGAATTTGTAGATGGTGGAGTCAGGTCTTCGACCCGAGACTCAAAGCTATCCTCGTACCCTTTTCGAAGACACGGCAATGTAAGTATATAGAATCTAGACAGAAGGTAGGTATTTGGGGCAATCTTGCTTACTCCAGCCTGTGCTCTTGGCCCTCTCCTCCCCGCCTCCGGGTTGGAGATTTCTTCCCCTGCCAGGGCTGGGTGGCCCTCCCAATGCGCCGCTCGACAGTGACGGTAGCCCATTAGATGTATTTGGATTTAGTGAGGCATTCCTGATCATTCTCTCAAAGCTATCCTTCGTCGCTGACAGTCGAGGTACATAGTCGTCGGGGTGTGCACGTCGAATATGTTCCTGCATAGATCTGTACCTCCGCTCCTAAAAAGATTGCGTATTAGATTAATCGTCTACTCCTAGGACATAAAGTATACTTTGGCCAATAGACGGTCAGCTTTTAAAACGGATGTGTTCACTTACTCCCGTGCACTTTTTGAGACATCTGCGACCGTCCGGTCGAATGAGTGGGCATATCACCTCGCCATCTGGGTCAACGGGTCCTCCGGCGACGTGAGGTTCCGCAGAAGTAGTCCGGGACATCATCTTGGCGGGTTACGAGTCCTACGGAGAAGAGCTTCTACGGCGTGATTAGCCGTCGCTGGAGTTCCGAAGCGGGCTTCCTGGAATGGAAAGCAGCGGTGTTTCGGGATCGATGGGGTCTGGGGGCGGGAAGCGGCTGAGCTAAGCTCGAGAAGCGGCGGCAGGGACGGAATGTGTTGTCAGTGAAGGGAACATGGAATGCTGGGCTGGCCGGATGCTATCACTGCAAACGGAGGATCCAATTCGACTCCGGGAGTGAAGTCCAATCCGCGATGTCGAGATGCCGAAATGTCAAAAGGATATCAAATGCTGGGTCGGAGACGGAGGCCCGGCAGGCGCTTCATATAATGCGGTCGGCACAGGAGAGTGATGGGCGGGATGGGCGATCGTTGCGTTGCGGCGGTCGTCGTTTCTTGTCAATCTCTCAACAACAGAAAGCGTGCAGTCGATAAATTGCTTGCTTGCTTGGTGCCAAGTAAGTAGTAAAGTATTATTGAGAGGCGTGGGTCCCTTGCTGCCAGTCAGGAAAAAAGCTCCTCCCACCTGCTGCTGGTTGGTTGGTTGCTATGCTATTGCTGCTATCCTCCGAGGTCGAGTACCCGAGCAATGGGTACAGCTCAAACAAACAATGCAGCTTGCTCCTTCCCCTCCTCTCTTCGTCTGCTGTGCAATGGTATATTCGTCGCTCCTTAAAACTGCAGGTACAGAGGCCGGACAAGGGCGGTTAACAGCTGGCTGACTCGACCAGATAACCAAAAGGCGATTCCAGTAAAACGACAGGAATGAAAGAATACGAAATGCTTCAAAAGAGAGAAAGGACACCAAAGCAGGATGCAAGGGCTGAACAGCTATCCCAGATTCCACTTTTTCTCGGAGAATAAGCAGCCACACCGTAGAACGAACGCTCTGCAAAACCAAGGGTTGCAAATTAATTGTTGCCCGGAAGAAAGCAAAATATTCGGGGGGTCAGAGAAGCTCTCGCTGCTTTTTTTCCAGCTCCTCTTGTGAATGGTTGTTCAGTGAGTGAATACGAAAAGGAAGCTCTATTTGCGAGGTCTCCGGGAGGTCCGTAGCGCAAAACAAAAGACAAAGGGTCTAGTAGCTGCGGAAATTGAATGTTCGATCAAAACGAGGGAAGTATGGCTCCCGCCAAAAGATACGGTTGATTGATAGCTAAAAGTTGATACCCTCGTTAAACTTTTGGTAACTAAAAGGCTCTAGGGAAGTTGCGAGCTGGGGGAGAGGGGTGGAAAAAGAACGAGAGAGAGATGAAGATCGGAATGAAGTTAATGTTGGCTCAAGTAGAGCTTTGAGCTACTCTGCAGCAATGGAAGGGGGGCAGAAGAAAGATATGTGCAGGAAAATTGTAAGAAGGGGCGACAACTAGACCCACTGGACAGTCAACTCTTCTTCTTCCTTTTTTTTTTCCCTCCTTCGCAGCGGAAAAAATTTGGAGGTATGGTGTACCAGGGTGGGATTCGAAGGGCCTGCGAAGGTCTGGTACCTGTAACTTAACCTGGAAAACTCAAAAGGGAGCAGAATGCTCAGCGAAGAAGACGAAAGAGAATAGTTCTGTAACCGAACCTTACCTCAAACAGGCAGAAAGCGATGAGAGTCTCAGTTCTTCTGTGAGCGTCTACCCCAGGCGGGAAAGGAAGCTTGATTGATCAAAATTGGAGAGATGAGACCACAAGCTCAACAGATGGCTTTAAGCTACATCAGCTCCTTCGTCTTTATGCGTCGAATGAGGCGATCCAGATGCACATGCACAGAAAACTTTGGTTGCAGAACAGCTGCTCCGTTTCTCATTGGTATTATTATTATTAGCAGCTAGCTCCAACGTGCTGCAGGTAATAATTATCAAGGTTCGAAGCATGCGCACCACTTTAGCTTCCCTCCAGAGACAGAAAATTCTATGCTGCGGCCAGGGGGTTGTTTACTGGAGGCGGCGATCGAAATAAAAAAGTCTCGTTGCTCCGGACCACTACCCATTAATTAAGCAACCAAAGCCCTTAAAGATCACCTTGCCTCGTGGTTTTTTTTTACGACGCTTAAGAGCTAGACCAACCTCCCCATATTTGTCGTTTCAGGCGGGGTGGGTAGCTTGCTCGAGCTATCGCAGCCATCGCGCAACTGCTCAATCTAGCGATAGACAGTTCTCGAGTCACGAATCATAGCTTTCTCTCTGCCGTGTGAGGCAATTGTTTCTCTCTCACTTTTTTGCTCGTGGAACCAAAAAAATATAACTACACCCTCTAAAAATTTGCAAAAATGCGAAACTGAAGCGTCGCTTGATGACTGTGTCTTTTGAGCAGTAGAATGGAGAACAAACCCAAAGCCAGAGATGCTTTCAGACAGGCCCTTCCATGTACTGTCACTAGGCAGGACTGCAGGGGCAGTGGCAACCAAAAGCTCCTTTGTGTCAGATTCAAGCCTGGGATCCATAAGAGAAAATGTAGCTTCCTTCAAGCAGCGGGAAAATCCTTGCATTGAGCGACACTAGCTCGCAAAAATAACTGACCGCTGGGACTTCTCGAACACATTTTAATTTCGTCGAAAAATTCAGTGTCCAATTCGTCGAAAGGGTTCCAAACCTTTTATCCGGGCGGAAAAGTTTACCCGACCGTGAGTCCGATGAATCCGTCTACCACGATAGAGCCTCGCTTCGTGAGTATATGCACATAATCATTTGATATATTGCATTGAACCGGAATCATGCATACCACGGATGGCTCTTTGGCCCGAAACCAGCTCTTTGGCTACTGAAGCTCCAAGGGAAAGAAGGGTCGGCTCTCTCGTCGCCTTCTTTCCGTTCCTCCGCGCTGGATGGGCGGCTGGCGATTGGTGGCTGGTGAGCTGCCTGTTTGGCTGGGGAATCCCGCCGCCCAAGCAACAAGGTCATTTTGGCGTCATTTAGTGGGAAAACGAGCTGGTAATCAGCAGATGTCTGTGTGAAGGTCGCAGCTGGGGAGCTTTGGTTCAGAGGGAAATGAGGTCTTGATTGCTGCAGGAACAGCCGAGATGGAGACCAAGTGATGGCCAAAAGAAACATGCAGCTCGATGCGGCATAACGCTTCGCACTAGCAGTGGTTGCATTCCATTCCACCTCTTCTCGTTGCTGACCCCAAAAAGTAATTTTTTTCAGGAATGGTCATTCATTTTTGCCTTTCAGTTGATCTCTCTTCTTTTCGGTTATTTAAATTCCTCTTCTTGAAAAATTATCTGATTCAAAAAGGAGATCTATGCACCTGTTTAGCCATCTTGGGACTGCAGCTGAGCTGCACGACATGCTAGCAGCTTCGGTTCTTCGGTTGGCTCGGGTTCTCATTCCTGATATAAACCCTTCTTAATATCAAAGTAGCCCAGATCTTCTCGATCACTTGAGATCAAGGATGCAGTGGGGAACCGAAATTACGGCGAATCTAGCGTTTTGATCATGCACGCTTTCAAGCTTGTACCGTTCCTCTTGTGTTGAGTCTGTGCGCGCTAACCTCTTTGGTACCAACACCAAATTCCAACACTTCATGTCCGAGCCCAACATATAATTCATGCTAGTCTTGCAGCATATATTTAAGCAGCTAATCTCGCAAAAACAATTAAATGCCCAGGATGAATAAGTTATTTCCGCTAGTTATGGTACCGAAAAGACTTAAGACTATTTCCGAACTTGAACGACATCCGCCTACGAACATATATAGGTACGGCGTGTTCAAGCTCGAGGCTGTTGCAATATCCAGTGCTCTCCTGCTGCAACTTCCTCTATCTCCTGCAGGCATTTCTGCAAGGTTTCCGAAATAAATTCTCTTGGGGCCCTCGCATTGCATAGAGAAATCAGAGTCTCGTGGTTTGTAATTTACTGTGCAAAAACTCCGATTTCCGCACTCTACTTGATGTATATGGCTCGTGCTCGCTACTAACTCACCGGGATGATCAATGTGGATCGAATTAATTAACCACCTATTGCATGGTTCCCTGTAGGATTCTACACATCAATGATTTGTCTTGTATACTAGCCGCGATGCAGGAAGCCAATGATCTTAACTACTAACTTTTATGTATTTCAAACATGAAAATGCGGTCGCAGGACCCCCAAGGGAAGCTAATTGACTTTCCGACTATACTATCGACGGCCCTTCCTTAGGTACACAGAATGATCATGGTGGAAGCGTCTATAAATTAGACATGGATGCTATATTTGAAGGACACGAGCCTTTATGCGACCCTACTATAAGCGATTGTGTCCAGGTGACTAAAATCTCTGTGCTGATGAAATGGATTTGAGAGTGTATAGTTATATCAACATCCTCCTCGAATAGACTGAGAAGTAAAAGATATATATACTTGATTTTAGCATTACCTATTCGTACTGATATTAAAATTGCTATTTCATCGTTAGGAGTCTACGTAAATGTATATTTTCGCAATATTCTTACATAAATATCTGTTTGCTGATCTAAAATACGTACTTACCACCAGAGTATCCTAGAGGCAAGGTCGTGCCAAAATCGCTTTTTGAGTGCCCTATCTCCATCAATTTACCAATAGATATCTTGAGATCCGGAATGGCGTTCGACAAGTAATATAATAATAGCCCAATCTCTATGGCCTAAGGAAATGCGTTAGGATTATGACATGGCTGGTTAAAACATTAAATGACAATTGATCGAATGGAGTATTAATAATGCTTGAGCCATTTTACTTAACCATCAGTAATGTCATAGTCACATATAGGAAGCTCGAAAGCGTCGTGGATGCTCGACAATAAAGAGTATCAGACCTTAGACATCAAGTATGAAACATGGAGAATAAGGCTCTAAAATGCGCGAGGGAGCTACCCGTCTGAATACGGAGAGATAGACTAGTAAGGATCAAATTGCAATTAGAGTTTGTTGAGTAAATAAGAAGTAGACATCACGGCATAGAGCTTATGAAGGCTATCGGGTTCATCACACCATATCGGAATTTTAGAATTTAGGGGCTAGTACTCAAGCCATTCACCGTGGAAACTTCAGATGGGATAATGATATATCATTGGTGGGTTTATAGCGGTTTGAATGATATAAGGTACATAGTGCAGGTAGACAGGAAGCAGTTGATAAGAAACTTGAGACGTTATAGAAGAATAGAAAGTGGCTTAAAAGAGACCCTTGATAAAAATTAGGACTGCCATGAAGGATATCAAAACATGATGAATAGCGGAGGTCAACAACGAGCAATAGGACGTAGAAAGTAGAAAGACTCGACCAATTTGGGCAAAGAATTAAACCGAATAACAATTGAAAGAAAACCCTCAAACTCCTTCGTTATGCGTCGCTGGTAATCGTTCGAAGAATCGAGGTCATAATGTCCAGAAAGAGACGCCGAAAGCAAGTCCATAAACGGTGAAAATTCGAGTAAAGTGGCATTCCATAAAACAGGTGAACGGGATCAATACCCGGTAATCAAGAGGGTAATGCAGAAGGGACGATATGAAAAGAAACATAGGATCGTTACAGCAACTAGGTTGGATGAGAAGGGGGAGAAAAAGGACTTATGCAATGACGCCCGTGAAAATGCAGTGTCCCAGAAGAACGAACCGTAGAATAATCCATCCGGGGGAACCTGCAGTTGGAAGAAAAGCTAGAAAGCAAACTTGAGAAAAATGCTGCATACTGAAAGAAGAGAAGATGCGAATCATTGTCCATCATAACGCCGAATGCTCGAGAGTAAATCGCAGAAAATAAAAGGAAGAGTCCACCGTTGTAAAGCGATGAGACGAAAAGCTGGAAGTCGTAGACGCCGGAAAGGCCTTGGAAAAATAAAACAAACCTTCTCCGACCGAGGTAATAGATGTAGCGTAAGAATCGCTGATGGAACGTTGGTACCGCCCGCCTCTAATCTTGGCTGTATTGGCGCAGATATCTTCAAGCAGCCAAGCCCAGTCGGTCGACATACTCGTCTCGTTCGATAGGAGGTAGAGCTTTGATCCAGCCGTTGATTTTAGTATTCAGACAATCGAAATCAAGCTCAGCACGCTTACGGGTGCAGTCTTCGCAAGCGTCCCTGACATACTTGCGATCCACGACGTACATTCTACCGCAGCTGCCTGGCGAGGACCCAAGGGCGTATTGGCAGGTATTGGTAAGTCTGAACGACTTATGCTGGCAGGAGTGCGAGTTCTTGACGTATTTGCACATTTTTGAGAGAGAAGAATTGATTTGAAGCTGATGGTGATCCAAGTTTCCAGTAGGACAGTTGTATATCGATATATGTATCGAATCGTTCACGTCGTATGGCTAGTATAATGGGGCTTGCTGGTGATTTTGCCTGGTGTTGGCAAGTTGTTGTGAGACAGTGTTTGGCCTAGATTAGGCGAGGTGCAGATGTGTTGCGAGAATGTCTGAGAATGGAGAATGGTCGGACGAGACCCGGTTGCCCACCGCTGATGCGATGTATATATAGTACCTATATATATCAGATGGAGGCAAAAGGGCAAAAGAAGGTATCTGGACGGTGGAAAATGCTCTGGTTAGTAAATGCGGTTGCAATGTTGTGATCTTATAAATGACGTATGTAAAAAGACAAGAAGACTGGAAGCATTCCAGGTGAATCACATGAGCCAAGTTCGATTTCTCGTAGATGATGCTCATGCAATATCACTCCGATTGAAGTTGGCCAAATATCAAAAATATATTAAAACAGCGGATGCTAACGGCTTTGGGCGGGCACAATAAACATCAACATGAATTAATAAACTCACGTTAATTGGGTATTTGTTTTGTTTTGTTTTGGTGAAGGAAATGAAATTCTTCAGGTCAAACTGAGGCAGAGATCACTTCTGATATATAGTCACTGAACACTGTATAAACTTCTCACTCGATTGGGAAATGCAATGTATCACATTCGAAAGCGACGAGAAGGTCAGTTTTCCAAGGACTGGGAGAATAGGTAAGAGGGTTCTAAACTAATGGCGTGGGGGAGGAGCGCCCTCTTATATAATGCGTAAGCAGTGACCTCTTTCGCAACAAAAGCGGACACGTTTTTGGGGGAGTGTGTCTCGTTCCAAACGATTCCTCGAACGAACCAAGTCTAATCTGTTGAGTTCCAGCGCTGGGCACAACGGAAAAGGCTGAGCTCAATTTGGCAGCGATTCCCAAAATTTCTATCAACGGTGACAGGGGTGACGAGCCAGGCCAACAGGGCCTACGTGAATTCATGAACCAGCCCACTGGCTGGAAACTCCCCGTCTATTGCAGGCGAGCGTCGCACCGCAAAAACCCCGAATGCTGCAAGAGGACCGAACGCGACACCATTCTATCGAAGGCCTGCTTATCTCATGTATCCTATTTTACCTGCTCAACCGGATTTATGCATGTGCACACGATACACATCCCAAAAGGTTATATGCTGTGGGACTCGAAGTATTTGCACTCATCTTGCTCTCGTGCTCAGCCGGAACTAGATTGCAAAGATAATTTCGCCCAAACACCCGAAAGTCATAATATTGTATCTTAATTCATAAATTAGTTAGAATTCCTCTTTGCTTTTAGACCAAATCTGCACCTACAATGCTTGCCATTCGATTTGGAATGCTGTGGAATGCTAACACGGTTTGCGCATCTTAAAACCCGCTGGTATCGTAGCGCCTGGTGCCTTTCGTTTACATCACAGAAATCTCGGATCCGCTGGCCAGATGTCGTGTGATTGGATCGCTTCAAGCTCTCATGAGACCAAAGCTGACTTTCGGATAAGGGTGTCCGGACAAACATGCAACCATTGCACACGCACCTTGGCTGCTCAGCCGTCCTTATCCATGAGCAACAGAGAGTATCTCGGTTCATCCCTCCACATGCGACTGATAATATTTACCAGTGACCAGTTGTCGACATCCCATTCAGGACGCTCTCGGGACTCAGCTAAATCCCTTTGAGGGTCGAGATCGATGATCGATGATCCAAGCAGTGCAAGATCCATTTTCTCGCCACGATGAAAGCAGGCATTGGATCAATTTCACGTCACAGTGCATGTTCGGCTCAAGGGTCGATTCTGGCAGGAAGTAACTTAGAAGCGTTAGTCTCTCCAGATGTGATCGTGGCACTTCACCCAATTGGCCCCACCGCCACCTATCGAGACCAATTCCAGGTCAGTCAGAGCTCGCTGTCGTCAACCCAAATAAACGTTTTTTGTTCGTCCAGAAGGTTGGTCATCGGAGATTATCTTTTCGATATCACCGATGGTCTCTACTGTTCTGAACCCAAAATCTAATAGCCGAAACTCTTTCTTCCATTGATTTGAACTCCCCAATAATCTTGCCACACCAGCGCACAAGGCTAGCCTTTTCGTCTTAACTTCCCTGCAGGCCTGGAACTTAACTTCAAACCAGTCCCGCATTTTCATTGACAGGTCATTTGATAGTCTCGGACGGGAAGGGCCAGCTCGAACAAAGCATGCATGTCAACCGCAATGCCTGCAGACCCAAAGGTAGATGTTCGGCATCCAGAGACACCATTCGCTACGAGTCCGCCTCTGTGCAGTTCGGATCGCTAATACTGGAACGGATATTGGGGAATTAGTCGAGCAATTGAAGTTGAATTCCGGAAGGTTATTAGACAACGAGCGTTAGGCATCGTTTTTGTATTTGATTTGCTGTGTGCTGTCGCTAGAGTCGGGCCAAGTTACGAATGAGAAGCCAGCATTCAACATCGTGCAACATTTATTGCGCACGTGTTGTTATTAGTCTCGAGTGGCTCAAATTATCGAAAAAGTCGAAATACCTTCTGCCACGCCTCAATTGCTCGGTAGAATATTCACATTCATCCCACTCTTCTATCGACTGAATAATACACGTGCAAAATGGTATCCGAGAATGCACAGACACGTCTCAAATATTTTTAGGTAATTCGAAGCTCCATATGCATGACTTTTCGCAGGTTCGTGAAGCTTCTATAATGGCACCTGGCTTGCGAGACAAAGCTGCACTATTGTAACGTGTCGAAGCTTGTTCAATATTAAAAAGGAATCAAACCGTCTTTATCAATTCCTTTCGCCATGTTATCTGTCGACATGTTAAAGGCGGCTCATAAAGCGGGTGGATTATACATGAACGCTTCAATATATTAGCTAAGATTAATTATTCGCCTTGTGTACGGACTCGAAGACTTCTCTCCCGATCTGTAGTTACCGCGAACATCGAACTTCCCTACAGTTAGCTATACATAAACTATTAAGTAAGATATACCTTCCGAATTTGATAAGCACCCCCCGCATCTCCCACTTCCCATCGGGACGGGAGGATGACGTCTCGGATTGAGAAAGGACGATCGATAATGGTCGCGAGACCATATCCCTGTAAAATTTAACTGCAGGCTCTCATTGTAGCTGCCTATTTGCCATTTTTCCAAGCATCGATTGTTTGGTCTGATCGTTACACAGGGGTGTTTATTGCCTCACATGACTCGTGGGGTACTATTGAGGTCCGCATTGACGTCGGTATATTCCTTTCTTCGAGACTCTAGATCCTTCTGAAAGTTTTGACGAAATTCCATTCTCTGCAATAGCATGAGAACGTGTGATTGTCATGTTGAATACAATATCAGTAGAAGCCAACATGGTGGACTCTCTTTCGCCAATACTGCCGATATGATGCTCCATGGATCGTCGAGACTACTTTTAAAAGAGAGCTGTCACATTTCAGGGACTTCCACTCATTGGTATGAGCAGACGGTGCCATGTATTTTTGTACCTATTTTACTAATATATATAAGGCAACCGAGACCAGTAACACTCTCATGGGCTTTTACTTGCAGGGTTCACAGTTTAAAACGATAACGGTTCTTGTATACTTAGCGTTGTCATCTCATAGACTATAAACATTGCCAAACTCTGACAATTCATAAAATTTCCAGTTAAGATATCCCATTGGTTTCACACAAGACGGCTAATTCGAAGGTTTATAATGAAAGGTCGCTCAGCCATGACAATGATTTGTATAATTGGTTGAACTGAAAACAACTTGATCCAGAAAGATCTAATAAGCACGTGCTACCCTTGAACGCCATAACAAAAAACAATAATATGACTCAACAATGCAATAACCGCCAAGATGGTTCACTTCGGCCCTTTCTTATCCTGCATGAACATCCTTGTGGTATCTTGCCATGACATACAAGACCAAAATTTCACCAACACCTTTTCCGCCTTTAATAATAGCCAGCGAGGCTACAATAATGAAAATACTTTTCACAAAACACCGAGTAAATAGAAAGACATTAAGAAACTCTGAGGGGTAGACATAATATAATAAAAACCGAGTCCTGAAATTGAAACGATTGCCAGCATTTTGGTTGCTCACTTGCATCCAAATGCTTGGGATCGGAGGGCCAGGAAGGAACTGATGTGTTCAATTAAGCGGTGAATGATCTCTTCTCTCTATTATAGGCAGGCACCTGTTGACCACCTGATACGAATTGGGCGGCGAATTCGACGATATTTTGTTTGCCAGGATCGGCTTGGAGGTTTCGAGAGTTGTAACCAAGAACACGTTTGAATGCCTTGTAGTCTGCGACAGAGATGTCGAGGACGGTATTGCTGACATACCAAGTCACGCCTTCAGTACAAGGTGGGGTGGTAAGCGAACCAGAGTAGGTAAATTTCTTGGCGTTGGTGATAGCAGTACGAGCGCCGCTGTAAAGTCAATTAGACTTGGATCGATCTTGCAATATCTTCGAGAAGCTTGAAAACATACCAAAGAGGAACATAAGTAGCAATCGTAGTATCGCCCTTATTTTCGATGCTTGACAGCAATGTGGCCAGTCTCGACACCAAGGGATCTGATTTGTTTTCTTCATTTGTATCAATAAAAATGCCGACAACAGCGAGCTTACTTGGATCTACAACGTCGTGAATTAGCTATTCGTGCAAAAGTATTTTGATCAATATTGTAACTATATGGCGTACCAGCAACGCTTGAGTGGACAAAGTGAAGCTCCATTGGGAACCATTCGTCATCTAGTCTGTGTTCGGATGGGGTATGGAAATGAAATCTATGACAAATTAGAATTGTTAGAATTTGTTAAAGTCCATTCAATTGGTGTTCTAGGGCTTAGCGTGTAGCATATATATATCTTACCTCTGAAGCTCGTAATTAACGCCGCCTAGAGTTGCCTTTGGTCCTTTGTAGAAGACTTCGACAGTTCGTCCGGTATTGGTGAAATTATATCCAGTTGAGCCAATATCTGGATATTCTCCAGAGTCTCCGAGAGAGCTGACCTTCATGGTAGACACTACGTTGATCGGTGACTGCTGTTTCCCTTTTCCGCAAGTACCCTCGAATTGAACCCAGTCGACAGGGCCGGTAAGTCCAAGGTATGAGAAATCTGTAGCCTCCTGACGACGTTCGAGTTTGTTCATGCTCTCACAAGACTGACATGCTGATGCATACCATGCCAAATGAAAGGCAGCAAAATATAACGATTTTGAAAAGTACATATTTGTCAATAGACCCACAAGAGATCGGAAAGATAGTTGAAAAGAAGAATCCCGATAATAAATCAAAGTACAGAGAAGAGGAGAGAGAGTTAAAGACGTAGGCTGTTCGATTCTTAGAGCTAGTAGGAGGGAGCAAAAAAACCAGACGAGGGTATTGTTCGTTGAATTTATACATTGTGTAGAACTAAGCAGCTGAAACTTCAACCCATACCTGAAGAGAGAAGAGGAACAAGGATTTACGAAGACTCCGGGCGACTCTCGGGACCGGGCAGTTGGGAGTTCTCCTTCAAGACAATCTTATGTTTCTAAGCCTGGGTATATAGTAGGGCTATTTGCCCAGCGTGAAAACCAGCCTTCAAGATTGACTTGAGTTTACAGGTTAAACTTGGCATCAGAAATAACTAAGTGTTTCTCATACTCCAAGAAACTCAGCCCTACGTATGCACGAATGGGCATGTGTCAAGAACGAGAAAGTCCCTGCCTCGAGACCCTCCCCGAGGCCACGGCAAGTCCCACACCAAAACCAAGACAGCAGGATAAGAATTTCTAATTGATTTGAACGGTAATCACTCGTCTATAGTAAGAAGAGAAACCTATAACAAACTAAAAATAGATGACAGCCCACCTTCTACCTTAAAAATGTCAAAGGCTTAACGTCGAAGCGCTTTCAACCGCGTCTCCCGCCGCCTATCGCGTTTCTGAATCCGATCTCGCGATATATCTTGCGACATATATCTTTACCCTCTCTTTCACCATTCTAGAAGGTTGAACAACGTCTGCCAACCATTCTAAGCATTACAAGAGCAAGCGAGCACAAGCTTAAGCTCTTGTTCGAGGGACAAGATTTCGATGTTATGATCACCAAAGCTTTATCCAAGAGTTACAGTGGGGCTATCCAAGATTTTCTTGGTGTTTTGGCTAGAGTCTCGTAAAAACTCTTAATTTTGTCCAAAATTATCATTTCAGAGAGGAAAAGTGGTATGATTTTACTTGCCAATCCCTCAGCCGTACGCAGCCCAGCAATGACTTCGGACCAAGGCGCTTGGCTTTACTGTTACCGCCCTATAACAGAGAATTCTGAACATGCAAACTTTGGGACTGCTTACCGGGAACAGTACTTGCTATGCTTCCGACCTATCTTTTCCTCGCCCGGTGCCAGGGTTCGGTTCGGGCCCAATTTTAGCCTCCTGTCTGAGCTGACCCCAAGGCAGCGCCGAGACACTTGGCCGAATTAATATGATATTCTCGCATAATATTACGAGGACGTGTAGCCTCAGCCTTTTGGCCTCCAAGCGACATTGTCCGAGCTCAAGCTGTCATTTCTTGGTAATCGCAATTTCTGTGGGAAACAAATGCCTTCACAGGAATATTTGCAGGCCTCCAATGTTGAGTAGGGTTCTTTGTTGGAACTCAACCTTGGCTTAGAAATACAAAGCTGACCGATGTTTTGGTACGGGAGTAAGACCGTCAGCAAAACCCGTACAAATGACTTCCAACGCGTTAAATTGAGCTCATGACCATCGAAACATGTAATTTTAAACTTGCATGCCCATTCCAATATCTCTATTGACACGACTATGGATGCAATGTGGAGAATTGCTCATTATTCTCACCCGTGGTTCCGGATTGTACAATTGTATGTGGACTGGCATCAATATATCGCAGAGGGTGTTTCTATTGAAGCACCCAAGCTTGAAAATTGTCCAGTAAGGATCGCGTTCCGTATACAGGTAACAGTCAATTGCTTATCAGCATGAGCTTGTAGCTATATATGCTATAATATTTTTTCGATTATCCGTTGAGGTTTGATCGCTGTTACAACTGGGACATGGCTAGGTCATGAATCTCAAGGGCCTAACACAATAGTTCCCTGATTAGACATGGTCTCGCAGTGAGTTAGACACCAACCAACTCAACCCATCACCTCAAATACAGCATGCAACACAGGAATCGATGTATGATCTTGCCATTTCACCATTCTGGCGAAGCATTACTGGAAAAAAAAATACTCGTGTTCTAGCTTTCAAATTTGGTCCTTACAGGCCTTAGACTAAGTCCTTGCAGAGGAAAAGCCCTCAGGTTTTAGATAGCTAATTTGTTAATTACGATATGATCCTAATCCTTTTTATTCATCATTATCGCCGTTGCTTATGCTACTTGAACGCGAACAATAAATCACCAGAACAATACTCTCATGCTAGTGTAGAAGGTTGTTATCTAATTGCTATTTACGCTTTTGTTCTTCCAGAATACAGCCTGCTCAGGAGTTATTCAACCGTCAAAGCACCCTTAAGTTTGTGGACCCGTCTTTCCCTCTGTCTGGGTAGCTTCTGGAGCTTCCTTTTGCTTCTCCAGAGTCTTCAATTGAGCGGCTTTGTATACGTTGCTGAATGCTTTAAGCTCTTTAAACGCAATGTCACCGAATAATCGCACATATTCATTCATCACCTCGTTCGCCCAACCTAACATCTTGTCCGTATTCGTAGGTGGCACCAGGCGTATGGGTGCGTCTGGAGTAAGTGATTCGGATACAGCGCGCATTATGTGATAAACAGTGAACGGTAAATCTGAGTTGCTTTCGACATCAGGCGTTTCGAATACTAAGAAAGAACGGGACCTGAGTCTCAACTTGCAGGTGAAATCGTAGACCCGTTGGTTTAGACCCAGGTAGTTGAAAAGAATCAATGGTTCTTCGGAGACAAGATGATTTCGCATCATTGCGAGAATTTCCAGCGGGGAAGACGACTCTACGCTCGTCGATTTCTGTTTTAAGAATTGTAAAGGATTGGTATCTTTGGGTGACTTGCCTAGAACGGATCGCATCTTTGGGTCGGATTCAAGGCACTGTATCATCTTCTCCACTAAAACTAGTGGTAACGGCGCGCTTGAGCTTGAGAATATGCTACCATAGGCGACTGTAGCTAGTGGTGCTGTTGGGTATAGAACACGAGGCCCCTTTGATAAGCGCACATGATCTTGGGGGGAATTCGCCTTGAATCGGCGATTTCTTGCGTATTGGACTAGGGAGATGCCATAACAGATCTCTAACCTGCTATAGCTTTCATGAATGTCATTCGGCCTTCTTCCCATGAATATACTGCTCTCGTCTTGGAGATGCAAGAACTCATCCAAATCCTTCCAATTCATAGTTGGAAGCGAGGGAGATTTCTTGAGCAAGTTGTAAAGATAGAGAGTAGGGGTTAAGTTTGCGATAGGCCCAAGGCTTCGGAGACTGAAGATCCCCACGTGATGCATCAGCACGTTTAGCATGTATATATTCCAACTCGCAAGGACCGGGTTTTGCTTAAAACATTGAAATTCGACAAATTTATACTTTGGCCACATCTTAGCCTTCTTGGCTGCTACCTGGTCTTGTGTAAGATGTTCGTTAATAACTTTGAGAAACTCTTCAGCCTTATGTGTGTCAAGGATACGGTTCTCGGTTTCAATGTTTGCCATCCACTCTAAGTAAACATTGAGATACTTTCGTAACCGCAGGACAGTCAGCCGTAATTCATCCCATGGGCGCGAACTTTTTTCTCCAAGCGTGTTTATTACATCAAGTGATACCATAGCCGCAAATTTCGTCTCTAGACGTTGGAAATCCGGTTTCACAATGTAATCTTGAAACCTTCTAGAAATTTCGTCATACGCCCAAGGATAGACCTGATTGTCTCCTTCAAATATATACTCTCTGAATAGACCTTTGAGTAATTCCCGATTCTTGATTATAGCTTCGAGCGTTTCTTCATGGTCTCTCGGAAGCTCGACAGTGGAATAGGGTGCCTCTAGGTCGGCCGACGGTTTGTATCTTTGTTTTATGAAGGGTGCAAAAGATATCAGCATATATTCAACGGCAGAGAAATTCCAGTCCGAACAGCCAATATTTTCAACTTGGGAGGAGCCGTTCTCATCGAGTTTGATAGCTGTCTGGTGAATGAGGCACTGATTCTGCGTTGCGGAGGTTTTGCTGCTCATGGCTAACAAAGACCCCGCGAGTGCGAAGAAAAGAACATTGTACAAGCTCGAAATCGATGACCCAACAGCTGTTAGGGACGTGTTTGCTTCTTCGATTAATTTGTAACCAAGAACCACAGCAACATTTGTGGTAACTCCAGCTGTCATAGCTTCGAGTTTACTGTCTTTATATTCTACCCATAATTCCTTTATATAGTCCCGGATTCGATTGAGATCCAAGAGAAGACAGTATACGATAAAGAATGGTTCGGATATGTCTTTGTCATATTCATTTTCGATCTTGAACTGTGGAATTGGTTGGTTGCTTGGCTTGCTTGACGTGCTTGACATGCTTGACTTCTTTGATCTGCTTGCCTTGTTTGACTTTAACTTTGCCCGGGTTTTCTATTATAATTAAATAGCGTCAGTATGGTGATTAAGGTAGCCACAAGTAAGGTTTGCAAAATTCGAAGGCTTACTACTTTTGGAATACTTGGAGAGGGTTGATTTGGCTTCTCTTTTTCCGAAGGGGAACTCGGAGTTAAGATCTTGAAGCGATTAGAGGAGTCTCCAATTGTGTTTTCCTTGTTGGTTGTTTTGCTTTGATCCGGCTTCCTCTCCACGGTCGACAAGCGCCGATGTGCGTCCTCCATAACGTCAATGAAATGCTGGTGTCTCGAATTGCAATCATCGTCCGTTGATGTTTTTTGAAATACGACCGCACATCTTTTACGAACAAAAATGGCTCTTTTTAAGAAGGCTTCGATAGACTTGGGGAGAGAGATGCCATTGTCGACCACTGTATTAACGAGTTCTCTATATTTTGCCATAGAGAGTATCTGTTTGGGGGACTCTGTCTTCGCCTTCTTCGGGTTTTTTTGAGTAACATTGCTTTCGTCACCGACCAAAACGCCCAATTGAGCGGCAGTTTTGACTAGCCAGGAGGTAAATTTCTCCGTGTCGGTTTTGTACCGGTGGTAGCTGCTTTTTAAGTATTCTGGAAGCATTGCTTCTCGAAAATCCGATTCATCTCTCTACAGTTTCTTGGATCTATTTTCGTAGCTAGGTTTTCAAGTTCGAGCGATTGGAATATTATCTGTGCAAGACCGACTGTAATACCGGTGGCATGTATTTATCGAGTTGTATTGATCGGTGGTCGTTGCGAAGTGCTTAAATTAATCATCGATGGCCGCCTACACTGTGTATATATCGCCTGGTCAAGCTACTCGTAATTATGAATGAGGCTGTAACAATAAATAGAGACGATTTGCGATTTCGAAGCTTCTTTGATGTATAATGCATTTTGAAAGACTTTTCTTGCGGGCGCGTATACGCGTATTTGCATATTTGAAGAGGCACTTAAGTAAATATCATCAGCTCTTTGTTTCTGTGCCACATACATAGTCTCGGATGTGCGTGGATGTTGTGGTCTAACAAAATGTTGTTCTCTTTAGCTAAGCTGTTGGGCCAATTGTGTGAATGAAATATAATCAATTAAGATACTTTTATTTAGATATTTATTTCGCTTGAAGTTTGGTAAGAAGCTTGGTTGGCTACCTTGGTTCTTCGTTCTTTTGTTTTCAAGCTTAAAGTATTTTAAGAATGCCGTGGGATATTTACCCGTGTACTTATTGAAGGGTTCAGGTTTCATGATTTTGGCCCTTTGTGTTTCTCCCACTTCTCAAAGTTGAACTTACTAGGCCAAAACCAGTGATTTAGAATCAAGACGCTCTTTAATTGCTGTCCAATGAGTCACTTTCTCCCGTTTCCTCTTGTAATATTCGTCTTTTATGTCTTGCTAAAGATCTTTAGCTCCCTGCAAGCAATAGCACCTTATGCACTGGTGTATTCTCTCATCAAGTCGGCGGTTCGAATCAACATTGCGCTGCTAATAGCCTCGCTCTGCAAACCCATACTCCTGGAAGCGTTTGCGGACATGAGTGCACCCTTCATAACATAATATATTATATACGGTAACTGGTACTCTGCTCCGACATAATTGGGTCCATATTTAAGTACTCGCAATTACCAGTTTCGTCATCAGATGATTTTCATAACCACTTAGCAGCTTTGACCTCAGAACACGACCAGCTTCTGAATCTCTGACCTCATCGAGGTGCGACTCCTTTTCCCAAACGGGACTCTCAACAAAATGCAACATTGTAACACACACCCACAAGCGTCCTTTGATCCAAAGGCATGAATTCATGAAGCTTGCAAGCGTACTAGCAATATTTTGAAGGGGGGCATAGCCGGTTAACAAAGGTTTGGAAATAACCCTGATATTTTTGATCGATTCCAATTGCCGTGATGCCTAAATCGATTGTTCCCAATTTACCATCTAGCTAGAATCCCATATGACTCCTAGGCTGTACAGTATTCGTGTTCCAATTCCCCCACTTCGCTTCTTGCAATAACTTCAAATCCTCACATATTCCATTCCTCAAAAAACAAGCAGCCAAAATTCCGACAAGTACACAAGTCATGGAAATTGTCCCTACTCCAATCATACGTTTATAAACCCTCCAATTTTGAACCAATACCTTGTCTTTGATATCTGCGGGAAATGCCCGAAACCAAATAAAGCGTACTAGAATCTCCGTTCCACAGATCGAGAAAGCAATTGGAAATATCGCCATAAACATGAGCACAAGGGCCCACGTAGATTCTGAACAGACGATCGATGTTGCCGTGCTAATAGGGTAGCCGCCAGCTGGTCGTTGAGAGGCCGACGACCCATCTTGGGAGGGTGGAACGTCAAGCAGTGGGGGAGGAGGTGAGATTTCTTCGACTGGTTGCACAACTTGTCGTTTAGAGATATTACTGACGTCTCCAGGAATCCAGGGCAGCTTGAAGGAATCTGGGGAGTCAAAAAGAACGCTCCCCAGACCACGTCCACACATTGTCTGAGGTTTCTGACTATCAATCCATTTTGGACGAGTGACCGTGAATGTGGGCTGTACCTGCTGCCTGGGGCAAAACATCGTAGACCAGGGCCAATGATACTTGTCTCGCTCATGCATCGAAACAAAGCATATAGTATGAACATTCTCAGCTTCGTTGTCACCGTCCACCGCACCTCTCGTGATATTAGAGCTTCGAGGTGCTACATGAGCGATACTCTGGAACTTTATCAAAGTCGTTAAAGAGTACGCCATAACCGAGCTGGGTCCGTCATCACGAACTTGGTAACCATATGAAATTGTCTCTTGAGTTGACCCCTCGTTAGTAGCAGTTCGTGGGATATCATTTGACGGAATACGAGAATGCGACACCGCAGATTTGAGAAGTCGTCTAAATTGCTCAAATTGCCTACGTCGCTCAGATCTTCACCTGCGCGGTGTGTGCAATTTGCTCATGATCAAAATTCTCACCGACGGTCGACATGGCGGTAAGAATCAGTACTTTACCAGTTTTAGCACCTCCACTTACCACGTTGGCTGGATCATTTGTAGGTGCAGGCTTTTCGTATAGTGTTAAGTACGGTAAGAGATGAAAGGTTCCCAGGATCAGTTGAGATCTCCATAGTCGTAAGGGCCGTAAGAGTAAGGGAGTTTCCAGGATTCTCTGGTATCTCAATGACTGTTTCTGTAGGCTGGATACCATCTTGGCCTTGGCCTGGCTCTTGCGTCAAAGTAAGTGTGGCTCCTTGAGCATGTGTTAAAGTAAGTATCGCCCCTTGTGTTAAAGTAAGTGTGGCAACGGGTGGATTCAAATCGCCCTCTGTATGAAAAATGGTTGCTTCCGAAGAATTCCAGATATCTGGTTCTGAGACTCCAACCATAGTAAATGTTTGTGCATTTTCAAGATTCCTTGGAAGGTAATCGGCTTTAGGGGTATCGATTTCAATAACATGGTCTCTCGTAGGCAGAGTAAGTCGATGTTTTAGGAGAGCTCGAGAAGGACAGATTAAGGTAAGAAGAGTCAGGAGCTCAAGTCCAGCGATTTTGAAGGATAGCTTTGACCGAGACATGATGGACGGAAGGGTGATTGAGATACCGGGAAGGGCTAGGTGAGATCTCGAGCCTAGGGAATTAAAGTCCGATGAGTATACCTGAAAGAATCGAGTGTGTATATAACCCAAACTGATTCGAATAACTTTCCTTTACACATAAATTGTTAAAAAAAAAAAAGTGAATATCCGCCGGACGACTAGTCTGATTGTTAGATTATCGCACAAAACGTGTTGAATAAACCAAATATATATTACTTACATTATTCTACCTCCAACTCTGTATCTATATACCATTTATTCCTATACCAAATCTACGGGGTTATACACACAATTCAGACTTCCACCTCCATAGACACCATTCTATCAAAAGTTCATCGTCAAAAAGATCTCCTCTTGCTGTGTCCCTCCCTTCCCCAACAGCCTCCAACCCGGCCTCCTCAAATCTACTCCACAAATTTCTGATCACATCCAGATACGCTACTCTCATCGGATAAGCGAGTAATACCCTCGCCTCTTGATCCTTACTTAGCCATCTGGTAATAACATCTGTGAGAAGCTCAGGTTGTTCTTCTGAATAAACAGTATCGGCAGCCAAAATGACGTGTGCTTTTGAATCCGAGCATGACAGGACCTTTTCGCCTCCGCTGAGAACTAATGTATCGGGAATCTTCCAATCCAGCGTTCCAGATCTCGGAGCCACATTACATCCACTAGACTCAACAACATTTGAATTTAAGTCTATATTTAGCTGTATACCCGGTATAATTGGTTCCAAGTCCGTCAACACCGCAGGTTGGCCCCAAATAGCCTGAGCGGATATTCCCACCAGTCCCGTTCCTGCGCCCAACTCCAAGATGGGTATTACATTCTCGTAACCTGGAGTATTTTTTGTTAGACGAGAGTCGGGAAAGTTTATCTGAAAATTGTGCAGAAAACCGGCGAGGATATGTGAAGATGCCCAAGTCTCGAGGGTTAAACCGTCAGCTCGGAGGCCAGGTTCCGCGATTTTAACTTCTACCGAGCCCCCGGACCTATCCTTGGAGACAACGTAGCTTTTAGTGTTGTACGGACTCGAGCTGGAGCCGGGTGAAGATGAGAGAGAAATGGTGGTGATATATATAGTTATAGAATGGAAGTATATATTTCTTAAATTCGATTATCGCTAAGTAGATACTGTGTAGATGCGAGGGCCGCAAGGATATTCCGACAGCTTTGAAGTAAGATTAAGAATGTGTCTACGTGTCTACGAATTGAGAAAATCATTTCATTGATCTTTTTTTCTTTTAACTTCTTTTCAATTTTGCAACATTTGGTTTAATTGAATGCGTTGTGTGGGTTTCTAAGCCGTCTTAATCTCCAGATTCAGAGACGAGTTACCAAGTTTGCAGGAGTCTTATTGGACAGATGAATTAGATATCGCGACTGGGGATCAATTCTATCTCTTCAATAGATATAAGCTCGGATATCTCATATCCTTGATACGCTTCGAAATCACTTAGAAAAAGTTCCTCGGCCATCTTAATTCGTCTTAGCAGCCCCGATTTAAGGTATGTCACAAGTGCGAGGCAATGTGGATCAAACTTTCAAAGCTCACAAGCATAAACTCTGACGACCAATCTCCGGGAAAGCCTCCGATAGGAACAGAATCCGGTAACTAGAAGCCACTAGCTCGAGCGCAAGGGTAGACATGTTGGATGCATTGATGTCATGGTCGGGGTTACACATGCGATTCTGTATTCCATGTACTATCAAAAGGAGAAAACATGGAACATTTGAACATGCTAACAAGTATTGTACCTGAAACCGTAGTACAGGATTTATTTTTCTTAGCTCGGAATAGCATTGACGGGGAATCGGGAAGGCTGAGATAAGAGTTAGAGATTCAGAAAGTAGTCCACTATGAACCCGGCTTGAGAAAGAATTCCCAAAGTTTAAATTTTGCAGGATTTTAGGCATCTTATCAAGGTTTGGGGGGAATTATGATTCGGGTTCTGTATAGGAACCTACATTGAGCGTACATGTGCGGGACTACAGCCCATCAATTTTTTTTCAGTCGTGTTTAAAAAGATCCCCCGCTCTTCATTTGCTTTCCTTTCCGTTTTAGGTGTGAGTGAGTAAGGTAATAAAGAGGGAAATGGAGCAGGATGACCCTTGCCAGGTGATCGCCAGGTCTCTCGAGGTGATCCTTTTTCAGAGTTTATTCATTTGGGCGTGTCTGGCTGGGCTAAGTCATCACCACCAACACAGTCAGTCACTCATTTTTTCCAATATATTTTTCCCTCGCAGAGCGGACGGCGACTATAAATTCAGGGCGTCCCCTTCTCCAAAACTCTTCATTATCTCTTTGACAATAGCTCATTCACACACTCGAACAACTTGACATGCAATCTCGACAAACCTCGTCTCTAAATACCACATCTGAAGATGTACCTACCTACTTCATTCAAAACAAAGGAAGAAGAAATTGGCGTGAAGCCGACTTTCAGAGGCAACATCCAGACCGCGATTATTATGGCGAATTAGACAAACTTGCCAAACGCAAAATTAATGGCATTTCCGATCCGTTAAAGAAAGCGGTAAAGCATGCTCAGCGCATCATGTCTTCCAGAAAAGATGTCAGTTATTCCCTGATTTTCTTGTCTACATCATCGTGGCATGTTCTTTTGTGCTGGTGTTTTCACACTGCTTGTGTTCACCGTGGTTTCAACCACCATTGGTTTACCCAACCTCATTTTGATTCAACCCAATAATTCAAGGTTTTTACCATCAACATCCGATTGTTTCAACATATGCGCAATACATTGACAGGCTGCATCTTGTTTTACACTTAGCACTTACTGGTGAATGGACAGGCTAACGCTGTTACCAATATATTCAATCCCATATTGAATGACAACTCGGTGAAAATTATCAACAATCCCAAAGAGAATATTTCAACAAAGCGAAAAAGCTCTAATGAGTCAATATGGACAGGGGGATTTCGCTAATTTTGAAGATGATCACGTCTTTGTAACTGATCAGGGTACACCTCCCGTGATCAGCTAAGATTTTCATTCATCTGAGCCCGACTCCGATATATTGTTGCAACCGAATCTGCCCAAATACATCTTTTTAGACGACCCACAGGCTTCCGACCTCGATGCCGATGCGCTCAAACTATTGAGAGAAAAGTTTCCCAAACTTCCCGAAGCATCGCCATTCTTTAACGATGCTCTCGAAGCCTGCAAACCTCTGATTACTGATCATAACCTCTGGCCTAGTCGACCTGAGCTGAAGACTGAAGAAGATGAGGTCGAACAACTTGACATGTGGCATTACGTCTTTAATGCTATTTACTACTTGTATGTTATTTTATTCTACCCTTTCTCCCTTTAAACGATCCCCATACTGACAACTGTGACTAACAGTGTGAGGAACTACAACACTTTACGTACGCGTGCACCCACTCATGGAGAAGGGTGGGCGGATGTAAATGTTTGGGCGCAGCTTTGGGATCACGCTTTCATAAAATCAAAGACACTGACCATAGACCGGTACGTACGAAGCTCTTGTAGTTTTCAATACTTGCCACTAATTATCTCGTATAGAAAGGAATTGAGCCCAATCATTTATCCTGCCGTCAAGCATGATGGTATCTTACGATCAGCAAAAACGGGCTGCGGTCGCCGTCTTGGGTTTATAGAGGTTAAACCAGATCGCAATACAAATCAAAATACTAAACATGCCTTTGCCGATAGGCTTAAGGTTATCGGAACAATCATTGCTGCACTTGAAACTCACAAAACGCCGGATATAATAATTGGAGGAATCATATGTAATGGTAAGTAAAGTCTCTTATTTATGTTTTCTGTTTTTGGCTTTAACATACGGTATCTTTAGGGATGATATTTAATATTTTTTGAGGTGTTGATTTGGGAAATGGCCAGTATGTTTTTAAAAAAAGCTTGTTTGATGTTTTGCTGGAAAATATCGAATGAGCTTTTTTTAAGAGTATACTGGCCATTTCCCAAATCAGTATTTTGAAGGATGTTGAATGTTATCCCTAGAGATATTGTATGTTAGAGCTGAAAGTAGAAAATATAAGTGAGAGACTTTACTTACTATTACATATGATTCCTCCAATTATTATACCTGGCGTTTTGTGAGTTTCAAGTGCAGCAATGATTGTTCCGATAACCTTAAGCCTATCGGCAAAGGCACGTTTAGTATTTTGATTTGTATTGCGATCTGGTTTGAGTTTAGTATATTATACGGAGGTCTACACCAAAAGAATGTACTGCCACTGATGTCTACTATCACACAGTTTACAGGCTAGTTCACAAGCAGACAGGCAAGCCAGTTTGCAAGCTATTTCACAGACAGGCAGGCAGGCTGGTTCGCAAGCCAGTTCACAGGCCGGTTCACAGGCCGATTTGAAGGCTGTACCACAAACTACACAGGTTATGCTGTGAACTACACATAATACCCATATTAGAAAGTCGATTTCCTATTTAAAATGTTCTAAAAAGGAAGAAATACCAAAGATAAAGAGAGACTATAGAAGGAGGTTTTTTTGCTCTCCCTCTACCTTTCTCCCGCGGCCTCTTAAGTTCCTTCTCCTTACAGCAGTCGGGTATTATGTCCATGGGATTTTTCAAGGACCGCCTCAGCGTGGGTGGGAGACTCGAGATCCACTTCTTGCTGCCAAGAGGAAATCGGTCGACAAATCAGTTCTTTGTGCGCTACTACCGAGTCGAGGCTTTAAACCCGGAACTCTGTCATGTGGGGTATCGCAGGTTAAAGAAATGCCTGACTAATTGGAGAGCCAGGACACCATTGTCCAGGGAAATTTCAGAGGAAAGGGTCTCTCCGGAGAACTCAATGTGACGAATAGCCAATGTGGAGTGCCGAGGGCCGCGCAACCTTCTAACGAGTTAGGGCCTTAACTGTGGCTGATATACAGGGGTAAATGTGTAGTTATGCCTAACTGTTTTTTACTCCAGGCTCTCGACCCGCCCGGACTGAACACAGATCACATCCATTTTTTATCCGCGTCCATTTATCCACATCCACCAACGCGATCAGAGACCAGCGCTGAGGATGCCCAATATGCGGCTTCTCTCTTATCAGAAGCTACCAGATTGGTATAAAGACAACGAATTCATTCTTCATGGTTACCGCCCAGAATTTCGGTCCGCTCGAGCATGCTTTAATAGCTTAGGCTACCTTCATAATGAGACGGCCAATATTTATACACTTAATATCTGCCGTTCTCGCGATCCTTGTGGGGGGATCTCTATATCTGAATAACCACTACTTAAAGGCGACAAAGAATGACCACATAGTATTCATATTCTTTATCTTAACGACTGTACTATGTTATCTGATCTCTTCGATATATCACACTATGATGTGTCGCTCAAAGCGTATATCGTATCTCTGGTTAAGACTAGACTTCGTTGGTATCGTAATATTGACATTAGGAGATTTCGTCTCTGGAATATACCTGGTGTTTTACTGCGCAGAGAATATATTGGTTAATGGTATACATGCCTGTCTGGATTCCAAAATGAAGAAATTAATACTAATATTATTTTAAGATCCTAACTCTTGGAGCGGTTTGCTGCTATATAGTTATTAATCCGAAATATCAAGGTTTAAAATATCGAAAGTTCAGAACTTTACTTTTTATAGGGATTGGGCTATCTGGATTTGCGCCGCTCGCGCACGGAATTAAGCTGTTCGGCATGAAGAATATGATAAAGCAGTCTGGATTAGGGCCTGCAAACGGGTACCCGTTTGTTGCATTTTGTTAAGCGAAAAAGCACAGTCCGTGCGCTCACATACACACGATACCCCATCAAAAAATGAAATTTTTTAATTTATTATTTAAAAAAATTAAAAAAATTTTAAATTAAATTATTCTAATTTTTGCAAACCATTGATATAATTTTTATTAAATAATATCAAATATTCATTGTTTTATTTGCTTTTAAAAATCCGAAAAAGTGAATGTGTTGTTTCTGGCACAAATCAACGCACCAAACGGGCACCCGAATATACATCTTTCTTTCAAGCGTAGCCATGTATACGAAACCTAGGGCTAACTTCGTTCCGTAAATCCAGGTTACGGTAACTCCGGTAACATACACGGCTACCAGCACTGAAACTGACGTCTTCACCTCGACGTTAGTTGTTACCATGACCCAGACGTCCACAACATACACTGTACCCCCAGCACCAACACTGAAGAAACGCGCAAGGAAACACCCCCTCAAAAGATCCGTGACTGCAATCATGCAAATCCCTTCAGTGGTACCTACATACGCCAGCGCGTGTTCTGGCACGTCTGCTTACAGTAGCGCATGTTCCTGTCTTGGTGTGACCAAAACAACAATTACCCTAGAGACACCGACCCAGGTTATAACCGCCACTTCCTCAGTTACTCCCACAATCATGGCGACAGCCACCAGTTCGACTACGCTGATTGTCTCCTCAACCGTTACAGTCAACACGATTGTGTCCCAACCAGCCTGTCCTAATACCATCGCCCTTTATGGATCGTGCAATTGTCGCTACAATACCATTTGTAACGCATCCTTCGTGCCAATGGGCCAGGGAGCATTGAGGACTGTATCATCGTTCACGGATTGCCTTCTTCTGTGCGATAATAATGCCGCGTGTGGTACCGTCTCGTATGACCCGTCAACTGGACACTGCCAACAATATGAAAATATTTTTGGAGGTTCTTCAGGAAGCACCGGCGGAATAATCCTAGCGACTGAGGTTGACTTCAGTTGTACGGGCATTTGTACGGATTTTTATTTTTCTAAATAGCGACGGGAAGTCAACTCTTCTTGGACACTGAGTCTCAGTCTTGTAAACTATGTAGAAGTTTCTGGAATTTTGATAAAACTCAAGTTATTTCTCTTTAATAAAAAACTAAAGCTTTCTCTATATCTGTAAATCAAAATTAATTATTGAACCATATCGTCGCCGTGTAAGGGACAAGGTTGCATAGTAGATTATATACTGCGCTAGCTAGGCTCAGGTATATTCGGTATCCGTTTTTTGTGTTACGATGATTTAAAAATTGCTTTTAATTTGATCTTTGCCTCTAGGAGCATATATCCGGTTTAGTTTGTTAGCTTGTTTAGCCCTATTGGGTGGATATCAAGCTTAATTTTCCTGGGACAGTTTAATTACAGAGACCTGAGATTGTAGGGATTCCTCCGCTAATGGGTGTATAAATTATGCTGGCAATCATCTTAAAGATATTGTGCAGGGAGTGATTTAAAAGTGTATTCCACATATCTCCTGCTACCAGTGAATCTATCCAAGCTTATAACATGTCAGCAGACTGTGTGAGAATTTTTTCGGTGGGTGTGAAGGATAAGGCTGGAATGATGGAGGACATGATATAGCAAGTCTATTCTATTCTCTTTTTTCGATAGTTTAGTGTACCTTTTTAACGGGGTTGAGTAACACTTCTCCAGTTTGATACAGCTCTCGAGGAGGAAAAACACTGACAACAACCTACATCTGTTCGCTCCAGACTTGCATTCTTCGAGACCTTAATAAGGTATTCGAACACAAACATAAAGAATACTACTTCAGGTCGCCGTGAGGAATTGCCTCAGCAGTGCGCTCGGATTGTATATTATGAGTGGGAACTTCAGCTTCGGTTTTGTCGGCAGCGCGAATTCGGAACCATTTCGAGATCCTGGGTTTCATGATCTCATCATACACATAGTTATAACAGCGGCATGCAAACTGAAGCTGGTGGGTAACCCTGCTCCGTGCCTAATTTTATATGTTAATATTCCGTTCTAATTTTACAATAAATGTAGGCAGAGGCTCGGTACGAAAAAATTACCTGGTTACTGTCGACTCCACCACATGAGCTCATTCAGACCCATGAAGCTTGTTGATAGGCGCCAAGAGGGCAACCCTTGCCAAAGCTTATTAGAATTCTGAGTACCGCGCGATCGCGCGCTATTATATGTCCTCACATGTTATTATAAGAATCTCGCATTATTAAACGGACCTCGCGCGATGATTCCATTTTTGGAGACTGAGGTTACATGCTTCGATACAGGCCTAAGCCTTGTAGGGTGTTACCAGTGCTCTCCTCACCAATTCTCAGCCTGCCAGCCCTGGCTCGCTTGCGCTTGATGTCGAGGTTGTTTTTCATGAGCGCCGCTTAGTGAGCTTCAAGTTTGCTGTCTCCATATCACACAATCCCCTTATGGAATCAGATCATGATATTTTCTCTCTCCATTCACACGATCATATCAGGAAGGATATATATGGGTAAACCCACCCGGTTGTTATTCCATATTCAACAATCCATTCTTGAGCATCAAAATCAATCGCATTAAATCCTAAACCACCTATTTCTCAATTAAAACCACGAGTTTTGGTTAAAATATATATATCAACGTCTAACAATATTACCGAATTGAATCTTTATATATTATAATAGTTTCGCTAGGGAGCGAAGTCCGAAAGAAGTCTCGGATATGCATACCCGATATTCACTCCTTACCGGGGTGGTTGCTCTCATTGCTGGCAATGTCGATGCTGCTAGCTGCAACTCCGATAACGTCTTGCGGGCGCTTCGGGGTAAAGCTAGTGACGCTATAGACTTCTGTCAGACATACACACTCTCCGCAGCGACTGCCGGGCAAAGCTACCTGGCCTACATATCTCAATATTCGACCGCAGCTTCAAGGGTTTCTAGCGCTTGCACCTGTTTAATCGCGGCAGCTACGACAACAGCGACAACGATATCGACGACGACTACAGCCGCCTCATCTCCAGCCTGTAACGCTGATAACGTTTTGCGCGCTCTTCGAGGTAGTTCCAGTGGCGCAGTGGCATTTTGTAATACGTATACACTCTCTGCTGCGACAGCTGGGCAAAGCTATCCAGAGTACATATCTAAATATTCCGCTTCAGCGTCAAGGATCTCCAGCGCCTGCACATGCCTAGCAACTGGAGTTACGATGACGACTAGTTCTGATCCATGGTTTGACCCATCTCCAACCGTGACGAAGACGGACAACGCATATCATGCAGCCACGCCAGTGGGACAGTGACGGGGCTTACCATCCCGATACAAACCGGTTCCGTTGAGGACGGTATCCCACCAGCGCCAGTTAAAGCAGCTTTCCACGGTGCGCTCGTTGGTGGTATGTGTTCTGCACTAAACATCCACAAAAACTTCTTGTATTCCTGTAACGTATTATGGTGGGAAGTGAAACATGGTGGGAAGTGAAACAGCAAAAACAACAACATGTATTTCACCAGCAAAAAACGTGTTGATTCCACCTAGCTATTTATCACTTAAGAATACGCTCAAAACACCATCAATTTGAGTAGTTTTAAAGACTATTGTCTAGAATTATTATTCAGCTTTCCATACATCCACTTTATAAGCCGATCCGGTTAATGTTAACAGATTAAGATGAATTATTAGGTGTGGGGTTGCTGTATATTTTATTAAAACTAAACATGTTTGATAGTAAATTAAATTATAGTTTTCAGTAATATAATCTTAATAATTATTGCATATATTATATTGATAGATGTTGTTGTAATAGTAATATCAAAACCAGTGGTGGTGGTGGTGGTGGTAATAATGGTAACAGTGGTGAAAGTTATTTGTGTGATAACAATGCAGATGATTGAAAATGTATGGTGAAGTCTATACAAAAATCAGGCTTATTTGTTGTGTTTCACTTCTGGGGATGTTTCACTTGGGGTGAATACGTTAACTGACATTATATGGATACCATAGAAAATTCGGAGAAAGTTTCATTTCTGTGACAAACATGACCGCCAAGCCCGACTGGCCACTAGTTAAGCTTGATGATATCATTCTTGGTCTTAACGGAGCATCTCCTATTGTATGTGGCAGTGATACAATCACGCTAACGTTCGCCAATGCATCTTATTACAATCTCGCTTTGAAAGCATGGGCTTCGTAATTTATATTCATTACATCCGGTGACTGCGGTAACAATAACGAGTTGATGCTCTTCAAGTCAGTAAAACCCTTAACCCCAGTTTCATTTGTTTCAAGCTGGATATCTAACAGATTTCTTGTCTAGATCGTCGATACAGAGTTCGGGGGGCAATGCCATTGTGCTCAATGCTGTGGCAACCGAAATCAAGGATGCTCTTGCGGGTCTTGACACTGGTTTCGGTCATCTGCCAAATCCCACGTTGACCCAAACTCGCAAGAGAAACATCCAGAAGAGAGATTCTTTTACTGATTTCTGGAACAGTCTGTGGGGTGACATTAAAGACGTTGCTGTCTCAGTGGTGAAATACATCGAGAAAATAGGCGATCTTACAAACGTAACAACTGTGGCATGGCACATGGATGCAGTGTTCAACAGTGCGAACTTAGTCCGTTTTGACAAGGTCGACGTAACTTGCAGTGATTGTGGTCTCGTGACCGATGCGGATATTTCTGGGCAAGTTAATGTGGATTTCGAAAATTTGTCGGAGACCGGTATCCTTCTTGGTCTTGAATTCACCAACCCGGAGTTGACTCTTGATGTATCAATTGATATCATCGGAGCTACCTCAACTTCAGGGGAGTACGTTTTTGCCTCAGCACCTATCTTTTACGGTATGTTTCAACGGATACCTCAACTTTACGGAACGCCTACTGATTATCCTTTTTAAGACAGCAATTACCATTCCAAATATACTCGACATCGGCCCTCTCATTCAGCTAGTCGCTGCTGTAGAGTTAACTACCGACACCGGATTTGCATGGCAAGATATCGGTCTTACTGCACAGTGGAGCAACTTGCAAATGGGTTATAATTTCATCACAAAACAACCATTCTTGGGTGGTAGTTTAATCCCATCAGTCACCGGCTAGAAGGGACACTTTGGAAGTGATTTTGGCATCACAGCCATACAAGAGATCGACCTCGAAATCTGGGCCGGGCCTCGTGCGAAATTTGGTGTAACCGTTTGCAATACTTTTGATGTATCTGCGGACATAACCTTCAAACTCCCATCGCTCCACGTCACTGGCACACCTAAGGACGCGGTTGCTTGTGGTGGAGTTGCGGGTAGGGATATCTGCGTCAATGTTGCAACCTCGCTGGAAGTCAGTCTGAATGCAGACTTCGAAGCTGGCGTAAAAGATATATTGGGGTTGGGTGCAGGGTTCACTATTTGGGTATTTTAACGACCTTTCCCTCTTTCTTGAGACATCAAAAGGCTAACAACGAATATCTAGTATCAACAAGTCCCAGGGACAGTATACAATGGGGATTTTTTGATTGAGTTCCCCAAATCGCTCCTGGCACAAAATAAATGCCATACTTCGGCAAGAAATATCTCGACCTATCGAGCGACAAATGAGTTTATATCCCCCCATGTTCTTTTCGATTTTCTCTTTCAAGATTTTAATTGCTTTTTCAGGGCTCTTAATTAGATAGCATAACATAGCGGTGGTTTCAATAGTTAATAGTATTAAAAAGTTTCAATAAGAACCTGCATCTGTGTATATCTATACATGCTTCCAGTATTGTCGCCGTTTCGTATATTTTATTATGCGACAGTAGAGAATTTCCCCCTCCGAGGTAACCAATATGGTCCTCCGCCTTTGAAGTCGTGAATGGAAGAATTCGGTAAGCGAAACGCGATACCTTCCAAACAAGGCTCTAAGATTGAATTCCGAGGCTCAGAACTTCAAACAAGCGTAAAATAAACAAGCTTTGTAACAGCTAGGGGTGGGTAGAACTTCCAAGCCTAGGAATCTCTGGAAACAACGTCGTGAGGTCCCGCTTTGGAGTTTGTGTTGTTGGTCAAGTGGGTGGAACCGATGCAACAATTGAGCTTGCAAATCGAGTGGAGCAACCTTGACGCATATGCGAGCTCAACTCGAGAGCAATTTCCCCTTCAAGGAAAAAAACAGTGCTTTCGCGAAGACCACTCGCCTAGAGTATCTTAAATGCGATTGACATCTCGAGATCAAACTCAAACCGGATTGTTATGGTAAAAAAGTCTGTGAACGCTCTTCATCGAGAATTAATCTCGAAATTAGTCTCGGAATGGGTCTTCACGAGATGATCTATAGTTGAATATATATAAAGCTACCGCATCGCGAGTGTTTTGGACGTTTTCTTGTCTTTTAAAATGGCCCTCTACATCAACTGCAAGCCATAGCCAGCTATCTGTAGCAATCAAAATTCCTATTCCAATTTCTTTGTTCTCAGCACGATCGCAGCATCTACCATTTAAAATGTCCTGGTTTATTTTCATTGCATTGCTCGCAAGCCTCACAGCAGGAGCCCCCCTTACCGAGCGGTCCACCGACGTCCGTAACTTCGTTCCTCATATTATCGCATCCCTCATCTCCATCCTCTTTCTTATTGTCGTCGTCTTAATTTGGGGTAAGTTTTACCAGCAACTTATTATTGATACCTTCTCGTGCTAAATCATAATTTTCACTTCACAGTCGAGGTCATTCGATCGACCAGGTCAAAATCTAAGAAATTCATTTGGTGTATATTTGTTTTCTTTCTTCCAATCATTGGGATAATATGTTATTACTGTTTATCCAATCGCCAGCAGTATAATAAAGCCGCGTATAGGCATCGGCTTTGAGGACAGTACATTGCTGGTAAATAAGAACGGTTATGCAAGTTCTCGAGAGAAATTGGGCCTATAATAGTATCAGTATCCAGGAAACAGAAAGAGTACTGCTAACGGAGCTCTTTCTGTAAGTAATGTGTTATGTTTTGTGCCAAAGTATATAGACGAATTGATTATCGAATTTAAGCCCAAATTCATCTTCATATCCACGTTTGGTTATTTATTCATTTGTAAAAGACCCAAGTATACTAGATTGTGAAGCTTCCGAAATTCAGGTGGCTCGGTTTATTCTGGAATTTCTTTTCGCTAAACTGAGTCTGACGATCGATGCTGCCCTTTGCGAACTGTATCCCAGGAAAGTCGATGCGTCGGTTTCCAACAGTCAACCGTCACGCTAGCTTACTGTGGCCTACTACGGCAACATTTTCGAACCCCCCCGGCGGGCGTAACTAAATCTCTAAAAAACCACAACCTCAACACATTATATTTTAATCTTACAGTTTTACATTTGGATATTGGGATGAAAGTTTTTTTATCGGATCCATCAAAACCATCTGGTACGGCAACATTTTCGAACCCCCCCGGCGATCAAAACTCAATTCTCAAAAAACAACAATCTCAACACATAAAATTTTCCTATTTTATATATTTCTAATATAATTATAATTATAATGCGACCTCGTAACATATCCTCGATAAATATAAGCTTTTTATAATAAATTCATCAGCAAAAAATCTGAACCTCCCAGAGGTCATTGTGTGGAGCACGGGAGGCTAACAGGGATATAAGAAGGTCATTGTATGACAACAGAAAGCCGATACTAATCTTAACACACCCCATCAAAACTTCAAAGTAATTGACTATGGACATCTGCCTCTTAGAATCCAATACAGCCTTCTCATAATGTTAAATTAATATAAACCCCTTTTTAACTTCCATTAATATGAACTCCTTTTCAATTTTCTATTATTTTTCACTTCTTTTCTTACATTGTACTCTTTTAGATTATCTCAATCCTTCTACAGATGCGCTCCATCTAATATAATAAAATTAAAAAACAAACAACATAAAAATGATATATCTAATCTTGAACTACAGCATCTAGAATCTACAATTTAAAAGGTGGTTTCTATCAAACCACCAGCATCAACTACCACCTTAAAAAAATATTAACACACCAAATCAGCCGCCAATCTTAACTACAAAAATGTCATAAAAAGAAGGTTAATAAAATTTTAACTAAAGTCTATCAGCTCCCTAACATCCTCAGCCAGCCCCGCGAGAATTTCTTTAATCAGAAAAAAATCCAATAAAGACTTATTATCTAAATATAAAAATATAATCTTTAAAAAATAAAAATCCAGCTTCTTTCTTTAATAGTTTTGTGGTAAAATCTAACCAAACAACCCCTAGATAAAGATATACACTCAAAATCTAGTAACAGATAACAAGTTAAATTTAATCTTTATCAAAACTATTCATAAATTTTTTTTTTTTACAACCTAGATATCATAATTATAAGTTAACACCAGTCAAATACACCATTATATTAAAAATTTTTGTTTATATTTAATAAACACTGCTAAAAATATTATACTAGACACATACAATCTAAGCCATCTCAATATCAGCACTTGATTAAATAAAATTAAAATATTATTAAATCATAAGTCATTAGAATATTTTACAAAAAAAGGAATTATAATTAATCTTTTTGTTAATAAACATACACAATCCACTAACAAACACCTACAAACTCTTTTTATATATCCAGCAATTTCAAAAGTTTTGATATATCAATACTAAAATTCACAAAAAAAAAAAAAATAAAAAAACTAAATCTAATAAAAAAACTAAATCCTAAAATTTTAGCATAAACCACCACATATATTTAAATCACATTAAAATCATAGGAAAATAATATCTACAATCAGAAAATCAACTCTCAAACTATCAGCAATTAATATAAAACTTCTAGTATTCACCAATTTAAATAACATAACAATTAATCAAAAACATAGTAATCTTTAATAACTTATACACCAATATAATCGGTTAAGCCTAAAAGAAACTAATATTATACCACCAAAATCTAATATAAACCCATATCAATACTATACTAAACAAAATATCTAAAATCGGAATTCTTTAAAATTTTATACCAGTAAGTAATAACAAAAAGCAAAAACTAAATTTACTATTAAAAAAATAAAAAAAAATTTTAGACATCTAATAAAAAACTTTGTTTTATTTTCTTTTGTTTTATTCCAACATATATTCTTAAATATATATATAGTTTTAATAAATAAATTTATTTTAAATAAAATCAAACGCTGGGAAACAGTCAAAAAGTCATGGAAAAATCATGCAGAATGACAGAAAAATCATACTAAATAACAAAAGGTGTGTGGCCTCTTGTGGCCTCTAATTGCTGGCGGGATGATATCAGGGCACAAAAGGCGTCCCAACTATCTGAGCCATCAGATGGCAGGGATGGCAACACATTTTTTTGCTGATGTTTATATTTTAACAAACAGATTTTAATTGATGCTATTCGAATTTTCTTAATTTAATAATTTAATATTTTATTTAAAATAATTTTAAGCATTCTGATAATTAAAAAGCACTTTCAAGAATAAAATATTAATTTAAGGAATGAAGGTTAGGAAAGTTTTAAAATTTATTAAACCTATTAAGCTAAAATTTTTTTTTTAAGGTATTAAAGGTGATGAAATTTTAATTTATTTTATTTAAAACTAAATTAAGAGAGGCTTTTTAAGTACTAAAATTTTGGAAATTTTGTAAGTTACTGGATAGCTTAATATTATTGCAAATACTTTTCATTATATTTGATGGATTTATAATATATATCTTAAAATTGTTGAAGGTGATAAAGCTGCTAGAACCGTTAAAATTCTTAATTATATTGTGGAAGGTTTAATTTTGGGGGTTATGGTAGTTTTTGGAGATAGCCTTATTACTGTGTATGTTAAAGTTTATTTAGATAATTTTATTTTTAAAATATATATTTAAAATATTATTAAAATTCTAAACTTTAATAGTATAATTTAAAAACTTTTTTAATAATAGGTAATTTATAAAAAATTTGAAATCTCTAAATTTGATTATACTTAATTTTTAAATGTTTATGATAAAGTTTTATAATATAACTTTGTTGTTTATGGTATTATAAATATTTACTTTTATTATATGATTAGTCTTTTTATAAATTATAATTGTTATATGTTTGTTATAATATAAAAATTATATTTTATTATAATAACTAAAAAAGGGTATCCTATTTATATTTATATAAATATAGGTAAAAAAAATTTTTTAATAACTAAATATTAAGGTTAATTTAAAAAGGTGGGAGAGGGATAATATCTTAATATAAAAAACTATTATATTTATAAAAGTAAGTGTCACAGTTCGTGATGGGTATATATACGTAGTGGTGTGAAACTACCAGTTAGTTGGTAGTTTCCGGTGGCTTTTTAGCGTAACGGATATATACACCACTATATCGTTACAGTAAGATATATAATATAAAAATCAGTGTTTAAAATATACCGGGGATGGCGAGGAACGAGCCCAGAAAAATTTTTTGAATTGGGGAATCAATTTACTCTTCCCCGACCTGGGTTTTTTACTGAGAAAAAAAAAAGCCGATATTTTCCCGAGTCGGGGAAATACCCTGATACAAATTTTTATTACTTTTTGACTTGATTTCGGCTTTTTTTTTGGTTTGGGGTGGGTTTTTTTTGTTATAATAATACATTTTTATAAATATATATTAATGGTTTGGAAAGAGCCATGCAAATAAGCTATTACATAGTAAAACCACCTAAAAACCGACAGTTCTCCGCTTATCGATAAGAACTTATCAGATTACGTAATCAAATCACGTGATCATTAAAATTTTTATTGTATAATTAAAATTAAAATTTAATAAAATTAAATTGCATTTTTATTAATTTTTTTTTT